>CATIXQ010000025.1:9590918-9761659 GCA_949711755.1 Leptidea juvernica
ACAAGAATTGCTCATTTAAAGATATTAGATATGTGATTCTTTACACTTCTTTGCGCAGTGATCGCAGGATGACAAAAAGCGCTGACTAAAAGAAATTGTACTACAGGCATTTAACAAAAATTCTTTTACCAATGCAATACTACACAAATTGAATTTGAAAACAACATTTATGTACGATGCGGGAGTCGAACCGGCGACCACTCGAGTTCCGAGCGTGCGCTCTTTCCATTGAGCCGTCCAGCTGAATGTCCTTCTCAGAAAATAAAAATATTATTCCAGATATACCAGCTGTGCATCCACTACATAGAGACCACAGAGCAGCACAATATACAGAATGCTGTGCTGGAGTGTCTGTCAGTCCTTCTCTCTCGAGCCACTAACTACCACCGGAGAGGACTGCTGGACAAACACCCAAGTGCTGTGTGTTTGGATAGCAGGAAGGGCAAGGGGCATCGTAGGAATTTTAGTAAGTAACATACATACATACATACATACATACATACATAAAATCACGCCTCTTTCCCGTAGGGGTAGGCAGAGACCACTTCTTTCCACTTGCTACGATCCTTACATACTTGTTTCGCTTCGTCCACTTTCATAATTCCTTTCATACGTGCTCTCCGGTTTAGGGTACTCTTGACCTGGCCTTTTTTCAAGACGTCCCTGACTTGATCTTGAAACGACCGCCTAGGTCTACCCCTTCCAACACTTTCATTCACACTGGCCTTATGCACTTTCTTCGTCAATCGTTCTTCATTCATTTTCACGACATGTCCAAACCATCTCAGCTTTGCTTTCAGCCGCATATCAGCATTGAAAAGTTGGAAAATGCATCAAACAGTTGTAACATTTGATCGTTCTATATCTACCACAATTGTGTTTTGATTACTTTAAAGCTGATATATGTGGATATAAACATCTCTAAATATTTGTTTTCTTAAGTGTTAATTTTTGTCTTCAAACAATTCGGCACGTGTTTCACCTCTACACGAGGTATCCTCAGGAGATGTTGACTCGCCAAACTCTGGCAGGAGGCATCTCCCCTTATGATAATAAATTTGTATGTGTCTTTTCCAGGTTATTCGAGCGCCGTATCCTGTCGTACCGTTAATAGCATTGGCTTAGAGTGGCGCGAACCAGAGCTGGCTTTAAGCGGTGCGCTACAGCTGGGCAGCGTTCAGCGGCTGAATGAGAGTCCTCTCGTCGATGATCTAGATATACAGGTATGGTACAGTTGAGGTGGCAAAAGACAAATGACCATCTTAAACACTGACCTCTACTATGTACCACTGGACTGGCGGCTGTCAAAGTGCTTTTATGCCTGTTTGATATTCGCCATTTTGGCGCTGTTGGCCATGTTGCGAAAGTCTGCGGTACTAAATCATATTATATAGATGGTGGGAAACTATTTACAAAAAAAAAATATGTTAATTTTAAAATTAAAAAAAATATCTTAATTACGTTGATTCTTGAAGTATAAATAACACGGAAAACGACCGAAAATAATTCAAAATGCAAAAATACTTCAGATTATTGTACGTTCCTTCGCAGCCATTTGTATTATACGTCAAAATTAGTTCTCTGGAAGCTCACGAGTGGCGCTTCAAGTTGGCACCAAAATTTTGCTGTCAAACATATGAAACAGTCTGTCCAGTGGTATTTATACAGGTCAGTGATTTTAAATATTGACGGGTTATAATCCGCAACTTGCGTACACTCGTGCGCATATTTTGCTTGAGAACGGCAGCGAATTCAAGCCTTTTTTAATCTGGATTTTTTAGTCGACCATCGACCTTTCAATTTCTTCATAGATGTATATAGATTTCCTCACAATGTTCCCAAAAGGGGCACTGAACAAACGTACATATTAATTCGAAAACGATGGCACAGATGGGAGGGAAGGACTTAAGTTCCTCACAGACGTTTCTTATAAACGAGCATACGGGTCACTTGGTGGTTTATGATCGCCGCCAACCGATAATTTGAGAGAGGAATCACATGAGTGAATTTTTTAAGGTAACCTCATTAATTAATGTAATGTAAATAAATTAAGTTATGTCGTAAAGACCTGGAACCGCTGCACGAGAAAATAGTTTGCAATTGACACATTATTTTGGTGGATAATATCGTTTTAATACCCGCTCTGTGGAGATACCCCACACTTCACTTACACTTAGAACACTTTTATGGAAAAGACAAACGTGCGTACGTCTCTTACTTGAGATAAAAATTGTAACTATCGTTGACTTTTCTGTCCCAATAAACTTACCGACGGTAAATCACCTTATCCGTGTACGCTGTCTGTCAATGAGACGACTTACCAGCGATAGAAGTTTGTGTGGAAACTGCAATTCACTCGTCCCAATATAAGGCGATAAGAATGACTTATTGGGTATATTGGGTAGTAGAAGATAGTAATTTATCTATATCTGTAGATAGTATATTGGGAATGGCTGCTAATGATACGTGTTGACCGCCGCTCATACTGTTTTGTAACACCAGATGAATGATACGATTGTTGCCGTGTTTATAGGTTTTTGAAGTTATACTTCTTTAGGCGCGTTATGAAAATATGATGAGAGTGAAATTTTAAGATCGCACAGGGAGAAGTTGGTTACTAATATTTTATGACGTTTTTTTATTTTTGATTTTTTGGTCTTCGTCCATTATTAGGACAGGCAAAGGGTTCAAGCCCGTACAGCCGTATTCGTTATTTACTAATTAATTGTCAAAGCCATCGTTGCAAGATTTTTACAATATTGTTCTTTCTATAAACGTAGAATAGCACAAGGAATAAATAATTTTAAGATTTTCTGCTTTTTTAGGCCAAAGAAGTATAACTTCTTGCGTACATAAGTATACACACACTTTTTTTTAAAGTACCCTTATCGTATCAATCTTTAAACACCATACAAGGCTGTTTATCCACTGTTTGATAGTACTGCGAATTTTTTTTCTCTAAACACCACATTATAGAGGATAGCCACACATACAAATGGTTCGTGGTCGTTGTGATAGTAGTTCATAGAGTTGTAAAGATTCGCGGACTGAAGTTTTATATTTTGTATTGCTCATGCGGGAAAAGTAGTATCTTAGCGCTCGCTGTTGCGGTTGAAAAAGAGCCGTTTGCCCATTTTAAAATTACGCGTGAGTTATTTCGTAAATGAAACAGTGCGAAAAGTTTACTTGTCGCACGCAAATTATAATTGCCACATACAAATCTAGATAAAATTGCTAAAATAAATAAAATTACAACAAAAAAAAAACACAATCGAAATATCAAAACTGAAATGACGCGTCTGACAGTTTATTTATGTTCATTCTTGTTTTTGGCTTTGCCCCTGGACCCACATAAATCGTCGCATTTTTAACACAAAATTGCTTGTGCAATTCTCTATTGATGAAATATATACTCTGGCTGGAGCAATCTGCCTTACTTCTTTCTTCCTTCATTCTTGAACTTTTTCCCAATTTTGTTACTTTTGCGAACCAATTAAATAAGGTTATTTTTTAATAATTTGTTAACAGACGCCAGATTCACAGAATAGTGATAATGGATTACAATTGGACACTGAACAACTGGCGAAAGAAGTGAGCCAGAGGTTACAAGAGTACGAAGATGCTGTCGATGACGCTGACGAGGATGTTGTCGCGAAAGATGTTGATTTTAAGGTGAGAGATATCTCTTAATATTGTAATAATATAATACCCGTGGGAGGCTCCATTCTACAGGATGCCGGCTAGATTATGGGTACTACAACGGTACCTATTTCTGCCGTGCAGCAGTTATGTGTAAGCATTATTTTGTTTCGGTCTGAAGGCCGCCTTAGCTAGTGAAATTACCGGGCAAATGAGACTTAAGATCTTATGTCTCAAGGTGACGAGCACAATTGTAGTGTCGCTCAGGTTTTTCAAGAATCCTGAGCGGCACTGCATTGTAATTTGCAGAGCGTATCGATTACCATCAGCTGAACGTTCTCCATATTTAAAAAACTGTGAAACTAGCCAGTCATCTAAGAAATGAATGTTTCTTGCATGGCCAGTTGTATGTGGCGTGCTACAGAGTCAGTTCACCAGATTTTTCTTCAACCCGAAAGAAGAACAAGAAATGTTGTTTACAGGGAAGTTTTACCAATTGCATTTTAAATTTAGCAACAATTTCTGGTTAAGAAATTATGCTACCTACTCGATAATTTGACTTTTTCTTCAGAAATTATTTTTTATTTCACAACTTGTTGTACCTACGTGGAGGCTTATAACAACATGTAAATTGAAATTTTGTTTACGGAGAAGTTTGGAAAAAATAGAAACGTCAGCTCTTAATTCCATAAAAAAAATGTAAATTGCGACCTCTTTAGGTATGAAGTATGGAATTCGGCGGCGACTTATCGATTGATTGCCCTTCCAGCAGGAAAATAATCTCACAGGAAATCAGAAATTATGCGCGCACGAAGTCGCGGGCAACTGCTAGTACAATCATAATTTTAAAGGTTTATTTCATCAGATAAACATCGGATCGTGCACAGACGACGATGTCAGACTCAAGTACTGCGCCCGACTTATCGTGTCTAAGTTCCTGCTCGCCGGGTGTAAAGGTTCTGTTATCTCTGACAGGTAAGTTTAATTATACTATTTCATCTACACCCATTCTTTAAATCCTCTATTAAAGATTCTGATACAGTTAGCTTATTGCCAACATTAAAACACCCAATGTCCTAGTAACCATTACATCATCCAAACGAGTGTTGTAATGTTGTACTGAATTTCTTTACAACACTCGTTAGCAGTAAGCTAACTGTTCCAGAATCTTTTATAGAGGATTCATATTATGGCTGTAGATAAAGTCTTGTATGCAACTGTTGATAATTAGGTATTAAAACACTCATGTGATACTATTATCACCCATATACGTTTTTGAATACCCTTTATTACACAACAGTTGCATAAATAACTATTACACTTCACTATATACACTTACACACACTATTATACACTTCTAGTCTTCCTATTATGGCTGCTGTGGAAGGGCCACTAAAATTCAGCCAATATCAAGTTTAAGTAGACCACCAAGCTGTAGAAGAGTATGTAAATGATATATTCCTCGTGCTATTCTACGTTTTTTGAAAGAACAGTTTTGTAAAATGCATGCAAAGATAGCTTTGACAATAATTACTTATTAAATAATGAATACGGCTGTATGGGCTTGGACCCTTTGCCTGTCCTAATAATGGACGAGGAAACCAAAAAAGAAAAGAATGACGCAAACATCAGAAAATTTTAGGAACCAACTTCACTCACCATAATTTGTGTTATAGAGATGTGTGCGCATCTTAAAATTTCACTCTCATCATTTTTTCATAACGCGCCTAAAGAAGTATAACTTTAATAATTATTGTGTTAGTCATAACAAACACCGCGACACGAGAATTTTATATATTAGATTTATCCAAATGTTTTGAGTTTTCTTTACGCTTGACTTGACGAGACTGCCAGTCTCGTGCCAGAGTTTGGCGAGTCCACATCTCCCGAGGATTCCTCTTGTAGAGGCGAAACACGTGTCGAATTGTTTAAAGACAAATATTTGCGGAATTAAAGAAAATTGAAAACATTTGGATAATTATTAATTTACGCAATGTAACGTCTACTTCAATAAATATTAGATTTATACAATTTATTTTTTTATAAAATATTTGATACTTAAATCGGTTTTAACTTTGAACACGATTCATATATCTGATGCTCTACTTTTTCCAAACATATGGTATACTAGCTGACCCGGCAAACGTTGTTTTGCCATATAAATTGTATTGATCTTTTGCATGCTAGTTGATAAGAGATGGCGCTAGTTGTATTCATTAGTAACAATCACACTTCTTTTATATTTTGTATAATTCACACTATAGTTTTATAAATTGTAGCCTATATGTTAATCTGGTGTGTAAGCTATATCATTGTAAAGTTTCATCAAAATCTATTCAGTAGATTTTGCGTTAAAGAAGTTCAAACATACATCCAGACATACAAACTTTCACATTTATAATATTAGTAGGATTCAGCAATTTAAAATAAATATTTGCAATGACGATTCAAAAGCGCTTATTTTAAGCCTAATTGAATAAGGTTTATTTGACTTTGACTTTAGATGATGTAATAACATTTCAGATCGGTGCGCGTGTCAGTGAAAGCCAGTGCGCTGTCCTGTCTGTCTTTCATCCTGCAGATGTACCCACAAGCGTTCACGATATATCTGGACAAGGAAGCAGATAATAAGCTGAACCTTTCTGGTAACTTTATATGAATCTCACCTCAAGCTATGTATTATGTACAGTGCTCCCAAATTAATAATGCGCATACAGATCTTCGCTAATGGGCGTATTCCCGGAAACACCCGAATCATTCAATCGTAAGAGCCTTTGCACCTTGTGCGAAAGAAATAGGAGTCAAATCATGTGTTCACAATACGAAAACAAATCGGGCGGTCGGCTGTGGTAGCCGGTCAGTCAGTCGCCTTTAAGTATTGGTGCCGACTGCACGTGTTTAGACTATGTGGAATTATATAGAGCTCCTATTACACACCCCTCTTGTTATTATTATTGTAATATAATTCTACTAAATTATGCAAAAGTAATGCATTTTACCACTCTATATAGATATCGTCTCCCGACGGTCGGGAAATACGACCGTTGCCGAAAAGTGGCGAAGATCTGTATGCGCATTATTAATTTGGGAGCACTGTATGTATCTGGGTGTGCTGGTGAGGAAAGATATTCAGGGACGGAGGGAACTGACCTGAAAAAAGCTGGTACTCCTCTGCAGCCCCCGGTTGAATCAAATTGGCCTTTATGTGAATCCTTTCTTCTACGTTAGTACTTCTGGGTCACTTATCACTGATTAGGTTAGTTAGGTGGCGCGTCCGCCATTAAGAGATTACGCGGGTTGCGCTGTAGTCGTCGAGTTGAGGGCCACGGAGTGCTGCGCATGATCCACCAACGAGAAAGCGAGGACGAGGTAGGGGGGGAGGGCACGGGGTGCGGAAGGAGGGATGAGGAAGCGGGGAGTAGAAACTTGACAACTGACATTGACGCTGACAGTTACAAGTTCGTTCCGAAATGAGCAAATGAAATATGGCGCCATCATGAAAACTTCGTATTGCAAAGTCAAAATCAGGTCAAGTTTTAATTTGCTTAAAAAGGCATAAAAGGCATTTATTTTCTCAAAATTGATTCCTTTAGAATTCTTTTTGATGTCATTTCTAATAACTACTAGATACTACTACCGCTTCGGAAACAAATGGCGCTCTGAGAGAGTAGAAGCGGCGCAAGAAACTCTCCCAGCATTCTTTTTTGCGCTCTTTTCAAAAAAAAATATACAATATTGTACAGTCATTTCTATCGCTATAAAATAATCAAAATCTAGTCCCAGGTTGTTGGATCACTTAGATATTCAGCTGTGGAGTAGTAGGACTTACGACAGAGCCTTTTTTAATAAAACATTTAAATTTATTTAAAGACAATGCCTGAACAGTGTCTGGGACTTTATTTTAAAAGTGTATACATCTACCCTTAAAGCTATTATGTATCTTATCAAGCCTACTAGAGTTAGTTAAAAGCAATCCCTAATTTCTAGTGTTATAACTCATGATGAATGTGATGAAAATCAATATTAAGAGCAAAAAGGTGACTTAATGTTATAAAATGGAATCGACAATTTTTTTTGATTATACATTATCATTTATTTTAAAGTACGTTTGACGCTGTCTTTAATATTAAATTTTGCCTTTTGCCTTAATTTTTTGTTAAAGCTTTATCCCTTTTTACACGCTTTTTATTAGCATCATCTGTATGTATGTTTGTTTGTAACCGAATCATTTGGGCGCGATTTTGACCCAGTTTAAACGGCCAGATTTCGTTCAAACTTTGTAGATTTATCAAGGGGTGGATAACAATAAATTAATTTGATAAAATTATTTCATTTTTCAATTGGCAAAATAAGATTTTTGTTAATTTATATAATTTTTTCATCTTTCGTCGATAAGGCAGTAATTGATGTTCATTTTAAATTTCAATCATTATCATTTTAACCAAAGCGTGTTTTTTAGTTTTTTTAAAACTATTTTTATTTGTTTAGGTTCATCGGAAGGCACCGAATCCAACCGCGACAATATACACGAATACATCTTAGAACGCAACGTGTGCTACCAAGACTCGATTACAGAATCCCTCTGCCAAGACTTATTAAAAAGCTGCCACGGCCTACTCATAAACAAAAAAGACTCAAAATCACTCGAGAAATCGCTCGACAGCGAACTCAAAAGCTCGAAGGACGTCCCGAGCAATATTCTCGATAGCAAATCGATTGCAGACAGCAACATGACAAATAGTAATTTTACTGCGTACACTGACGAGCAGGGATGTCCCATGTCGATTAGCGGGGACGTTAGTATCGATTTGGACATGAAATTCGATCATTTTGGCGAATCGAATGACGGTAAGAAAGAGAGGGTAGATGTGAAAGTGATTGACGAGGTCGAAGATAGTCAGCACATGAGTGATCTGTTGCTGTTTGAGGGACATAATGACCCTCAAGTGAGAGGGCTGGTGCGTGTGTGTGTTGCGAATTATTTGATTGGTGCGTTGGATTCGGCGCACGGGGACTACAGTCGATGGAGGTATTATAGTTTGCTGCCGAAGGAAGAGGCTTCGGTGATAGCTGTCGAGAAACTTGTGGATGTTTTATTGAAGGTAATTTTATTATTTTTTTGAATGATGTGAAATTGCGCCAAATGGGTGTTACTGTCCGCTAACTGTCCTCTGACGCATCGTTCGTAAATCTGCAATGCTTTTTTGTCGTCCATCTATCGTAAAACTACTTAGAAAAATAAAATAAAAATAGTTAAATATTTTTTTCATGGCAGTCAGAGAGCTGATCTATGGTATAATTCATAGTTTCTCAACCTTATTTTAGTCACAGCCCACTTTGAGAATATGTTTTTTTCTAGGTTATTTTTGTGTATTTATTTGCCTTTTTAGACTATATTTTTAATCAATCCACGCCCCATCTGCGCCATCTCAATGCCCCCTAATTTTCTCTGGGTCTTCTACTGCCCCCCCGAAAGTCTCAAACGCCCACAAGGGGGCGTTATCGCCCACGTTGAGAACCTATGGTCTAATTGATGGTAGGTGATTACTTCAAGTCATGGGCGTATGCGATGTTGGAGGTTCTTATATTGAAATGATTAATTCTGACTGCGATAATAAGCCCCTTTATTATGCAATGCAACTACTTATATATTAGTTGGAGCAATGAGTGTGTGCATAGGTGTATAAAGATGACACACACACTACGCGTACATTGGTTTTCTAATAAGCTGTGGATCTAACTATTCATAGTTTAGCTTTGAAATATGAATAGATTGCTTACCGTAAGTATTTAGTGTCTAGCGTAAGGAAAAATTTTACGAGTGGGTGTTAAACAGAAGTTTGGTTATAAAATAACGGACTAATTTAAACTAAATTAGCTTTAACACTAGTGCTATATTTATTTAGGTTCAAAACGAGGTAGGCACTGCCTAATTCCCTATATGATATGCGCGCCCCTACTTCAAGTAAACAAACCTACAGTTGTGGATCACAATCCCTCCGAATTTTGATATTAAGATAGATACCAGTGGGAGGCTCCTTTGCACAGGAAGCCGGCTAGATTATGGGTACCACATCGTCGCCTATTCCTGCCGTGAAGCAGTTATGTGTAAACATTACTGTGTGTCGGTCTGAAGGGCGCTGTAGCTAGTGAAATTACTGGGCAAATGAGGCTTAACAACTTATGTCTCAAGGTGACGAGCGCAATTGTAGTGCCGCTCAGAATTTTTGGGTTTTTTGAGAATCCTGAGCGGCACTGCATTGTAATGGGCATGGCGTATCAATTACCATCAGCTGAACGTCCTGCTCGTCTAGTCCCTTATTATCATTAAAAAAAAAGATTTGACCACGTGGCTAGAAGTACCTTTATTTTTCTTAGTACCACTTTAGTAGTTACTAGTTTCTGACGGTGTGAGAAGTGTAGAAGGTGTAGAAGCATTTTCCAAAATTGACGCCTAGAAGTTCGATCCCCCAAAAGTATCCCAAATATTTTTTCCTCAGCCCTGGTACAAGTCTACTACTACAGCAGCGATTGACCGCAAACCGCATTATGTTTTTTTTTTTTTTTTTTTTTATGGAATAGGAGTACAAACGAGCGTACGGGTCACCTGGTGTTAAGTGATCACCGCCGCCCACATTCTCTTGAAACACCAGAGGAATCACAAGAGCGTTGCCGGCCTTTAAGGAAGGTGTACGCGCTTTTTTTGAAGGTACCCATGTCGTATCGTCCCGGAAACACCGCACAAGGAAGCTCATTCCACAGCTTTGTAGTACGAGGGAGAAAGCTTCTTGAAAATCGCTCTGTGGAGGACCGCCGCCACACATCCAGATGGTGGGGATGATATCCTAACTTGTGGCGTGTCGTGCGAAGGTGAAATTCGGCGGCAGGAATCAGGTTAAACAGCTCTTCGGAACACTCCCCGTGATAAATGCGGTAGAAGACACACAATGAAGCGACGTCTCTACGCAACGCCAAGTGATCCAGCCGTTCACAGAGCACTGAGTCCCCGACAATTCGAGCTGCTCTACGTTGCACGCGGTCAAATGGATCGAGCAGATACTGGGGTGCACCAGACCAGAGATGACAGCAATACTCCATGTGTGGCCGGACCTGCGCTTTGTAGAGCGCTAGAATGTGGGCCGGCTTGAAGTATTGCCGTGCTCTATTGATGACGCCCAGCTTCTTCGAAGCCAATTTGGCTTTGCCCTCCAGATGGCCACGGAATTGGCAATCGCTCGAGATTTCGAGACCCAGTATTCCGATACTAGGCGCGGCTTTAAGAGAAGTGTTCTCGAAGAGCGGTGATACGACAAATGGGGTTTTTTTAGTGGTAAACGCGCAAACTTGAGTCTTCTGGGGGTTAAATTGGACAAGGTTCAATTTACCCCATTCCGCGACCTTCGCGAGAGAGGACTCGATAGAAGACACAAGTTTCTCCCGGCACTGGTCGACGATTTCCCGAGAGAGACCTGCATGGCCCGTGTATACGGCATCACCAGTGCTGTCATCTGCATAGCAATGCATGTTGGAGGTGTCCAACATATCATTGGATTATGTTGTTGGATTAGGGTTATATTTATTATTATTATTATATTATATTGCATTATGGTTACACTAAATTAAAAAAAAACTTTGTTTGTTGCGAAAAGAAAATACAATTTTGCTTAAAATTAACTACGACCCCCAAACTAGGATAGCCCCTGACATGGGGGTCAGTCTTTATCCAGTTGTTCAATGTAAAATGTGAAATAAAAGAAACATCGTCATATTTTAAGGTAAGTGATTGTCATTAAGTGGTGGTGATGCAACATACTGACGCTGTAAATGTTTATTGATTCATTGAAATTGATTTGAAACGTTTGCTAACGTAAACGTTCCTGCCACTTCTGAAGTTTTGGTACTTTGAAAAAGCTTAAATAGTTTATAAGCCTAGATAGAGCCTCTTGATGCTAGACAACCGATGAAAACAAGCCAGGTTTGTTACTTTAGTGTGCGTGACAAGTGATTTGTATGTTACTTTGTGTTAGTGTGCGTGCACTGCTCAAAATAGAGGACAACTGTCAACCTTTTTAGACGTTTTCACAGCTTTCACAGTCTATCTAGAATCTAGATGACCAATAGATTCGTCACTAATGGCCGTTTTCAATAACGTATCTCTAGTTACGGATATATTGCTTTCGCCGTTTAATGACAAGATCTTATCTATCCATAGTTATGTCCAATATAGTTATATTATAAGTTAAAGTCCAATGCTATCTGTCGATAGTTTATTGAACTGTAAGAATAAAAGGATAGATTTGTCTTCCTCTAGTAAGTTAAACTAAGGATAGATGGGTTATTGAAAACGGCAGTAAAATAATAATAATGTGACAGACACACAAATTAAATTGGTATTGAGAGTAAGCGACATACAATCCAATATCTGCTATCGCTTTCGCGAATGCGATATTTTTGTTTGGACCTAGTTCATCAGCACCTAACAAACAATGGTTGTCATGGTGATTGCAGTTATTATTGAAATATGGGACGTTCGTTGTTGTCTTCAACGTTGTATAAATAGTCCAGAACGAAAACATGAAAACATAACACGGGTTCGAATCCCGGTAGGTGCAAGCATTTATATGATGAATATGGATGTTTGTTTCCGAGTCATGGATGTTTAAATGTATTTATGTATGTTTATATGAATTTATGTATGTTTAAGTAAGTATATTGTATTAAATATATCATTGTCTTGTAACCCATAACACAGGCTATACAGGGTGTCCCAAAGTTATGGGACATGAAGGGAAAGTACCTTAAATATCGAAGATAGGCTACTTTACTGAAAGAAGACTATGTTATTTTTAAAAGTTAGTAATTCTGCATTCAAAGATTTTCTAAAAATTACTTGTCTCGTCTGGGAATCGAACCGACTTAAATGTAAAAAAAAACACCCTTAAAGGTTAAACCTTTAAGGTACCCCTTATTCCCTATTTCCCTTCGTGTCCCATAACCTTGGGACTTCGTGTCCCATAACCTTGGGACATCCTGTATAGCCTGTATATGCTTAACTTGTGGCAAGATAATTTGTGTAAAAAGTGTGTCAATATTATATTATAACACACGTAACAGACTATTGGTATCTCATTTACAAACGCTGATAGCGAATCTAGTGTCCATCTTCTATCTACGCCTATAAATGATCTAATAGTAAAACGTGTAACTTTAACATTTATAATTGGTATCTTTATTATTATTACTATTTTTTTTTTATAATTATTGTAGGGCTTATCAGACGAGATCCACTCGGCGGTGAACCACACGCTCTCCGCGTTGACACAGCTTCTACGACCGCTGAGCTACAGCGTACATTGGAACCTTCTAGAAGATATCTTGAACGCTCTAGTTGCTGTTGAGAAGAACAAGTACTGGTTGTGCCGTGTCAACTTGATTAAGCTTTACGAGAAGCTGCCGTTTCAAAGGTCAGACCATATGAAGCTATGTTGAATTATTAATAGAAGCTGTTTACAACGAAACAATGATATTTATTCAGCATTTATCACCGCGGAACTTAAACATAGTAATGTTTATGACGGGTACTGACGACATATATTTTATTAATTTGATCCCGATATTTCTGCTGAGGCGTTGAGAAACTTTTGACACATTGACACTTGTCACTAATAGTACATCAATCTGTCTACAGCAGAAAATCTTAATCATTTGTCGGTATGATTTTAGATTGTTCATGCTGAGCAGAGAATACTTGAGAAGAAGCAGCCAAGTGATGTCAACTCTGTACAGTCTGCTCGCCGACCAGGACCAGAAGGTCAGGGCAGCCGCAGCGCTCGCCATCACCAAGTGAGTCATATAGTCATTGTATGGAGGGTTCGGTTAACTGCTATCTTTCTACTAGAAGGGAAGGAGTGTTCTGAAGAGCCAAACCACAGATTTCTGCCACCACACATTCATCAGATTCTATGTGTGCGGTTCTCATGAAATTTTTTACTTCGGTTTTTAGGACCATATGACATTGGTACCTTCAATAGTAATGCACACAAATACTTTAGCATTATGTAGAGACCTTGATAAATTGTGTGTTTTCTACTGCGTTTATCACGGGGAGTGTTTTGAAGAGCTCTTTGACTTGGTCCACCACCATAGCACACAGCAATCTTCACCAACTGGCTGTGTGGCGTTTGTCCACACTGCGGATTTAGTGAAATTTTCTTCTATCAACCTAATTATGGAATATGCTTCCCTGTGCAGTGATTCCAGGACAATACGACATGGGTTATTCAAAAAGCGCATACACCTTCATCTACATCCAAAATGCTGAGCGAGGAACAATTCTTGTGGTGTTGCAAGATAATATGGGTGGTCACTTCCATCATTTGATCCGTATGTTCATCTGTACTTCTACGAATACTTTACACATGAACATCATCAGGGATTTATTATATATATATGTTATATAGAGGGGAAAACGAGCAAGAGGGTCGCGGAATGGGGAGAGGTGAGGCAAACAATTATGGAAATCTACCCATGGACAGCAACAGGGGTCAAAGATAACATTGCCGGCCTTTAAGGTGGGAGTATGTTCTTTTCTTGAAGGTCCCTAAGTCTTATCGGTTCGGGAAAACCGCAGTCGGTGATTCTTCAAAGTGGCTGTACGAGGCAAGAAATTTCTTGCAAATCGCTCGCTTGTGGAATGCCAGACGTCAACGTGATTTCGAAATATATAGTATGTAAATATAGAACGATTTCTACAGTTATATAAATTAATTCCAGCATCATCCCAGTTATTTTCCCGCCACCGAGATCGTCACCAATAACTATGCTGGCTGAAACAGCCGCGCAGACAAGTGACGTGTTCTCGTTCAACGACGACAAGTTGTCCGTGGAGCTAGTGAGGGACATGTTCTTCTACCACGACCTGCCGGAACAGATGAGGCGCGGCGATGTGCTGCGGGAGTCTGATAATCTGTTGCTGATCGTTGGTGAGCTCGTGGGCAAAATTATGGCTTCCAAATGTGAATACTTAAGGGTAAGTTTGCGTACAAATTATTTTCTTAGGCTGAGATCTGTAGAGCGTACTCAGACTTTACTTACGCAAAACTTAGCTAAGTGTAAGCTAAGCATAATCTTTGAATTCGTTGTTAACCAACTTCAAAAAAGGAGAGGAGGTTCTCAATTCATCGGTATGTTTTTTTTTATGTTTGTTACCTCAGAACTTTCGACAGGTGTAAGATTTTGATAATTCTTTTTTTTTGTTTGAAAGCTGGTGTGCATATTCGTTTTTTTTTGGAACACCAGTGTTCCAAAAAAAAAACGAATATATGGTCCCTATGTTACTAGGATTCGATTAATTACTAAGTTTGCATAAAAATACGCAATTATTTTTATACTTTTTAGTGCATGGCATCTGTATTCCTTTTTTGAAGTCGGTTGTTTTATTGTTAAAATTTTTATGCTCAGTTGACATCTGAAATTAATAATTATGCTGTGCTTAGAGCCTGTCCACCCGAGGACAATGCGTGGTTTTGTCGAATCGTTTTTTTTATGATTCATTGTTTTTGACGGAAACAGTGCTTTTTGAATGCCAATGTTCACAAGCTTCATAACTCGTAAAAAATGACGAACACGTCATTTTATTTATTATGTACGAAAATTTATTGAATTAGGCGTTACTTTGCGGAAATCCATAATTATACAAATTATTTAAGTTTTCTTTAGTGTTAATTCCGCCAATATTTGTCTTTAAAACAATTCGACACGTGTTTCGCCTCTACACGAGGCATCCTCAGGACGTGTTGTCTCGCCAAAATCTGGCACGAGACTGAATCAAATGAGCCGGAAGCCGCTCTTTTATACCCTCGTCCCATGAAATGACGCGCTGTGATTGGTCGGCTGTTGTGACGTATTACCCCCGGAAGAGACACGTAACAAAGGTGATGGGACAAACCCATCCATGTCCCATCCCATAGAGGCGAAACACGTGTCGAATTGTTTTAAAGACAAATATTGGCGGAATTAACACTAAAGAAAACTTAAATAATTTGTATTTTATTATGTACTGTATCGTGTTTTTTGACGAATTGTCATTGACGTATTCCATGTGAATGCGCCCTTAAGCTAACGTGGCCCAATGCTAATGTCAAGTTCGCCTTTAATCACACTCAGCACACTCAGCTATGTTAGTAAAGTCTGAGCCAAGTCTCAAGTACGCTCTATAGATTTCAGCCTTATTCTTAGGGCTTATATCTCTACGGAAAAATCAGAACTCTTATCAAGTGAGGGAGGGTTTCGTTAATTCAAAGGAAATGCTATACATAAGATGTATAATAAATAGGGTTTCGGATTCTCGCCTCCGTAGCTTTCTTTAGATTTGGAAGAACAACGGTGGTGGAATATGTCCAATAATATATTATATTACATATAATTCCGTGGCCATCTGGAGGGCAAAGCCAAATTGGCTTCGAAGAAGCTGGGCGTCATTAATAGAGCACGGCAACACTTCAAGCCGGCCCATATTCTAGCGCTCTACAAAGCGCAGGTCCGGCCACACATGGAGTATTGCTGTCATCTCTGGTCTGGCGCACCCCAGTATCAGCTCGATCCATTTGACCGCGTGCAACGCAGAGCAGCTCGACTTTTCGGGGACCCAGTGCTCTGTGAACGGCTGGATCACTTGGCGTTGCGTAGAGACGTCGCTTCATTGTGTGTCTTCTACCGCATTTATCACGGGGAGTGTTCCAAATAGCTGTTTAACCTGATTCCTGCCGCCGAATTCCACCCCCACCATCTGCTTTCTTCCACGAACTACAAAGCTGAGGAATGAGCTTCCTTGTGCGATGTTTCTGGGACGATACGACCTGGATACCTTCAAAAAAAGCGCGTACACCTTCCTTAAATTGAAATTGAAATTGAAATTTATTTGCAGGAAACATTGTACTTAAGGTGTTAACAATATAATGGATAATCCAATAAAGCTCTTGTAACGCTCTTGTGAAGTGAAAAAAAATGTTTTGGTGCACTCCAGTATCAGCTCCAAACCATTTGACCGCGTGTAACGCAGAGAATTGGCCGGGACCCAGTGCTTTGTGAACGGCTGGATCTTCTGGCGTTGCGTACAGATGTCGCTTCATTGTGTGTCTTCTATCCCATTTATAACGGGGAGTGTTCCGAAGGTCTGTTTCACCTGATTTCTGCCGCCGAAGTGCCACAAATTAGGATATCAACCCCGACATCTGGATTTGTGGCGTTCCTCCACAGTGCAGTTTTCAAGGAACTTCCACGCAAAACACCGCACAAAGAAGCTCATTTCACATGAGCTTCTTTGTGCGGTGTTTCCGCGACGATACGACATGGGTACCTTCCAGAAAAGCGTGCACAACTGTCAAAATGTTAAATTATTGACTTTCACCATGGAGTTCGTTCTTCCTTGACTATTTACAATTGTTTATTAGTTTTAGAAATCATATGTACGTTTGTTTATGCAACGCAAAAGCGTTACAAAAGCCTTAAAAATAAGGCAACCCTTTTTGTCATTCCCCTGGTAAAACTTTCCTTGTAGTATGAAGCTGAGGTGATCATGAACTAATCAGGTGACTGTATTGTATGCATGCTCTTTTGACCAAATATCCAAAACTTTAACTTATTTCGATAGTATTTTATTTAAAAGTTTTCTTGGTCGCATTCTTCATTTCTGAAGGTCGTGTCCGTAATTCAAAGTTTTCGTAACGTTGGTCACTAAAGCGCTTCCACTCCTTTCGGTCCTCGGCCTTCCTTATTGCGGTTGTAAGTGGAAGGCCAGTGAGTATCTTGATCTGGCCCGACCAGTGGGAGGCTCCTTTGCACAGGAAGCTGGCTAGATTATGGGTACCACTACGGCGCCTATTTTTGCCGTGAAGCAATTATGTGTAAACATTACTGCGTTTCGGTCTGAAGGGCGCCGTAGCTAGTGAAATTATTGGGCAAATGAGACTTAACATCTTATGTCTCAAGGTGACGAGCGCAATTGTAGTGCCGCTCAGAATTTTTGGTATTTCAAGAATCCTGAGCGGCACTGCATAGTAATGGGTAGGGCGTATCAATTACCATCAGCTGAACGTCCTGCTCGTTTCGTCCCTTATTTTCCGTCCGCGTGGTCTTTTGCCCTCCACCTTGGCTATGACTATCAGTTTGTCTAAATTACTGGGAAGGCGTTGGGTAATGTTGCCAAAATACCTCAAGATCTTTTGATAGCAAATTGTGGACAATCTTGTGCCAATGCGAAGTTACTTCAGTATTATTCATAATATAATGTATATAATTTCAGCAAGGTTCACTAGAAGCCCTCCAAGCAGTGTGCCGCAGATGGTCACCTTGGAAGCACCCGGCTGCATACAGCACTCAGGGGATCCTCTCTTACTGCCTGTCAAGTCTGGAGTGCTGCAACACTAGTGTCGTTCTCCGGACCACTTTGTTGGATCTATGCCACATGGTCTATCCGGGTATGTAGTTCTTACAACGGTTTGCTTTTCCACTAATATCAAACTTTCATGGTAGTTCTCTTATTCTTGGTACGCATAACCAGGCCTTTTCTATTACTTTATTTCACCCGACGTTTCTTGAATTTCGCAGAGCGCGTTTTCACCAAAGAGGATGTAAATACTACCTAATAAGAGGCGGGATTGCCTAAGTAAAAGTGTGCCTTAGTTTAGTGTGAAACGTGCAGTTTCCATTAATCCGTTTGAGTTTGAAAACGTCGTACCATAATATGGTCGTAAAAAGTTGAGCTCGTGAGAAGAACATACAAGAAACTCAACGGTCACTCTTTTCAATCAAATAGAGTATTTTACAATGGCTGTAATATACATAACATATTCGTTTGTAAGATGCTGCATCCAATATATGAGTTGTGTTTAAATAATATAAATTACTTTATAAAGAGTAATAAAGAATATGCTGTATAAATATAAATTATCGTTTATTGGATGCATCAACCTTTAGAGCTTGAATTCATTGTTTGTGTAAGGATGCTTCGTGAACATGACTGGTCATTATTAGTAATTGCATCCAAAAATTACAAAGATTTATTAACTACTAGCTGACCCGACAGACGTTGTTCTGTATATAATAATATAGTTTTACATGAATATGTCAATAATATATCATAACATCAAAAATTACTTCGTAAAATATGCACCCTGCTGTCGTAATGAAATTGTTTCACAGCAGAACTTTCAAACCGTGCGTCAATAAATTCTCTCACAGAAATTATGTATGGACACATCAAAGGAAAAACAAATTTGTTGTTTTTATTTAATTCACCTTTTAAACCTTCTCTGGACTTCCACAAATAATTCAAGACCTAAATTTGCCAAATCGGTCCAGCCGTTCTCGAGTTTTAGCGAGACTAACGAACAGCAATTCATTTTTATATATTCCATGCCATATAAAGTAATTAAAAAATTTTTGGGGTGTAAAAAGTAGATGCAACCGATTCTCAGACCTACCAAATTTATCGTACTACAATTATTGTAAGTATGGATCCATTCCCATCTTGCAACCCTATAGCGGATTTGTGGATGGAACAGAATAATATAAAAATCGCGATACAAAAATAGGGGTTGATCGTAGAAGGTTGAAATTTTTTGGTTGTATGTATTTTTAATGCTGTATCATAAACTACAAAAAATTACGTCCAAAAAATAAAAATAAAAATTTATTGACCACCCTTAACATTTAGGGGGATGAAAAATACATAGCAGCCGATTATCAGAATACTCACCTACTGAATATGCATATAAAATTTGGTAAAAATCAGTAAAGCCGTTTTGGAGGAGTAAGGTTACTAACATTGTGACACGAGAATTTTATATATATGATAACAGATCGAACAGGTACCACAAGCAGCACCTGTTCACGATTTGACGCATGGACCACCCATCGTTCCCTTTTCTTTTCTGACTTGTAATCGTAATTTGTAAATGATATTACTCCACAGTTGAAATTAAAAACATAATGCAGAGGAAAAAGAATCGGGATATGTTTGACGCCGATTCGAGTGAGCCGCGAGAGAAATGGCATCACTTAGAGAGCGAGACAGTCGCATCGCTGGCTGAGAAGTTTCAACAGGTGACGCTAAAGATGCTCAATTTGCTCGTGCATCTGATAGAGGAAATCAACCCTAATGTACATCTGAATACGAGCGGGATTCCAATTCCTGGGAGCTCGGAGTGGTGGAAGACACATGGTTTGTTAGAAATTTTTATAATTAAAATAATATTTAATAGTGTACTTACTTAGTTACTGTAGAAAGAATATCTTGGAATGGTTAAAGAATAATTTCATCGCTATCGTACACAAAAAATGACAATTTATACTACATAAAAAATTTAACACTTCAGAACTATTACAATTATTTAACATTAAAAAGTTTATCTCATAGAAAAATCAACTTTCATTCATAATTTCTACTAGAGTCTTACGAATTTTCGATCAGGCCACGTGTCCTGACGCGAGTTTAACATTTTATACCCATCCCAAGAAAAGTGCTCATCGCCGCTAAATAAATTTTCACTTAAAAAAAAATGGTATTTATAATACTAGGAACAATTATAAACTTATTATGCTTACTATTGTCTAAATCCATTAAGAAAGTGTTTCGTAATTTTTGTATTGATGTTTGGTTCGTTCAGAATCTTTAAAAATCATCATTATTACCTGAAAAATTATGATATATTTAGATACATTACCTGACCAAAGAGTATTCACGCCTCACCCGTTTACCTCATTTATTTGCATTGCTAATGTTACCATAAGGATCAACCATTCACGAGTTGGTGGATGGCCTAGCCATTTTATGTATCACACGTATTTAAAAAAAAACCCCTGCTTGTAGCTTTGTTGCTGGCTGGCATAAAAAAATATTAATTGTAGTCTCTCTTTGTGTTTGGATCGCTTTTTATAAAACATTCATTACAATGCAGTGCCGCTCAGAGTAAAAAAGAAACCCAAAATCTTAAACGGCAAAAAACAAATGGTCCTTGCAAATTACTGTTTGACGACAGAAATAGACGCCTTTACTTCACACACATTTTTGTCCACATTTTGTGGGCATTCTGTGCAAAGAAGCCCTCTGGGAGAATTTAAGGCGTATTATCAGTAATTATATATTTCAGACTCGACGTCTCGAGATGCTGATGATAAAATACCGAAGAAGAAATTGAACGAACCGGGCAACAGTCTGTTGCGTGCTAACTACGTAGGCCATTTCTATACAGAGCCCATATATATGAAGCTGTATGACAATTTGAGAGCTACATACTCTAATCATAAGGTTGGTTTTACTTTTTGATTCTGTATGTTTTTCAGATCTAGCAGGATGAACGACACTGATTTGTATAAATAGCACAGGACATAGCAGTGTTTGACAGCTAATTTTTTGTGCCTATTTGAAGCGCCACTCGCGAGCGTCCAGAGAACTAATTTTGACGTATAATACAAATGGCTGCGAAAGAACGTGCAACACTCTTAAGTATTTTTGCATTTTGAAATTAATTTCGTTCGTTTTCCCTGTTATTTATACTTCAAGAATCAACGTAATAAAGTACACAATTTGTATTATACGTCAAAATTAGTTCTCTTGACGCTCGCGAGTGGCGCTTCAAATAGGCACAAAAAGTTTGCTGTCAAACATATGTAATTGCCTGTCCAGTGGTATACAGACAGGTCAGTGGGCCCTAGTGTGGGGCTAGGTAATTTGTATATTTTTTGGACCTATTTAACTTGTAATTTCAAATGCATTAATGTATTACATGTTACTTCTAAATGTATTTTATTGTTTACAGATTAATCTGGAATCAAAAAGCAGCATATTTTATGGATTCCTATCAACGGTTTTGAATTCGCTCGCGATACAATTGGAGCTGTCAACAGAAAGAGAATTCGGACCGATTACAGAAGAAATACTGTACTACTTAAAAAGTATAATGCCACTATGTCCAGACAAGACTGTGTATTCGGTCACACAATTACTCAAATGTCTGTTCGGTACGAATATGATAAATCAATATGCAGATTATATGAGTATAGATCGAGGAACAATTAGACAGACCGAAAAAGATTTTTTTAATGATGTGATGTTGGTAAATAGCTTTGAGCATGTCATTGAGGATACGCGGATGATCAAGGAGAGAGATTACCTGATGTCGATGGAGAGCTTCCAGAAGAACAGGTCGGATCGGAAGTGGAGTAATAATAAAAGGGAGTTGGAACGATATATAAGGCTTTTTGAGCCCGTTGTGATACAGTCGTTGAATGTGAGTAATAACCATTAGAAATTATACTTTTAGTATAATTTCAGTAAGTCTTTCGCTTCTCCCGTCGACATTACTGGGCTGATCAAACTTAATATGTTCTAAGAAAATTTACTGAATTAGGCGTTACTTTGCGGAAATCCATAATTATACAAATGATTTAAGTTTTCTTTAGTGTTAATTCCGCCAATATTTGTTTTTAAAACAATTCGACACGTGTTTCGCCTCTACACGAGGCATCCTCAGGACGTGTTGTCTCGCCAAAATTAGTCTCGTGCCAGATTTTAGCGAGACAGAACGCTTAATATGTTCTGTCTCAAAGTCTTGTCTTTAAGCGTTTTCTTCTTTGTATGTCATTGTCTTTAAGCGCAATTGTGATGCTGCTTAGAATTTTGGATTTTTAAAGAATCCTGAGCGGCACTGTAGTAGCTGCGGGTAGGACTTATAACTGACCATCAAGTGAACGTCGTCATTACCTTGTCACTTTTCTTAAAAAATTTTATTTTGATTTGGCTAAAACAGTATTATCCGAGTTGTTTTTCTTATTATTTTTTATGAAAGTAAGGGACGAGACGAGCAGAACGTTCAGTTGATGGTAATTGATACGCGCTGCCCATTACAATGCAGTGCCGCTCAGGATTCTTAAAGAACCCAAAAATACTGAACTAATTCCACTAGCTACGGCGCCCTTCAGACCGGAACATAATAACGCTCACACATTACGGCTTCTCTGCGCCGTTGTGGTACCCATAATCTAGCCGACATCCTGTGCAAAAGAACCTCCCACTGGTAAGTTGTAACGCAAGACAACGGATCTGTCTGTGAAATCCTAAACAGTGTTTTATTTACATTCAACTGTATTTTAATAACTATCCCGCAGACATATACATTACAAAACGATACGGCTCTTCAGTGCGAAGTGCTGAAGCTGCTGTGCCAGCTGCTAGCACTGCGGGTCAACTACTGCATGCTGGACAGCGACCAGGTGTTCATTGGGTTCCTGATTAAGCAGCTCGACCTTGTGGAGCAGCATGAAATCCCGTATGTACACACCACCAGATTATTTTTGTGTATTTGTAATATCATCCGGAACTCTAAGCTTAGAGCATACTTAAAGGCTGGCAACGCAACTCTTAAACCCTGGTGTTGCAAATGTCCATGGGCGGTTTCTTCACTACTTCCTATCCGTGAGCTTCTTACCTGTTTGCCCCCTCTTATATAAAAACTGTCCCTGCCGCTACTGCACATGAGTAATGACACCTCCCATCTCCTCTTCTTCTCGTCTTTTTGCCTCCAAATTCACTCTTGACGACAAGGGAAAAACACGCGGTGTCAGAGCTCTATGCCTGAAGTACAATTCCGACAGAAAACTGTTCGGCGAGTTCTGTTTTCGTTGGACGTCAGGAAGTCGAGCGGGCGGGATGGCATTTCTCCCATCGTGCTCAGAACGTGTGCCTCTGAGTTTATTCCGGCAATCCTACTCAAACTGCGTAGTCTCGGACTGTTGGAATCAACCCTTGTCCATCCGATCCAAATAAAGGACACGCTTCGGACCCAGTAATCTACAGGCCTATTGCTATTACCTCCCTGCTCTCTCCAAAATCATGGAGAGCATAATTAACTCTGGTGTTGCAAGAGCTTACGTTACACGCAGTGAAATCTTACAAAATAAATACTCTCACCCTAGTCAGTGCTATGATATTGGCCGGAGCTTCTCTGTGCGGTGTTTCCGGGACGATATGACATGGATACTTTCGAAAGAAACGCGTACACCTTCCTTTAAGGCCGGCAACGCTCCTGTGGCTCCTCAGGTGTTTGTGTGTGACGAGAGTGTGGTATGCTCTTTTGCCCTCTCTTCCATAAAATAAATTGCTAATAGAGCGGTATGAGTACGTATTTTGTGTGTACCAGTATACATTGCAGGTTTTGGGCATTAGATAGTAGTTAAAAAGAATCATTTGTATTTGACGCATTTTTGAAGTGAAAACTTATTTAGCGGCGTTGAGCACTTTTTTGGGATGGGTAAAAAATGTTAAACTCGCATCAGGACACGTGGCCTGATCAAAAATTCGTAAGACGTTTATGTAATTGTCATTTTTGTGTACGAAAGCGTACTAAATGAATATTATATTTAACCACATAAATGCTAGTACTTTTATACTTATAAAAAAGCAATTCGTGTGAAATTATTTCCTAGTCATTCCAAAATATTCAAAAATGCACAACTTTAATTTTCAAGTTTTCACTTTTGACGGTACTCCCGGAGCGCAATCCGTTATTTATTGTACGCACAATTTATTTAGTCTCACACTAAACACAACCTGTACTATGGATGCTAGAGAATGATGTTAAATACAATACATATTATACAAATACACTTCTCGAAAACAAACAATGATATTCATGATACAAATATTTGTATCTAGCGTGATTTGGACCCGAGACCCTTACTTTATAGACTCGCGTTACTAAACAAACTATGACATCTCGTTTTTATGATTCGTTGATGATGCACACACACACAGCGACTTGACATAAGAAATTTATTATCTTAAAACTAAATAACTCATGTGTTGGTTACGCTCTTACTGTTTAATGTCAAACTATACGAAAGACACCTTAACTACATATTATTCATTTAAATTATATTAGTGGGCGTTGAGGTAAAATTGTGATTAACTTAGTATATAAGTATATAAATTTAAGGGTAAATGTATACACTTCTATAATAAAGTCCCAGCCACTGTTCAGGCATTATCTATAAATAAATTTAAATGTTTTATAAAAAAAATGGCTCTGTCGTAAATCCTATTACTCCACTGCTGAATATCTAAATGATCGAACAGCCTGGGACTAGATTGTGATTATTTTATAGCGATAGAAATGACTGTACAATATTGTATATTTTTATTGAAAAGAGCGCAAAAAAGGATGCTGGGAGAGTTTCTTGCGCCGCTTCTTCTCTCTCAGAGCGCCATTTGTTTCCAAAGCGGTAGTAGTATCTAGTAGTTATCAGAAATGACATCAAAAAGAATTCTAAAGGAATAAATTTTGAGAAAATAAATGCCTTTTATAATAATATTTGTCTTTGTCACGCCTTTCTCCAGCAGTGGAAGTCTTCCGGCTGATGATGATGATAATAATATTATATTTTTTTTCCAGCAACTGCTGTGGCCTTGTGAACAGTATCATGTTGTTTTTGGTACAACTCTCCACCTCTAAACATCACACGAAGCAGATTATTGAAATACCAAAGGTATGTCCATAGTTATGTCTCTATGTTATTTATTTCTAATGATTTTTATTTTCTTTTTTTTTATGAAAATACGGGACGAGACGAGCGGGATGTTCAGCTGATCCGGATTCTTGAAAAGCACAAAAATTCCGAGCGGCACTACAATTGCGCTCGACACCTTGAAACATAAAATGTTCAGTCTCATTTGCTCAGTAATTTCACTAGCTACAACGCCCTTCATACCGAAACACAGTAATGTTTACACATTACTGCTTCGCGGCAGAAATAGGACCCATAATCTAGCCGGCACCCTGTGCAAAGGAGCCTCTCACAAACATTACTACACACGAGATTTTTTTAACTAAACAATATTAAGAGCGAAACAATTGGGAACAATTCAAACAACAGAATAGCTTATTTATGTACAACACTTGTAGTGCAACATAAATTGAAGTCATCAAATCTTTTTTCGACGGCGACTTCCGTACGACGTAGCGAATTGTACGTTTCGCTTTTGGGAATGGAAAATTATTCAACCGTGTTTTTCAAAATCAGGATTTTAAGTTATTATTGCGAATATTGAATATTGTAGCTCATCCAACTATGCGATGGCTTAATGGCGTCGGGAGCCTTGGATGAGTGTATAGCGGGTTTGGAGCCCGTCGCGATCAAGGTGTTCAGCAGTATGGGAGGTGAGTACAAACTATCTTTTATGACTAAGTGTTGGAATAACCAGATTTATCTTTATCTTTTAAGCATATCATCCGTAAGATATATAATCTGTATGCTATGTATGAATTACTTTAAAATTAAACGTATTTCGGGATTGTGTTGATGATGTTATGAGACGAACGGCTTGTACGAAAGGATTAATGCGTGAAGAGCAGTGAACGCTTATGAAACATGGAAGCAGTCTTGTTATACTATTTATCTACACCCATGCTTTACTTAAATCTTCTATTAAAGATTCTGAAACAGTTAGCTTATTGCCAATATTAAAACACCCAATGTCCTAATAACCATTACATCATCCAAACGAGTGTTGTAATGTTGTACTGAATTTCATAACAAAACTCCTTTGTTTTTTTTCGATCCCTTCATGCGCAAAGAGTCTCAACAGACAGTCACATTCTTATTGCTCGATGCGTGGTATCCGTATAAATTTCATTTTCACACCGCCAGATATTTTAAACGCTGCAAAAGAGCATAACATTCAAGCGAATTTTAATAATTGCACTATACAAAATGTAAATTAGTACTAAAATAAATAATTCTTTCATTTATACTTAGTTTATTTGTATATAATCAGTAATGGATGATATTAGGTTACAACTAGGACTGGCTGTTTTAATGTTGGCAATAAGCTAACTGTTTCAGAATATTTTAGAGGATTCAAATCCTGGGTGTAGATAAAGTCTTGTATAAACTGTTGATAATTAGGTATTAAAACAATCATGTGATACTATTATCATAAACCCACATTCGTGTTTTAATTCCCCTTATTACACAACAGTTGCATAAGTAACTATTACGGTTGATTATTAGCGTCAAAAATTTACACAATTAATTCATAGTACAGTAAACTATCACTCCTAGGTCCATATTAGAATGTTGTTTGTCAGTTACATTGACATGCTACCAACGTCATTTACGTGATTGGTTCTCGGCATGACATGATTACAGTAACCGAGGGTAACTGGTTCGCTTGGCATATTGTCACTATTTGTCAGATATGTGGACGATGTATGCGTTATGTATGAGAGGATCAGTCATGATAAAGGAGTTGGATTTTTGAACTATACATTTTAGCTAGATTAGTGTATATCTTAAAAAAAACATTATTGCGTCTTTGCAGGTGTTAGCGTTCTGGGCAGAGCACAGCAACAAGAGTTGCAGGCCACACGCGAAGTTCTCTTCTACATGCTGCAGAAAACTATGCATCAAGCCAAGGTACGCAAAACTGCACATACCCGAGCTACACAAGTCTTTGTAGCAACTGGCAGCTGATTATTCAAAAGTTTTTTTATTTGCATAAACATGTTAATCGGAAGTTACATTCATTTTTATAATTATGTACGTGTTTGCCATATATTAATTACGCGCAAATTATACAATGTAAACATAATAAAATCTAACGATTTATTCTTATTCATTATTTTAATATAAATGAGTGTTAGATGGCGTTAGCCGTATCGGGTGAATGTCTCGCACAGCTGGCAATATCATTTTCTAGCACTAATTATATCTGAATTGTTGTTGCAGGCTGTAAATTTCTGGTCCTTCGAGCCGGATATATTCCTTTTAAAGCCACTGTCTCATCATAATTTTTGATGAGCATTTCATTTTGAATATACTAGCTATTTCATCTTGTACACAAACAATAAAGTCAGTAATCAATAAAGTAATGTAATATTATTGTTGTTCCACAGGTTCAGGAGTTGGTTTCGTGCGTGCTGACTCTGTCTCAAGAGCACCCGGAGAGCTATTACCGCTGGTCTGAGCTGGCGTGCGACACACTGCTCAACCTGCTCAGCGAGCGCTCCATTGAATGCGACAGTGCTGACGGGCTCGGCGTGAGAGCGCTCGAGTCGCTACTCGACTGTGTGTATCGCGACGTGTTGCTCGAGCAGTGCCGGATCGAGCTGATATTGAAGATATTGTTTAAGGCGCCACCTGAACAGGTCAGGAATATTTTTTATACTACCTAGTTGGACCGGGTTGTGTTATATATAATAAAAATGCATTTTTCTCATTAGTTTTTGATTTAACAAGATATAGATATAGCGATAAAAGTCTCGAAAAAATATTGTAAAATTGTGTATTATATATATATACTCACACACACTTACACACAGTTCGTTTTAATTGTAAGATGATTGTAAAATTTGGTTTTTAATCATTATTGTTTATTTCTATATTGTTTATTAAATATTATGGTATATTATACGAAGGAATTTTTGAGATATTCCCAATACAATTGTCTTAAGACAATTTACTGACAACTCTCAACCACTAAAATCAATCAATCAAAAAAATGCAATCTTTGAAAAAAAAAAAACGAAATTTATTTATTATTAAATTATCGAACTTTCTAACATTTTATTATGTTTTATATTTCTTTTTACAAAAAAAATAAGTACTAAGCCCAGTCTTGTTGGAATTATTAAGCTGAACAGTTTTTTGTTTGCACTTTTGATTTTATAAACCGCATTAATATTTAGTTGTTATCTTAATATGTATAAATTACGTGACACGTTGTTTGTCCGCGATGGGCCCCTAAACTAATGAACGGATTTAAATGCGGATTACTTCATGGAGTGCAGTTTAGTCCAACTTGAGAGATAGGATAGTTTTTATATCGATTTGGGACCCATAATTATTTTTATTTCAATATTTGTTTTGTATGGACATGCTTTCTATGAGAGAATTTAGTGACGCACGGTTTGACAGTTCCACTGTGAAACAATTTCATTATAACAAGAGGGAGCATTTATTACGAAATAATTCTTGATGTTTTGAAATATTATTGGCAAATTCCTATAAAACATTTTGTTTTTGTTATTATCTACAGAACAACGTTTGTCGGGTCAGCTAGTAGTTTATAATTCAAAAATTTTAAGAGTGTAATGTGCAAGTGTTGGTATTCTCGGGCTTCTTTCAGCTACTGTGTGTATATTTTGCGTGAAAACGGTCATGACTCTTAAGCCTTTTTCAGTCTGTACCTTAAAGACGACCAGGACTTGATGGTGGTCCAGTGCGTGTTAGTCAACTTCATACATAAATATTGTTTTTCTGCTGAAGGCTTTGTATATTGTGTTTTCGTTGATTAATGTGAGTGTTACACATTTAAATAAAATACTTTTAAAATTTCTTTATGTATATATATGTATGTACATTTTGAGTTTAAAAAAAATATTCAGCAAATGAGACTTAACATCTTATGTCTCAAGGTTACGAGCGGAATTTTAGTGCCGCTCAGAGTTTTAGGGTTTTTTAAGAGTAATAATAGTATTGACACACAACACAAATTATCTTGCCCGAAACTAGGCATAGAAACAAAACAACGATATATTTAATTCAATATACTTACTTAAACATACATAAAGACATGTAAACATCCATGACTCGGAAACAAACATCCATATTCATCATATAAATGATTGCACCTACCGGGATTCAAACCCGGGACCTCTAAGCTTATTAGTCAGGGTTATAACCATTCGACTATAGGGGTTGTCATCTAGAATCCTTTGCGGCACTGCATTGTAATGTGCAGGGCGTATCAATTAGCATCAGCTGAACGTTCTGCTCGTCTCGTTCCTTATTGTCATAAAAAAAACGTTAAATATCTTGCTGTATAATATATACTCCTATTAATGTTCAAAGCCGTGTTAGTTTATAAAGTTTATCTACTTATGTAATACTTACTTTATTCACAACTAGCTGACTTGGCAATACACCTTTTTGCCATATACATTATATTATATGTAAACCTTCCTTAAGCTTCAACGAATCTATTACAAAAGATTTCATTGAGATCGGTCGAATAGTTTAGGAGTTATTAGGGAACATACAAACATACATTCTCTTTTATATGTATAGATGTATAATTTTTCAGGTATCAACACCACGGAAACAGAAGCTGCGATACCTCATCATCATAATGGTACTACTGCGAAAAGTTCTGATACTAATACCAGAGAGTGAGATACTTCTGTCAATAAACGAGCTAAAAGCGACCGCCATCGCGCCACAGGCGATATTCTTCAACGTGAAGACGAACGTGGATCCTCTCAACGTGCAAAGCGTTAATGAGAACTGCGCCAACCTGTCGCCAGATGTCGTGCTTGTGAGGTTTCTGTTCAAAACGTTGACGTACGCTATCGGCGAAATGGACAGTGGGAGTTTCGACTTTGATGCTAACAGAGATAGGGGTCAAGATAGCTTGTTGTACGCTGTGTGCGTTAATATCATTGTGCAAGTGAAGCATATGTTGCATTTGACCAGTGAGTATTTTATTATTTCTTTTATCTACACCCATACATTAAATCCTCCATTAAAGATACTGAAACAGTTAGCTTATAGCCAACATTGAAACACCCAATGTTCTAATAACCATTACATCATCCAAACGAGTGTTGTAATGTTGTACTGAATTTCGTAACAACACTCCTATGTTTTTTTTTATCCCTTCATGCGCAAAGAGTTTCAACATACAGACACATTCTTATTGCTCGATGCGTGGTTCCTGTATGAATTTCAAAAAAAGAACATTTTCGTTTACGCGCGTTCCACACTACCAGAACGTCGCGCGCCGTAAAAAATTAGGTTATTCAAATCCCCGCCATTTTTCTTCGATATTTTTATTGTTTTGTTTACAAAAAATGAGCGATTGATTTTAAACGCTGCAAAAGAACATTATATTCGAGTGAATTTTAATTATTGCACTATACTTAATGTAAATTACTACTCAAATAAATAATTGTTTCATTAATACTTAGTTTATTTGTAGATATATAATCAGTAATGAATGATATAAGGTTCCTATTTTTTTTATGGAATAGGAGGACAAACGAGCGTACGGGTCACCTGTTGTTAAGTGATCACCGCCGCCCACAATCTCTTGCAACACCAGAGGAATCACCGGAGCGTTGCCGGCCTTTAAGGAAGGTGTGGGCGCTTTTTTACTACTGGAACTGGTGTTTTAATGTTAGCAGTAAGCTAACTATTTCAGAATCTTTTAGATGATTAATATTCTGGGTGTAGATAAAGTCTTGTATGCAACTGTTGATAATTAGGTATTAAAACACTCATATGATACTATTATCACATAAATAAAGCCACATTCGTGTTTTAATACCCCTTATTACAAAACAGTTGCATAAATAACTATTACAACACACTTCCTCGAATATGAACCTTATTACATCTTTATTAGGGCCATAACTCGCACTATAACACACGCGTGCATATTAGAATTATCCCTACAAAGGTAAGTTAGTACCTAACTGCAAATTAAATGAGAGTAAAAAGAGCATTTTCAATTCAACCGGGTAATACAGTTTTTTTTTGTGATAACAAAGAGGTTTTATATAGCTGAAAATCCATTTACATTTTTGGAATAAATAAATGTGTCCCTAATTTGAACGAAAAAAACACTTCTTATTATCAAATTATTAATTTTGAAGTAGGATGTATGGATATATGTAATCAATCACCTTACATTTGGCGTGTGAAAAAAAAAAACTTGCTATTGCTGTGTGATATATATATTTTTCTTTTTTCCTCGCAAGTGTGTTGAAAAAGTGCGTATGAAACTCGTGAACAACTTGCTCACTCGTTTAATTAACGTCACACGTGTAAGGCCGGCCCTACATTGGAAGCGGAACTTCTCCCTACTAGAAGGTCTAGGTGGGTCTGGTCGGGACTGAACAAAACCAGCACTCGCTCCAGGGAGGGGGAACAAGTCTGAACTGGACTGACAACAACTAAACAAATGTTACCAGTGGGAGTCTCCTTTGCACAGGATGCCGGCTAGATATTGGGTAGCACAACGGCGCCTATTTCTGGCAGCAGAAATGTGTAAAAGTTACTGTGTTTCGGTCTGAAGGGCGCCGTAGATATTGAAATTACTCGGCAAATGAGATTTAACATCTTATGTCTCAAGGTGACCAGCTCAATTGTAGTGCCGCTCAGAATTTTTGGGCTTTTCAAGAATCCTGAGCGGCACTGAATTGTAATGGGCACAGCGTATCGATTACCATCGGCTAAACGTCCTGCTCGTCTCGTCCCGTATTTTCATAAACAAAAAACAATTAATTTTATTTCTTCAATCGTTGTTAACTCTATGTTGGTGTCCAGACGGCTGTCACTTTCCGCTGACGGCAAAAACAGCGCAGACGATTCTCCACAACGAGCAGAGCGGCCTCAACACGGGGCTGTACGCGCCTGAAGAGAACATCCCGCTCGACCGGCTCAACCTCGTGTGTCTCACGCATGCGCACCGCCTGCCACTAATCACCGCGCACTGGTCGCATCTGCTCATCAGGTACCAGCCAGAGACACTCTCTAAGAAAAAAGCGATTCGCTCGATTGTATGAAACGTGCAGTGATTGATAGTTTGACGTTTTTTTTATTATAAAAAGGGACGAGACGAGCAGGTCTAGTTCAGCTTGATGGTAATTGATATGCCATGCCCATTACAATGCAGTGCCGCTCAGGATACTTAAAAAACACAAAAATTCTGAACTCTACTCCAATTGCGCTCGTCACCTGGAGACATAAGATGTTAAGTCTCATTTACTCAGTCATTTCACTAGCTACGGCGCCCTTCAGTCGCCGGCATCCTTAAGCCGGCATCCTGGGCAAAGGAGCCACTCGTAAAAACCATCAAAACGTCAAAAAACTGAATACTACAAACTTATACGGATTATACTTCTAAACGCCATAGTGTAATTACTACAATTTCAAACTTATGTCAAATCACTGCATGTTTCATACTACACTAAATTTAAAAGCTTCTTATTATATAGTATTTACATCCTTTTTGTTAGATAGCGTGACCGACGCTTAGCCTGCAACGAATCAATGTATAAAAATCGCATGTGATATGTTCGAACCGCTCAGTGGCATAGGCTAGAAAGCACATATGCTAATGTAACACAATTTATAAAAGACCCAGCAAATAAATCTCGTCTCGCCACTGTTTGCCGGTGGGTGGTTGAGGTTGAAAATGGACGATTTAAACGAGATTTCAGGCTTCTGTAAAAAATGTACTTTTAATAAAATTACAAATAATTTCACTTTAATTTAAATCAATCTTTAATATAATACACATTATCAAGTTATTCACATTTTAACAAGAATGTACGTCAATTGTTCGCAGGATGAATTTCCTCTCCCACAAATATTGGCAGAAACTGATAGGGTTCTCTCGCAACCTGCCGCTCAGTGGAGACAGCAGCGACACAACCCTACTGCGAGTGGATCTACTGCAAACCGCTTGCGTTATGGCTTACTGCGAGTACTTTGTGAGTCCTGATTATTTTGCCTACAGTTGAAAAGGGGCCAAAAAAGTGTCAGTTCCAAAACATACTAGCCTTAGATATTTAATACGTCTAGATAGAGTCTCTTGCTGTTAGACAACCGATAAGAACAGGCCAGGTTTAATACTTTAATGTGCGTGACAAGCTACGTAATTTGAATGAAACGTCCTTGTGTTAGTGTGCGTGCATTGCTCGAAATAGAGGTTAATTCTGAACTCAATTTTTTTCGACGTTTTCACAGCTGTCTATCTAGACCACTGACCTGTATAAATAGATATATACCAATTGACAGGCTTTTCCATATGTTTGACAGCATTTTTTTGTGTCCATTTGCAGCGCCACTCGTGAGTGTCCAGAGAACTAGTTTTGACGTATACTGCAAATGACTGCAAGAGAAGCGTACAATTCTCTGTAGTATATTTGCATTTTGAATTCATTCCTGTCGTTTTCCGTATTATTTATACATCAGGAATCGACGTAATAAAGTACACATTTTTTTGTAAATAGTTTTCCTATCGATGTTTGTTTAGCTAAGGTTGTCATCACTGGTTTTAGTACCGCAGACTCTCGCCACATAGCCAACAGCGCCAAAATGGCGAATATCAAACAGGCACAAAAGCACTTTGACAGCCGCCAGTCCAGTGGTATATAGTAGAGGTCAGTGATCGAGACGTATTAGTGATCTAAGTTATTACCATTAGAAGGGTTCCAAGATACAATATGTAAAATCGTAGAAACTTTAAATTTAATTTACTTGGTGGCTGTTTTTGGAGTTGGGCGTTTTGGTTTTTAGTATCAGCAGCAACACATGTTCATATAGCAAGTAACATACACTCTGTCAAAGTTGACAAATGCACGAATAGACAGCGGAGTCCTGGTAGGTGGCTTCCGTTGGTTACTCTTCCTGTAAAGTGTCCATAAATCGGGAATATATAGTGGGGGTTATTTATGCAAAATTAGACTGAACCACTTAATTTTTTTGTAATAAGGTAAAGAGCAACCGCGTGAGTCATCGAACTTTAGTCATCATCACCGCCGATGCGCTCTTGTTGTCTAAATAATAAAAAAACAAGATGGTGAACTCCATGGACATCTGCAGTACCAGAGGTCAAGAGATTTGTCTGATGTGGGAGTATGCTCTCAGTTTAAAGGTCTCTAAGTCGAATCGGTTCCTAAATACTACAGCCGGCAAATGACGAATCTCACACATCAACGTGCTGTATTCCGATTTTATATAAATCTAATTTTTAACCAAAATTTATAAACGATACGAGACTCGAAACCGCGACCTCTCGGGTTCCGTCCGAGCGCTCTTTCCAACTGAGCCACCAGTTCGAGTCATTTCTACTTTAAAGTTGATAACCTGCTCAACCTCAATAATTGCATACTAGGCAGTTGACTTGAGATGTCGCTCTGTCAAATCTCCGAACAATTTTTTCTTTTTAGAGTGATAACAGACCCGCATCGTTCATAAATTTTGGTTACAAATTAAATTTGTATAATAATTAATCCCAGAAATGAGGGCTATCACTTTAAAAATAACAAATGGTTTACATTCGAAATAACTTATTTTGACCTTTAGACTGTGTTTAAATTACTCTTATTGGAACAGGTTGATAATGGGCTGACGGAGGTCATCCACCTGACGTGGCTGTTGGCGAATCGTGTCCATATCCTCGTGTCGCAGTACGGCGTGAAGCTGGTCCAGCAGGTGATCAGCAAGGTGCAGCAGATGAGCGGTTCATCAGCGCTTTTGTTGCACGCTATTGCAGCTAGATGTCAGACCTATCTGAAGGTAAGTGCATGACAGCTGCTCGAATCTTCAGCAATCAATCAATTTTGGCGCAATTAGTTGAGCTGTTGACTCTCACAACGGACCCCGGTTCGATCCTCACCCTCCACGGACCAATAATAATAATAATAATATTGACACACTTTTTACACAAATTATCTTGCCCCAAGTTAAGCATATATAGCCAGTGTTATGGGTTACAAGACAATGATATATTTAATACAATATACTTACTTAAACATACATAAATTCATATAAACATACATAAATACATTTAAACATCCATGACTCGGAAACAAACATCCATATTCATCATGTAAATGCTTGCACCTACCGGGATTCGAACCCGGGACCTCTAGCTTAGTGGGTAAGATCGCTAACCACTCGGCTATACAGGTCGTCAAACCAATGTGTTTTCGGTTTTGGAATTCATAAATGTACCTTAATTCGAAGCTTTATTTTATTTCGTAGGTCGGCAGAATAAAAAGAGGACGCATCCCACGCACATATAAACAGTATTGTACACACATACACAGAGAATATATAAGATTTTTACCTACTTATTTGTAATCTACTGGCAACAATGTAATTTTTAAAATAATTCGTGTACTTGTACAATTCATTAAACAGGATGAGTTCGCGCTGAACGCATACAAAATACTGTCGCTGTGTCACGAGAGCCAGTCGGGTGCGCTGGTGTTCTTCGTGTGCCGCGTCGTGGGGAAGTTGGAGCCGTCTGTCGCCTGCAAGTATGTGCTTCGCAAGTTTTATATTATGTTCATTGCCAATTCCGTTTCAACTTTTATGAGTCTATAACACTGACCTGTATAAATACCACTGGATAGACTGTTCCATATGTTTGACAGCAAATATTTTTGTGCCAATTTGAAGCGCCACTCGCGAGTGTCCAGAGAACTAATTTTGACATTATTGCATTTTGAATTAATTTCGGTCGTTTTCCGTATTATTTATACGTATCAACGTAATAAAGTATACATTTTTTTTGTAAATAGTTTTCCTATCGATGTTTGTACTAGTTTTAGTACCGCAGACTCTCGCTATATGTCCACAGCGCCAAAATGGTGAATATCAAACAGGCACAAAAGCACTTTGACAGCCGCCAGTCCAGTGGTAAAAAGTAGAGGTCAGTGATCTATAACATTATTACGTTTTTGAAGTGAAAAGTTGTGATTTGAAAGTTGATGAAACGAAAAAGCGACATTAAAAAGAGACAGACACATAAATTTATAAGGAGGCAGTTCAGCTTTCTAAAGTGGGAGAAATATGTGCATGTCAAACCAAATTAGGTAATAATAGTTCAGTATTAATTGTACAACTATATAAAATGGCAGCACGTACTAAAAATACACTACTCCAAGACGGTACCAGGCTATGCAGTCCTGGAGAATCCCTGGGCGTCCTCAATTAGGGCCTGTACCTAATATATATAATATATAAATAGTATTCTGGAGGGGGCAAATCTGCGCTGAATCGGGGCAAACAGAGCAGGAGGCTCAAACCAAAATTGCAAAATCAGGGGGCTTCGCTCAAATTTAAATGCCGTCCACTTTCATCTGGAGACGGCGAAGCCGGCCCTGTTCTTTTTAACCGAGACACAGATATCCTCCCTGGCTGATTCATCTTACCTGTCATACCCGGGGTCTAATTTGGAACACTCCTTTATATCACGGGTTGGCGTGTGCGTTTACGTCAGGGAGGATGTCTGTTCTCGACGCAGCACCGCAGCACTATCGGGGGAATGCCATCGGGCCCGCTCGATTTGTGAATGTCCAAGGTGAGAAGCGCCTTAAGCACGGCACAATGCCGGATTTTTACCTCTGGCATATATGAATCACACCGCGGAATATGCGGTGGTGGTGCACCTTGGTCATCCAGAGTCGAGTTGGACGCGAAGAGGGAGCCCAGGAGATCAGCTTTCTCTTTCGCGTCATGGGCCAGCGAGTCATCATCCCTGTGCAGTGGCGGAATGGCTGGCTGGCAGAAGTTTCCTTGGACAGCCTTGGCGAGCGACCAGAACGCACGAGTTCCCGAGGGAAGGCGTGCAAGTCTCTCGCCAATTCTGCCAATGTGCTTCGACTTCGCGTCAGCAATAACTCTTTTGAAGGACCTGGAGGCATGATCGAAGTGTTTTTTAAGTTCGCTGGAATTCACATCCTTAAATACCACCGCATTGACCCAAGCCTGATAGCACTGCTGCTTTCGGCGAGAGGCCATTTTGCAGGAGCGGTCAAACCATGGTTGGGACCTGCCACCGATAGGCACAGAGGAGGATAGAATGAAGAGTTCCAAACCTTGCAGTACCACATCAGCAACAGCGTCAGCAGCGGCATCTGGATCTCCCAGCGAGAAACAGATCTGCCTCCACGGGTAGGGTGCAAAAAAGCACCGCATCTCGTCCCACTCTGCTGACCTATAGTGCCACACGCGGCGACAGCCTAAGAAGCGGGGCCGTGTTAGGCGCGTGATCGGCACGGTGCTCCGGATCAGGCAGTGGTCCGACGATCCCAGAGGAGTGTCAACGGAAACTAGGTAGCCGTCCGGATGTGAGGTCAACAGAAGGTCCAACAGTGAAGGTGTATGATCTTGCACATCTGGGATTCGCGTTGGCGCAATAACCAGTTGCGTCAGACCATATGCTAAGGCGAAGTCGTGAACAGATCTCCCTGCATGATCGGTGGTACGTGAGCCTAGCAATTCGGCCTGGTGGGCGTTAAAATCGCCAAGAAACACGATCTCTGCAGTGGGGATCTGCTGCAACACGGAATCTGTAGCCATTTGGATGTGTTCGAGGAGCCGGTCAGTCTCTGCGTTACCGCTATGGGACCCATACAGGCATGCGTAGATTCGCGGATGGTCATTGCAGTCTACACGCAGCCAGATGATGAATAGGTCCTGTTCTTAAAGAAAACTCAGGCGTCGAGAACAGACATCCTCCCTGATGTAAACGCACACGCCAGCCCGTGGTATGAGTGTTCCAAATTATACCCCGAGTAGGAAAGTCAAGATGAATCAGCCAGGGAGGATATCTGTGTCTCGGTTAAAAAGAGCAGAGCCGGCTTCGCCGTCTCCAGGTGAAAGTGGACGGCATTTAAATTTGATCGAAGCCCCCTGATGTTGCACAAGTCCACAGCGAGTGTGGAGGAGGTTTGTTTGAGCCTCCTGCTCTGTTTACCCCGAGTCAGCGCAGATTTGCCCCCTCCAGAATACGCGGGGCAGCCTGGGCAACCACCACCAAGGCCCTAATTATTGTGGACGCCCAGGGACGGATTCTCCAGGGCTGCATAGCCTGGTACCGTCCTGGAGTAGACTCTTTTTAGTCTGCGCTGCCATTTGTATTTGGGAGGGGGGGGGTGTAGGCCTCCGGATACCCCACTCACCGGACGAAACACAGCGGCATAGCCGCTATTTCACGCCGGTTTCGAGTGGGGGAGTGGTATTTCTCCGGGCGTGCCGGCCCAATTCGGTCGTGTCCGTGAGGACCCAACATGGCACTACCACTCCTAGAATCGTATTACAAGCAAGTGCCCCTTTAAATTATCAAAACTGTGGAACTAACTGGATATTATTAAATAATAACATTTCAATTGCTAAAACAAAAAGGTCTTGCTTTGTGTTCGCGTCCGATAGCGCGTGACGTAGTGTTACTAATGAGCGTATACAATAGATTTTCAACATTACTGCCATGAATTAAGGTGTTAATTGGAATGAATGTTTTAATGTTGTCTTTATATTAATGTTATACGTTATTTGTATATGCTCGGACGTTTTTTGACGACCAATAATAGGCGATTGGCAGTTAGTAAGTTTTTTATTCTAAAGTAATTTTATATTAAAAATTTGAATAGGTTTGTGAATCTAGCGATGGACAGGTGCGAAATGTTGCGAGAGCTTCCTGCGGATAAGATAAACTCGCAGCTGACGAAAGAAGATGTTCAGGTCGCCTTGGAGATGTTGCAGAGGGAGAATGTTCACATGCGGTGAGTTAGTCGGTTCAGGCGAGTCCGTGCACCAAAAATATTAAGTATTTTTTTACTAAGATAGAGGTCTCTCGGGTTTGAATCCCGGTAGGTGTGTGCAAACATTAGTGTGATTTATTGTTTTAAATTCCGCTTCAATGTATACACTCATAAAAACATAGTACTTATAATACAACAACAATAACATTCATATGCTATGTTATGTCTCAGTTATAGGAGAAAAACATATGCTATTAAACTAAATAAAGCCACAAAAAAAATTACGACAAATTTTTTATTACAGTTACACAACAGTCTTATTTTTTATCTATACATCTATACATATAAATAAAATTGGAGTGTCTGTTTGTAATATTGATATAACAATTTTTTACTACATATAAATGAATATATGTATATACGGTACATATACCAAAATAACACATTTTAAAATTATTGTCTGTTCGTCTGTTTTTTCCGGCTAATCTCTGAAATTGCTGGACTGATTTTGACGGTACTTTTATTGGCAGGTAGCTGATGTAATAAGGAACAACTTAGGCTACGTTTATTTTAGAAAAATTCTTTTATTTTAGAAAAATAAAGTAATTTTACAATGTCTAAGAAACGGTCTAACTCTTAAAATAATTTATATGGCAAAACAACGTTTGCCGGTTCAACTAGTTTATTAACAAACTTAAAATATATTTTTGGTTTATGCTCAAACGTTTGCGGCTGATAATAAATTTATACCAATACTTATTGAATGTTATTATAATGTTAATGTTGTTTTTTTTTTACAAACAGGTACCCGAAACTGGTAGTGGAAGTCAACAGTCTTGCGATATCCGCCTTCGACCTATCGCCTCTAGACCTCACAGCAGACAGGCTCGTGTCCCCCCAACACGTCATCACTACCAAAGTGGACGACCACTGGCGGATCACTCAACTCAAAACAAGGTGATTATATAAACATTTCAACATTAAGGCCTGGTGAGTAACCATAAATGAAAAATACCCTTTTGTAAGTACTTCTCGTATATTAATTGAATTCCTTAAAAAAAAACTACGTTTAAAAAAACCGACTTCAAAAACTGAAAAGTATCAAATAACTAAAAATGTAATTCAATACATCTTTACCTTTAATTTTAATAAAATACTATTGGCACGGTAATGGTGTATTAAATTAAATTTTTAGTTATTTCATAATTTTCAGTTTTTGAAGTAGGTTTTTTTAAACGTAGTTTTATTATTTTTTACTCTTTAGTGTCAGTTAATAATTATAATATATAATCAACTTGAATGAAAACTCCTAAAAAAGCCGTACACAAAAAACAATAATATCATCGAGGTAAACAAAAATTTTCATAAAAAATGTTCATAAAATGAAAACTAATAGGCCAGACTATGTAAAATGTTTATGGGTATTATCCTATAATGGTATCTATTCTGCATCGAAAAAAAATTACGTAAATCGGATCAGAAATCTCAGAGTAATCGGTGTACATACATAAAAAAAAATACCGATCGGGTTAATAACCCTTTTTGAAGCCAGTTAAAAATAAAAAGAATACTTCTTTTTTTTGTATGGAATAGGAGGACAAACGAGCGTACCCATGTCGTATCGTCCCGGAAACACCGCACAAGGAAGCTCATTCCACAGCTTTGTAGTACGAGGGAGAAAGCTTCTTGAAAATCGCTCTGTGGAGGACCGCCGCCACACATCCAGATGGTGGGGATGATATAGTTCTACTTTCCTGAACGTGTTGCTTGCTGCTAATTTTGTTAATAACAGAGAGCAATTATCTTTATGTCAAAGTCACGAAATGTCTTGGAGAAAACACTCATCACAAATGTCAAATGTGATTGCCAATATAAGTACACTAAACAAAACCAAACTAGGACATTTATTAAAAGTAGATTAAAAATGCATGGGCGTGGCTTAACAGTGCTGATACTATATAATAAAACACTTTTACGAACCATTTGAATAGAATATATTATATTCAATAATTTCACTAGAATCACAAATATATACAAGTAACACTAAATTATTTAAAACAACATGGCAGTCGCGTGAATTAGTAGTAACACGTCCGACACTTTCGACTGCCCCAACAAGAAGTGCCCAATAGCTGAGAGTAATTCGTAACAGTACTACCAACCTTAATAATACGACACTACCAACTTCATAATAAAGTGACGTCACTAAGATTTTGTATGTGATTATATAATATTAGCTGACCCAGCAAACGTTGTATTGCCGATATTAAAATCGCGATACAAAAGTAACTGTTGATCGTAGATGGGTGAAAATTTGAAGTTGTATGTCTTTTTTAATGCCGACTCATAATCAAACAAATTTAAAAAAAAATGTCAAAAAAATTAAAAATAAATTTTTCGTGTGGAGCACCCTTAGCACATTTAGGGGGATGAAAAATAGATGTTGTCCGATTCTCAGACCTACCCAATATGCACTCAAAATTTCATGAGAATCGGTCAAGCCGTTTCGGAGGAGTTCGGTCCCGCACACCGTGACACGAGAATAATATACAATTACTAAAAATATACAAAATATAATTACAAAAAAAATATAATATAGTAACAGGTTACAAATTATTCTATTCGTATTATCATAACTGAATGTTGGTACTAATTGGAATGTCAAATGACCATAACAATCCCTTTTACCTCAAAATCAGGTAAGAGAGATAGCAAGTATGCAGAATTGTCCAAAAGTAACTTATATAAGATATTTTATATTACTAGGGTATTTGTGTTTTAGGTTGTTTTCATCAATCGAAAATGTTCATTTGAATCGTAGCCCGGTTCGTTTAATTTTTATAATAATAAAGTCATAAATTATATTATAGAGAATTGAATTTAAAAACTCATAGCTATTTCATACAAGCAGTAGATAACGAAATGTATTAGAATAAATAGGTATTTTAGTGTTTCTTTCCGAAATAGTTTGGTTTTATGAAATTTAAAATTATTATACAGTCTGTTAAAAATTCTGTACTATATTTAGAGGCGTATATTGATATCAAGTAGTGGAAAGAAATAAATATTGATTTTTAGGAAATAAACAAACTACAAAAATGGAAAAAATTTAATTAGCTTTAATTTAGGCGTCAACGAAAACGACGACTGTAGCTGATATAGTTTAAATATCCATTTTTCGCAGTAGGAAGAAAAAACATGTATAATGTTTAAAAAATCCGCCAACATGGTATTAGTGTATACCTACACAGACACAGTATTCACAATAACATTCATATGCTGAGTGACGCCTCAGTTATAGGCGAAAAACACACGCTATTCCACTAAATTGAGCCATAAATTATATAACAATGTTAATATTATATAAGACGTTATCTATATATATAAAAATGAATTGCTGTTCGTTAGTCTCGCTAAAACTCGAGAACGGCTGGACCGATTTGGCTCATTTTGGTCTTGAATTATTTGTGGAAGTCCAGAGAAGGCTTAAAAGGTGAATAAATATAAAAATGCTGCTCAATTAAATAAAAACAACAAATTTATTTTTCCTTTGATTTCGATTTATGGGTCCCAAACCCATAAGTATTTTTATTTCCACTATTTGTTTTGTATGACCATATTTTCTATGAGAGAATTTATTGACGCACGGTTTGACAGTTCTGCTGTGAAACAATTTCATTACGACAGCAGGGTGCATATTTTACCAAGTAATTTTTGATGTTATGATATATTATTGACAAATTCATATAAAAACATTATTTTATTTATTATATACAGAACAACGTCTGTCGGGTCAGCTAGTAATAAATAAAATAATGTTATTTATAAATTTGTCAATATCATTTCATAACATCAATAATTATTTACTTAAATATGCTCCCTGTTGTTATAATGAAATTGTTTCACAGCAGAACTCTCAAACCGTGCGTCAATAAATTCTCTCATAGAAAATATGGTCATACAAAACAAATAGTGGAAATAAAAATACTTATGGGTTTGGGACCCATAAATCGAAATAAAAACTATCCTATCTCTCATGTTGGACTGAACTGCACTCCATTCAACACTACTCTACTCCAAGTAATCAACATTATAACCCGATCATTAGTTTAGGAGTTCACTGGAAATAAACATCAGGACACTGGATTTATATATATAAAGATATTTTTTACAAGACATTGCAAAGACTATTTAGGGTTAGATAAATTAGGCACATTTTCCGTTGATACCGAAAATTCCTCGTGACGTTAGTAGACGAATGGTTTTGGCATCAATACTTTATTGCATGTAATACGAAATTTCGTCTAAAATATGGATTGTTGACATGTTGTCTTTGCATCACACAACAATTAATATAATATTTATTTACTTCAAAAATGTATAAAATTAAAATTTATTATTTATTTTGGTTTTAGATGCTGCCAACACAACATTAGAATACCGAAAGTACCAAAACACAGTGACCTCGCTCAACTTCTTTCAAAGTTATCACTCGAGGAATTGACTACAGTGATGTCGTGTCCAGAATTCGACAGAAAAATTATTAACAAATGCTTCAATGTGGCATGCGAACATTTTACAAAAGAATTCTTTAATGTTCTGTCCGTACACGAAACGAAAGAGAACGAACGACAGTTTATAAAAGATCAGAGAGAGATGTGTAGACTCAAAGATGAAATGACGTCATCGGATCATAAAATAAATGTCGTTAATATACACGTATTCAAAAAGAGCGATAGCAAAGAATCTAAATCACAATTCTTCATTCCAATTAACAATGATGTTAAAGAAAATTTTGGAAATTTAAAAATTTGCGAGGAAGATTGTGAAATTGTTGTTCCAGAATTGCCGAAATTGTATATAGCCAGTGTTTCGAATTTGGACAGATATTTGGCCGAAATTCTCAAGTTGTTCCCGAAACAAAATCGGCCGCTGAGCCAATCGGATAACTTCAATCTCAACACGGCTACTCTTGACAGATATACAAGAAAATGTCATCAAGTGTTTCAAGATAAATTATTCTATCAAGAATTCCTGACTCTACAAACAATTTTGACCGGATTTTTGACATCACTTGATAGAATCATCACCCTTATTGATGAAACTGATTGCGAATTACTTGAAAAGAATATTGAGAACTTAATGCCTGGAAAACTGGCGAAGAATTTAGCGAATTTCAGCGTTATGTCTCTACAATACTTATCTTTTTTGATTAAAAACAAGAAATTGGTGGAATCGCCTATAAATGTGGAGGTTTCGTTTAGAGTTTCTAACGGACCCATAGAGAATGTGTCTATAGACCACGTGATGGGCTTGACCATAGACAACGTTGAGAAAGCGTTGAAAATAGACGAAATATTGCGCGAATTGAATGTTGAAAGTAATTTAAATAGAGTACAGTCGGCTGTTTGTTGTTTATTCGCCGTTGTTAAGTATCTAGTGAAGGTAAGTTGAAAAGGAAATTTGGGAGGCTCTTTTGCACAGGATGCCGGCTAGATTATAGGTACCTCATTGGCGCCTATATCTGCCGTGAAGCACTAATGTGTAAGCATATTGTGTTTCGGTCTGAAGGGCGCCATAGCTAGTGAAATTACTGGGCAAATGAGACTTTACATCTTATGTCGCAAGGTGACGAGCGCCGCTCAGAATTTTTGAGTTTTTCAAGAATTCTAAGCGGCAATAGGCAGGGCGTATCAATTACCATCAGCAGAACGCCCTGCTAGTTTCATCCCTTATTTTCATGAAAAGTAAAAAAAAATATCAAAATATTTCCAGGACACAAAACCAATTGTAGCAAAATCTTACATAAACTCGAAAGACGAATCGCCCAAACTTGACATTATGATAACTGGCGATAAGTTAATTAGTCTCATAGAATATTGGGAGATTAATTTCTATGTAAACAGATGTAACGTGCTATCGAAGAGGTACAGGAAATCTATCGAGGGTCTGATAGTAAGTTTGTCAAGGTAAGCATTTATAATACCTATAATAGCTTCGATCAAATGTGATTAGTGCGGGGATCCATATACAATTGAACGAAGAGTATAAGTCATCTTAATAATAGGGTTATTAAATCAAAAATATATTTATTGAAGTAGGCGTTACTTTGCGGAAATCCATAATTATACAAATGGTTTGAGTTTTCTTTAGTGTTAATTCCGCCAATATTTGTCTTTAAACAATTCGACACGTGTTTCGCCCCTACACGAGGCATACCCAGGACGTGTTGTCTCGCCAAAATCTGGCACGAGACTCAAAGTTGTTAGAAAACTCAAACCATTTTTCAAAAAAAAAATCCGTAAAAATTAATAAATTTATGTGGAAATGTCAATGTTTTTCTTATGTACAACTAGTCGTTCCGGCCCGAATTTTAAAAGGAAGGAACGTTGCATTCGAAAAATAAGAAGCCACAAAATAACAAGTAATTTTGTGGAGGTGAGTCGTATGCAACCCTACATACATTGCTAGAAAACACAGATAATTATCGTAACATCATAGGAGTATTTTAATAAAAGTCAACCTTATTGTTGGGTCCGCTAAGGTTTAGTTTGGAATGCTGCGTATGGACATAGGAATTGTTTCTGTTTTACAGGCGTGCTTCGTTGCGAGACTAAAAGGGGGCGAGACACTTTCGTGTTCTTTTTGAATAATATTGACCAAACCATGAATTTTTTGTAAATAGTAACTGTACATATACCGTTTTTGTGCTTGGTCAAGTATGTTTTTTTTAAATAGTGTTTATATTTTAGTGCAATAATAAAATATTGTTCATTTTTTCAATCTATGTAATACAGTCTACCGCATGATGAAATGAAACGCACCATTTTCAAATGGAACGTTTTAGACTTTATTTTTTGCTAATTCCAACATCATAAATATATAAATATTAACATTATAAGCAGAGTACTCTTACGCCAATACTTTCTTGAACTATAATCGTGACTCAGTAATAAGACATTCATGCGGTTAGTACGCAGGTTCGGTGCGGTTCGCACGCAGTTCCGGTGCGATTCGCACGCAGTTTCGGTGCGGTTCTGGCATCATGTACAAGAAGTCATTTGGGAGTGTATTTTGTATCAGCACATTTGGGGTATTTAACTCAAGGATATGGTAAAAATACGTCAATATTTCAGGTTGGAAGTGTTCAGTAATATAGCGTTGATACCGCCCATAGCATGGTCATGCGTTGACGTCAATTTCAAGAAGGAGCAAAAGGATCATATGCAGAGGATAGACTTGCCGCTGCAGGCTTTACAAGATATGGACGTATTGGAGCCTTTTCTGTTCAGGTGTGGAACTTTGGCAAAAAAAAAATTCAACACATTACTCGTAATGTGAGCCTTATTAGAATTATCCCTACGAAGTTAATTAGTACCTAACTGCAAATTATATGAGAGCAACCGGAGCATTTTTAATTAAAGCGGGTTATACAGTTTTTTTTGTATCAATAAAGACGTTATGTGCCGCTGAAAATCCATTTACATTTTTGGAATAAATAAATGAGGCTCTAATTAAAAGGAAGGAACATTTATTATTGTCAAATTTAAAGTAAATATCAAAAATTTATAATTCACAATAATTTGTTATAAAAATTTATGCAATTTATCACTAAAATTATAATTTTTTGAGCTTTCTTCCTCGTACTACTAAGATATGGAATGAGCGTCCTTGTGCGGTGTTTCCGGGACGATACGACATGGGTACCTTCAAAAAAAGCGCATACACCTTCCTTAAAGGCCGGCAACGCTCTTGTGATTCCTCTGGTGTTGCAAGAGAATGTGGGCGGCGGTGATCACTTAACACCAGGTGACCCGTACGCTCGTTTGTCCACCTATTCCATAAAAAAATATTGAAATAGGCTGTATAGATATATGTAGTAATCAATCACCTTACATTTAGCGCGAGCAAAAAAAATGTTCATTTCCTATAATTTTTATATATTTTTTTTTACATTTGTTTCTGTGCGGTAAATAATTACAAAAATGTCAAGTTTTAGTACAGAAGATCACCAAATGATAGACTTTATCCCGCCAGAAATACTAAATGTAACACAAACTGTGAAATTGTATCAAAAACAATCCAATATCGTTTTGAAAATTGTACATTCATCAATAAAATTGTTTTATGTGATTATAAAATACTACATGAATACTTACAGAGTAAACCTGATTGGTTGGTCGTCTAAAAAGCAATTCGAGGAAATATGGGTGGGGCTATTAGGGGCACTACAGGGAAATGGGCCACATTGGGCGATTCGAGGCATAAGTCAACTCTTGATCAGCACTGCCCCAAGAGTTAGGGGCAAAGGACTCCTGCATGTGCCGAGGAGATATTTACCCCTTAGTGATGGGTATGTCATTGTTCTGTTATAAAATAGCTGGGTATTGCTACCTCGCTTGTACCTGATCATCTTATCCCATTACGATGTAGTGCCGCTCAGGATTCTTGAAAACCCCAAAAATTCCGAGCGGCACTACATCGTCTCGTCCTTGAGACATAAGATGTTAAGTCTCATATGCCCAGTAATTTCACGGCGCCCTTCAGACCGGAACATACTACTGCTTAATACTTTCACATTACTGCTTCACGACAGAAATAGGCGCCGTTGTGGTACCCATAATCTAGCCGGCATCTTGTCACCTTGAGATGTAAGATGTTAAGTCTCATTTACACAGTAATTTCACTTACTCCTTCACGTGATTGGTGACGCAGTAATGTTTACACATTACTGCTTGACGACAGAAACAGGCGCCGTTGTGGTACGCATAATCAAGCCGGCGTCCTGTGGTAAAGTAACAAGTAAGTTCGAATGAGTACAAGTAAGTTCATTCTACAAGTTTGTTGTTCGTGCTAGAAAATTCATTGAAAGCATTACTGTCGAGGAACGCCATTCATGCAGACTAAGGATGGCAAATCGGTAGCAGGAGTATGTATTGACAGCCAGGCGAGAATATAATATATAAAACTAGCTGACCCAGCAACCGTTGTATTGCCGATATTAAAATCGCGATACAAAAGTAACTGTTGATCGGAGATGGGTGATAATTTGAAGTTGCTGACTCATAATCAAATTTTAAAAAAATGTCAAAAAAATAAAAAAATAAAATTTCGTGTGGACTCTTAATATTTAGGGGGATGAAAATAGACGTCCGATTCTCAGACCTACCCAATATGAAGTTTTGACTTCATGAGAATCGGTCAAGCCGTTTCGGAGGAGTTCAAAGTTTAACACCATGACTCGAGAATTTTATATATTAGATATACAATCATGTATAATTATACAGGTATATAATATACATTTTTATATGTGTACCAAAGCTTATACGTCAAATATACTCAAATGTCAAAACGTCAAGAATTTAAATTTAAATTAATTTTGAGTTATTGAGTTCATTAGATGCAGCAATCCACACACACTCGAGTCGTAAAATAGAGTGTTATTGTAATTTATACTCAACTAGGTAAAAATTAAAGTTACTATTCGCAGAATGCAACGCCTACGTACATTACTAGTCGGTACGTCCGCGTGGCGTATGTTCGACGATATCAACTTGGAACACATCCCGTTTGTGAACGAAGGAATCACCGGCTACCAGTACGATCAGTTCAGTACCGAGTACCTCAAATACTCTGCGGGTGAGCTTGTCAAGCATGTTTCTTTGAATATATATATAGAATAGTAAGCACATTGAGGAATTATCTAGAAACTGTGACATTCATAATGTTAACACGAGGAACAAACATAAACTTGTTATGCCTACTACTCGGTTGGGTCAGGTTAGTAAGTCTTTTGTTGGGCGATGTATATGATTCTACAATATGATCCCAGAAAATGTACAAAACAAATGTGTTGCGAAATTTAAAAGAATTGTTAAAAAACGTTTGTGTGGGAAAGGTTATTATAGCATAAACGATTTTCTTAATGACACCACGGACTGGGAATAAAGTGAACACCCTCAGGCTCTTTAATTATAAATGTTTATTGTACGATATTAGATTGTAATCCATATTTTATATTAAAAAAAAAAAGCCCGCTGAGTTTCTTGCGCCCATTCTTCTCAGGTCTGAGGTAGTCTCTTTTGAATGGGTGGTAGTTTTTGACGTTCAATAAGTGATTTTAAATCCTATTTTGAATAAAAATATTACAATTTGAATTGAGAATAATACTGTAAAAAAATTTGGGAATTTTTATGAATAAGTGTAATTTAAACAATTTATGACAACTAGAATGGTTCTATTATTTGGTAAGAGCGCTCGGACAGAAACCATTGGAAGGTAATGGGTTGGAGTCTCGCATCGTTTATAAATTTTGATTACAAATTTACTTTATTAAGCGTAATTCTAAACAATGCCTGGGTCGACCTTATCCTAAACTTGCATCCATTCCCCTTAGCTTTATAAATTTGTGTAGATCACGTATACTTTACATCCTCTGTAGATCAACAAACCAAGTCAAAATTATCTTCTCAATAATTTCGTACATTGTTACATTTGTAAAGCATTCAGGGAAAATTAAAACAGTATTCATCATAAATCACTATGTTATAGATCTTACAATTTTAAGTTTTAACTTTCAAATATATACTCTCGTAATAATTTAGCAACAGTTTAACCAAACAAGACATTTATATATCCTCGCCATCCCCTCTCCTCTCCTGGCCCCTCCACTACTCGCCTCACACTTCACACCGCTACACTAGCGCCACCACTCCAACTCCCGCTCCTCACTTCACTTTACTCGTTATAATTCATAACAAATGTATGCAGAGGACATTGTGTTATAAGTTCGTAGCTAATAATTCAGCAACTGTGTACAGAGGTGGTGGAGGACGCGCATTACCGCGTGCGCAGGGAAGTGCGGCGCGTGCGCAGCTGTCGAGAGATCGACGTGAACAGCTGTCTGCAGCTCGTTATGGACATGCTCGAGGTGCGACACTAGTGGACATATTCTGAACTATCAATCAACGATAAGATGTTTCTTTGTATAATACAGGAAGTAGCTCTACCACTTAATCATAACACTTAATCTTAACCATAATCATATAATAATAATATAATAATAATATCTATTTATTTTCTCCTCACAAAGATCTTAAAGCTAAAACAGTACAGTAGTGTTACATTTTATAACAGATAGTATTTTGTGAGGAGCTGGTGTCTGAAGTAGGTTGACCCTGTATTACAGATCACCAGGACCTCACTCCTCCTGTGATTCCAGCAGTATGGTTATAATATTTTCTGGCTGAATCCTGATTGTGCTTTTTATCGCCTCTTCCCATTTTTCTTCTTATTTACTTCGGGCAGCTTCAAATCGTGGACAGACAAAGAATACGTGCTCCGCGTTTTCATTGGTCCCAGTGCACGTAGGGCATTCCGGAGAGTCAGTGTGTGTGTGTGTGTGTGTGTGTGTGTGTGTATGTTTGTGTGTATGTTGTCTAAAAAGGCTAAAATCCTTAAAATTATTTATTCCTCGTGCTATTCTACGTTTGTAGAAAGAACAATATTGTAAAATCTTGCAACGATAGCTTTGAGATTTAATTATGAAATAAAGAATACGGCTGTATGGGCTTGAGCCCTTTGGCTATCCTAATAATGGACGAAGAATCCAAAAAAAAATAACGAATGTCGCAAACGTCAGAAAATTTTAGGAATCAACTTCACCCTGCTACTTTTGTGTTACAGTGATGCGTGCGCATCTTAAAATATCACTCTCATCATTTTTTCATAACGCGCCTAAAGAAGTCGGCCCACATTCTAGCACTCTACAAAGCGCAGGTCCGGCCACACATGGAGTATTGCTGTCATCTCTGGTCTGGCGCACCCCAGTATCAGCTCGATCCATTTGACCGCGTGCAACGCAGAGCAGCTCGAATTGTCGGGGACCCAGTGCTCTGTGAACGGGTGGATCACTTGGCGTTGCGTAGAGACGTCGCTTCATTGTGTGTCACAATCACAACGACGTTCTACCGCATTTATCACGGGGAGTGTTCCGAAGAGCTGTTTAACCTGATTCCTGCCGCCGAATTCTAACTTCCCACGACACGCCACAAATTAGGATATCATCCCCACCATCTGGATGTGGGGCGGTCCTCCACAGTGCGGTTTTCAAGGAGCTTTCTTCCTCGTACTACTAAGCTGTTGAATGAGCTTCCTTGTGCGGTGTTTCCGGGACGATACGACATGGGTACCTTCAAAAAAAGCGCGTTCACCTTCCTTAAAGGCCGGCAACTTTCTTGTGATTCCTCTGGTGTTGCAAGAGAATGTGGGCGGAGGTGATCACTTAACACCAGGTGACCCGTACGCTCGTTTGTCCTCCTGTTCCATAAAAAAAAAGTCAGTAACTTCAAAAATAATAGTAAATAATTGAAATTTTCCGAAATGATGTTATGGAAAATTGGTTTGTTTAGGTGAATTATGTAGTTTTTTTTGTTTGTTTAAGGTTACATAGCTTTATCCCTGTGCTCATTTAATGGTGCCATTGTAGCGCCATGATGTATATTAGTACTATAGGGCTCCCGTGCTAAGACTCATCTGTCCGCTCGTCCGCATGTCTCTCAGCGCGATGTATCTCATAAGCCCCATACTTAGATGGTTGAATTTGCCATTGCTGGAACAAGTTATATTCGTTGCCAAACCAGTAAAGTTTGTTTTACTGATGTGGTATGGTATATCTCTTAAAGCAGATTTTGTTATATTTTGTACGATGCTACGGAACCCTTAACAACAATCAGTACTCCTTACTCTTCGTATGGTTATGTGATCATATGTCATGCCAACTTCTAGATGATTTCATGGCAGAGTTGGTGTAGTTACCATATAATAATATTAACACACTTTTACCCAAATTATCTTGCCCCGAACTAGGCATAGCCTGTACTATGGGTCTAAGACAACGATATATTTAACTTGACTTACTTAAATATACATAAATACATAAAAACATCCATGACTCGGAAACAAACATCCATATTCATGTTTGCGCCTACCGGGATTCGAACCCGGGAACTCTAGCGCAGTAGGCAGGGTCACTACTAGGTTATATAGGTGGGCTATATATGTTTCGTAACTTCCGACAGGCGCCCACAGGGCTGGCGGCCCGTGTAGCCCTGCTGTCAGGTATCTCCATCATCAGCTCCGTGTTCACGAGCGTCTCCCACTGGGCTCGCGCCGGAACCCAGCTGATGGCAGCTTCGCACGCAACCACGGCGCATTGGCCCCACGCGACCACCGCAGCGTTACACGCGCTGGCCAAGTGTCTGCCGGTGCTGCAGGCGTGCGATGGCGAAGGCTTACAGGTATATTATGTGGAAGGGGTTTTTAATTTTATCTACACCAATGCTTTAAATCCTCTATTAAAGATTCTGAAACAGTTAGCTTATTGCCAACATTAAAACACCCAATGTTCTAATAACCATTACATCATCCAAACGAGTGTTGTAATGTCGTACTGAATTTCATAACAACACTCCTATGTTTTTTTTTTGATGCCTTCATGCGCAAAGAGTTTCAATTCAGCCACATTCTTATTACTCGATGCATGGTATCTGTATGAATTTCAAAAAAGAACATTTTCGTTTATGCGCGTTCCACACTACCAGAACGTCGCGCGACGTAAAACAAAGTAGGTTATTCGAATCCCCGCCATTTTTCTTCGATAACTTTATTGTTTTGTTTACAAAAAATGAGCGATTCATTTTAAACGCTGAATAAAATGAACACACGATACAAAATGTAAATTACTATACTAAAATAAATAATTGAAACATTAATACTCAGTTTATTTGTATATAATCAGTAATTAATGATATTGGGCTACTACTAGGACTGGTGTTTTAATGTTAGCAGTAAGCTAACTATTCCAGAATCTTTTAGAGGATTTATATTCTGGGTGTAGATAAAGTCTTGTATGCAACTGTTGATAATTAGGTATTAAAACACTCATCCACATTCGTGTTTTAATACCCCTTATTACACAGCAGTTGCATAAATAAAAATAAACGCACTTAAAATTTAAATATTACAGTTTCTATAGTTAGTTATCTTGTGTATGTGACATCGTAACTCCTAAAATGATGGAGCAATTTAAGATGCGATTTAATTAATTGCTTAAAGTGAAGAGATCATATTATAAATATTTATTAATGTCGTATATAAACAAAATACATGTCAGTGTATACCTACCTACAATTGCTTTAATGAGCATAAAGTTAAAGTCGGTGCCTGCCTGCTTGGGTTGTTTGGTTCGAGACGAAGCTATTCCGCTCAATGTCACGCGTGGCGAGTGTAGGTACCTGCTATTACATTTAACTTAGCACTAACTTCAAACCTATCAATAGGTAGCACATACATAATATAATAGTATTTTATTAATATTAAAGGTGTCAAATTTGCATAAGAGGTGTATTAAATTAAATCTTTATTAAGTTACTTTATACATTTCAGTTTTTGAAGTCGATTTTTTAGACGTAGTTTTTTTTTAAATAAATTATAATAAGTATCACCAATGCGTATTATTTGGGGATAATTAAACTTGTTATAATAAATAAATAAAACATCCAAATGTTGAGAGCCTTCTCGAGTGTAAATTCCGCTAAGATTCATCAATCAATTCGACACGTGTTTCGCCTCTACACGAGGCATCCTCAGGGGGTGTTGACTCGCCAAATTCTAGCACGAGACTCAGTCTAATTGAAAAACATAAAAAGGCTTAAAAGGCATTTATTTTCTCAAAATTGATTCCTATTGGATTCTTTTTGATGTAATTTCTAACACTACCACCGCGTCGTTAACAATGGCGCTCTGAGAGAGAAGAAGCGGCGCAAGAAACTCTTCCGGCATTCTTTTAATTATGGATATCCGCAATATAACGCCTAATTCAATAAATAAAATCTCTCAAGATAACTCTCTACATACTACGTATAACTCTAATTCTGCTTTTGTCACATCCAGAATGTTGATAAGATAAAATTCCAGGATCTATCATCAGTGCACGAGAAACTCCTGAAGTCACTGTCATCGAGCTACGCGCCGCTTCGTCAGGCTGCACTACGAGGCTGGCTGTTACAGTTGTCCACGAAGATGTCTCCAAACTCTTCAGCGACCTTGAGACAAATTGTCACTCAGCAACTGAGTGGGAACAAGAGGTAAATACTAAGATTCTTCCGTGTGAGATGCTTCCAGAACAGTACGACATACCTTACATCTAGAATTTCTGCTTTTAAGAAAGCTACTCAGTCTGCGCATTATGTGTACCATTGCCGGTGGTATCCCGAGATGCTCTCGGGTACGCGAAAGTACACTACTTAATGTTAATTATCGACCTCGAAGTAAAGGAAAATTGATTGAAGTAGGCGTTACTTTGCGGACATCCATAATTATACAAATGATTTAAGTTTTCTTTAGTGTTCATTTCGCCAATATTTGTTTGTAAACAATTCGACACGTGTTTCGTGTACACGAGGCATCCTCAGGACGTATTGTCTCGCCAAAATCTGGCACGAGACTGAATCAAATGAGCCGGAAGCCGCTCTTTTATACCCTCGTCCTATGAAATGAAGCGCTGTGATTGGTCGGCTGTTGTGACGTATTACCCCCGGAAGAGATACGTAACAAAGGTGATGGGACTAAATTTGTTTGTTCATTCAACAATGTAAACATGTTATCCGACGACCTGACGTCTCTCCACGTCCTGAGGATGCCTCGTGTAGAGGCGAAACACGTGACGAATTGTTTAAAAACAAATATTGGCGGAATTAACACTCAAGAGAACTTAAATCATTTGTATAAAGGAAAATTTCTAATTTTTTTTGTTTCTGGGAGTACGCACATACGCCCTTTTTCCCGTCGGGGTAGGCACAGACAACAGAACGCCGCTTGCTTCTATCTTTACAGACCTCACGCGCTTCCCCTACATTCATTACTCTTTTCATACATACTCGCCGCTCGCAGTCGAATTGAGAACCTCCTTTTTGTTAAAGTCGGTTGAAATTTAGACTGCGTGAAGCACTTTACGCACGTACATTCGATTGGTGATCTTTGAAGTGTCTGCCTAGACTTGACTTTTGTATCCGTACCCAGCTTATCGAGGGTAATTATAGGTGGAGCGATCCACGTTTTACTGTATCTCATTGGCGATACCTACACGCTCGATATGTATCGCAATATTTGGATCTCGATCCAGGATCACAATATTTATCAAGTGTTTAGTATAATGTATCACGTGATACGGATCACTGGATTTCTAAAAATCCAGAAATCTTCGATCTATATTAAGAACCGTCGAAAAATATCGAGCGTCTTGTCTCGGGTAGATATTTATCGTGTGTCGTGTCTGTACGAATCCTGTTATCGATGGAGGAACGAGCGAACAATTGTGTTTGTAACCATTTTATATTTTATAACCATCTATTTCTCTCGTGTAAAAGAATCTGATTCAGAGTTTAAATAAATTGCGTATATTTATCTCTGTCTTGAGGCCAATACTCTGACCATTTCTCTCTCTTCACACACCTTTTTAATGCTTACGCTAATATGAATACAAAACAAGCCTTTTTTATATGGTCACTTATTGCAATAATCACGTGTTGGGTGACGCTCGCGAGTGGCGCTTCAAATAGGCACAAAAAATTTGCTGTCAAACATATGGAACAGCCTGTCCAGTGGTATTTATATAGGTCAGTGCTCCCTGCATTATTTTTTGCGCTCTTTTGAACAAAATATGCAATGTTGTACTGTCAGTGTTACTGTCATAAAACCGCTATGGAAAAATAGTCTGCCACGCTAAAATTCAAACACAATAATCAACAGGATATCGTTGTATGAACAATGTCTGTTCTGGACGGTTCTGTTCACAATGCTGGAGATGGAAGCGTCTTCGGAACTGGCCAGTGTCGCTGTCACCGCTCTGCTGAATAAACCTGGAGACTACTGCGCTGATGTCGTGCAAGAGGTACTAATGTTTTTTTAAATGAAAATAAGAGACGAGATGAGTGGGACGTTCAGCTGGTGGTAACTGATACTTGAAAATCCCAAAATTTCTGAACGGCACTACAATTGCGCTCGTCACCTTGAGACATAATATGTTAAGTCTCAATTGCCCAGGAATTTCACTAGCTACGGCGCACTTCAGACCGGAACAAAGTAATTAGAATAAAATTGTTCTATTCACAGGGCATAAAGTCTATTCTCCGGCAGCAAATACTACCGAAAGACCTGAAGAAGAACATAATAGAGAAACTACTCGAGAATATGAGCCAGTATTCAGAAAATCACGCGATTCAGATACTGATGGTGCATTTGTTTTCAGGTTTGTGATTTATCTACTTAACTAACTGTAGTTATTGATTGGTAAGGTAAGCTTACAACTGTAATATTGACACACTTTTTACACAAATTATCTTGCCCCAAATTAGGCATATACAGCATGTGTTATGGTTGCAAGACAACGATATATTTAATACAATATACTTACTTAAACATACATAAATACATATAAATATACATATAAACATACATAAATATATATAAACATCCATGACTCGGAAACAAACATCCATATTCATCTTATAAATGCTTCCACCTACCGGGATTCGAACCCGGGACCTCTAGCTTAGTAGGTTGGATCGTTAACCACTCGGCGATACAGGTCGTCATATTTATATTGAGAAGGTAAGAGTATGTCTTTATATAGCGTTATAAGGTTTCCTACTACATAAAAAGATCTCCCTAAAACATGAACACATCCTGATGAAGCTACTGCAACGCTAAGTAAGTCTTGACAACGCTAAGAAAGTTACTTGAAAGCGACACAGTAGAGAAACGCCTTAGGTTAAGAATACACCGAGAGAAATTACAATAGAATATAAAAAAAACTTTATTAGAAACATAAATTACACTACACATGTTAATTAAAATCTTAGAAATACTAAATTAAATAAGGTAATAAAAATTATTGAAATACAAAAAATATTAAAAATAACTGCGGCGCGTGTTTCTCTGCTAAAAAGAGAAATTCACATGCCACTAATTTTAAATAAGACATTAATTCAGTTATTTAATTTTTTGCTTATTCATTTTTAGCTGACAATAAACTCTTAAGCCCCAAACTCACACCGGACGTGTCAAATATGGACCCAGACGTACTCATGAACTCAATGGAGCGACTCACATTGCTCTACAAGACCCTCCGGCTCACGAAGTCCGCCGAAAATAAACGAATAGTCACGAACGCGATCAAGTACTTCCTGCGAGAGACTCTACCTCCGACGGCGACGCTGAGTCGAGTTGTCATCGAGTACGTAGAGAGTATCAGAGAGTGTGAGAAGTTGGAAGGCGGGGCGTGTGAGAGAGACAGGTATATCGAGAACGCCGTTTGCAACTGTGAAGTTGTTTTTGAGGTGAGTTTTTATATGAAAGATCTAAAGTCAAAGTCAAATAAACTTTATTCAATTAGGCTTAAACTAAGCGCTTTTGAATTGTCACTATAAATATTTCTTTTAAATTTCTGAATCTACCATATTATGCACACGCGTTTTAATCCTTTAAGAAAATTTAATATACTTTCACAAAATTCGTCACCTTTTTGCTCTTAATAGTGATTTTCATTATTATAACACTAGAAATAAGGGATTGCTTGTAACTAATTCTAGTAGGCTTAATAAGTTACATAATAGCTTTAAGGGTAAATGTATACACTTCTATAATAAAGTCCCAGCCACTGTTCAGGCATTATCTATAAATTTAAATGTTTTATAAAAAATGGCTCTGTCGTAAATCCTACTACTCCACAGCTGAATATCTAAGTGCTCGGATAGCCTGGGACTAGATCCTGATAATTTTATAGCAATAGCAATGACAGTACAATATTGTATATTTCAGAAAAAAGAGCGCAAAAAAAGAATGCTGTGAGAGTTTCTCGCGCAGCTTCTTCTCTCTGAGAGCGCCATTTGTTTCCGAAGCGGTAGTAGTATCTAGTATATAAGAAATGACATCAAAAATAATTCTTAAGGAATCAATTTTGAGAAAATAAATGCCTTTTATGCTTAAGAAGCAACTTTATAATTCAAAATATTAACCTATCTTGTATATTCCAGGTATTCGAAACATCTATAAGTCAAGATCAACTACAAGTCCTTACCGGTTGGATATTCGAAGCGCTCTGTCATTTACTAACAGGAATCTCGCCAAAAATCCTCCCATACTGCGTGCTAACGTTACTGGTCTCATCCAGTTCGAACCGGTACATACGGTCGCTACAACCGCTGGCACAAAATATATTCCGGTTCGGTCTAGTCTCCAGTCTGTGCGGTGACAGTGTAATGTCGTTCCCTGACAGAAGGCTGCTGTGTGTCGTGGCCTTACATTCTGGGTTCACGACGGCTCAGTTAGTTCGTTTGAAAGAGTTGTGTGAGGGTAATGAGTGTCTCGCTGAGCTTTTGAATTGTTTGAATGAGGCCTGATTTTAATTGAGTATTTTTGCTCCTTTGCCCAGGATGTCGGCTAGATTAACTGTAACACAACGGCGCCTGTTTCTGCCGTGAAGCAGTAATGTGTAAGCATTACTGTGTTTCAGTCTGAAGGGCGCCGTAGCTAGTAAAATTACTGGGCAAATGAGACTTAACATCTTATGTCACAAGGTGACGAGCGCAATTGAAGAGCCGCTCAGAATTTTTGGGTTTCTCAAGAATCCTGATCGGCACTGCATTGTAACGGGCAGGACGTATCAAGTTCCATCACCTGAACGTCCTGCTCGTCTCGTCCCTTATTGTCATAAAAAAATATGGAAAGTCTTATGAGTCAGGTTACGATGAAACTACGAAATCAAAACAAATAAGCCACAACTGTGGTGTTGAACAAACATACTAAAATTAATAAATCATGCGTCATTTAAGTCAACTAAGCTAACGTCAGCTTAGTTCAGCTGTATTAACGAATGCCGAATGATAATTTTGACAAATTTGACTGCAGATAATATGTTGCGTAGTGCCGTAAAGATAACTCATTAAAGATAAAGATGGGTGTGGGGTTAGGCGAGTAAAAGATAAGTGATCGCTGGCTGTGTGTGTGGCAAAGGCCTTAGAAATAAGGTGAATTTTAATTTAATGTGCATACACCATCGACGTTTGAAAAGGCCCGGTATCCACCAAAGCGGAGAGGAGCGGAGACGAGAGGAGATAAGAGGAGGTAAGACGTGAAGCTGTCAGGTTATTTTCACCAAAGTGGAGAGGAGATGTGAGGTGTGAGAAATTGAAATCAGTCACGTGATGTCTAGATCAAATAAAGCTTTCGGGTGTGCTAGGCAACCCGGCCGCCCGCGTATACGCATCTCCGATCTTGGTCGCTGAAAAAAAATAATATGAATAATAAAAAATGAGACATCTCGATCTCCTCTCCGCTGGATAAATTTCCACGGAAGCAAAGGGAGAGATGTGGAAACAATGAAATCTGATTGGTTATCAAAATACATCTCTCCTCTCCGCTTTGGTGAATACTGGGTCTAAGACCTAAGTCCCAATCACGCTCAAAGAGTGTCCGAAACAAAAGTCTGCTCTACACGTTTAGTGAGCAGAGAGCCGAAGCCGTTCTAATGCGAGCGATATTGCACTCTAACTATTAAGATATAGAGTCTTAAATATGGTGGACCTTTCTTGTTACGGAATGATAATTTATTTGGGATTATAGGGTACGTTCCTAGGTGACAAAAATAAGGAATAAAATATGTAAAATAAATCAATTTTACTAAAGTAATTGACCATACTGATTTATTATTATATTAAGTTAATGGTTGAAAAAAATGTGTAATATTTTCTTGCTTGGCCGTTTTTGATTCAATAGGTTGTAATTGGGTTTATTTTACTTTTGTCTATTTGACGACGCGTTTACAAAGGATATTGGGTTGGATACATATTGGAATCCTTTTTAGGGTTCCGTAGCCAAATGGCAAAAAACGGAAACCTTATGGATTCGTCGTGTCTCTCTGTCTGTCCGTCCGTATGTCACAGACACTTTTTTCTTGTCTAAACTTAGTAAGTAGATGTATTCTGTGAACCGCATTAACATTTTCACACAAAAAATGAAAAAAAAAACATAATAAATTTTTTGTGCTTCCCCATACTTAGAACCGAAACTCAAAATTTCTTTTCATCAAACCCATACGTGTGATCTATGGATAGGTCTTCAAAAATCATATTGAGGTCGTATTTAAATCCGCAAATAGTATAAAGGCGAATGTAGAAGCTTTTTACTGTATGACGTTAGCTATACTTGTATGCAACTATTTTCGGACACTTTTTGATCGCGATTTTTAGCTATTTTATATCTAGTTAGTACCTATTGTTAATCAAGGGAATACACGTAGTAATTACTAGTCTCCGAAGATAAAGTTGTGAAGTAGTTTTATATTTAATATTGGTAAAGGATTATAATTGCATTATCGATGACATGACATGACGTTCGTACCTATAATATTCTATCGTATCTATTATTTATATATATATATATATATATAAGAGATTTCCACGTTTATAGTCACTCATCACGATATCTCTGGAACCATTAGAGCTAAAGACTTGAAATTTGGTAGGAATATTCTTTTCATCGACTAGAGGTCAGCTAAGAACGGATTTTCCAAAATTCCATCCGAAAGAGTTTTTTTTTTATTATGAACAGAACAATGTCTGTCGGGTCAGCTAGTATCTATATATAGTTTCTGTATCGGGGGAGTGTTTCTATAAATTATTTTATTTCAATTACATTTAGCTAGGTTCGTCGCTAAATTTATTGTAATTTTTGATAATCCTACTTAATAGTTAAGTATAAGTATTAAGCAAATATTATTATTTTTGTAGTATAATGTAGTTTTGAATCACGCCGTAAATCAATTACCTTATGTTTGCAATATACATATATAAGTTAAATCTTAAATCCCTCAGGGCTATATTTTAGTGGGACACCATGGTGGCACAACCAGTCGCCGCTCCCAACAAAATTACTCACCTGGTGTCCGTTTGGTTGCAATCAATCTGGTGGCGCGATCAGCTCGGTGTCTGTATGGTGTCTAGATTGGTAGCTTACGGACACCATGGTGGCCCGGGCGGGTTGCGCCACCGTGGTGTCCCGGTGAAATACAGCCCTTACAGTGCTTTCGATGTATCTGTAAGTCAAAGTCAAAAAATCTTTATTCACTGTAAAACTTTATAAGTTATTTAGTGCAAGTCAGGATGAAGTACAAAAGTTACATTAGCATTCAAATGAGTATAACAATATTCATTAACAAAATTTAGAACATTAATTCCAACTATCTTTATCATTCAAATAATCTTTCACATTATAATAGGCCTTAGATATTAATTTATTTTTTACGATACATTTAAATTTTTTAATAGGTAATATTTTAATTTCATTTGGGAGCTTATTATAAAATATAACACAATCCACTTTAAAAGATTTAGCAATTTTACGGAGCCTAGTAGATGGAATTGTGAGTTTATGTTTGTTTCGAGTATATATATATAAGCTGAATGGCTTAACATTGATTGTGTAAACTAAGTCATAAGAAGAAGCGCTCCTAAACTATTTTATGAGCGTGAGCTTACGCATTATATTTATTTTTATTATTTATTTGTCATAGACATACCTTACGCTAGTAAATGTGTTAGTATCAATGATAACAAAATATAAAGGGCTTTCCAATAAGGACTTGACAACTTTTTTTCAAAATAAAATGAATACCATTTGAGATATTACTAAAACTTTATAATCGGGTTGAAGTACATTGAAAACATTTATGAATGAAACTCGTCTTCGCTCATATGGCCACCGCGGGCACGATTGCAGCGGTCGATTCGTTGGACCCACATCACACAACTAATATGTAGACTCAAACTTTTTCACTAAACTTGTTACTGCCTGTCTACTAGGGCGAGAATTGCGACCGAAATTCGGAGTTAAAGCTCTTAAAGAAGCGGGCATTTATGTAGTATTTTTTTAGATTTGCAGACGTTGTTCGTTCGTGTACTTCACCATGATGAAAAGGTTATGTCTACTAAATAAACTGACAGTGACAGTTCGATGTTAAGTGAAAAGGTACGTTCACAAACTAAATTCAAAATTGTCCCTATTGGAAAACCCCGTCCTTGTATGTCTAGAGTTAATTGATGTTATGAATAAAGATGACATCCACAGGACGCTCGAGTAGAGGCTGACAGAATGCTTTGAACTTAGATTAAGGATTGGTCTCCGCTGCGCTCCAACTGAATACCACAGGCGGAGTCGCAAAGTGCGGCAACTAATACTACGCCCAAGTGGGCGTAGCCAGTCTCGGACAATGTGTGACGTTGACGTGCCACATGCTCTGTCAAACTTTGCTAATAATAATTGAAACTCAAATGTCGGGTAGTTAAATTTTGTAAAAACAATACTACAAGAAATAAGAAAGACACTGGGATTACATATTATCAGTAAGTATTTTATTAATTTCAATTTAAAATGACACGAAGTGTAACGTTGCAAAATTTGAAAGATGCCATTGAGTGTCAGATGCCACGCACACAAGCATCTAATAGTTACCTTAATAAAAAAGCTATTGTTGTTAGGTAGTGCGGTATCTAGCTGGAGCGCAGCGGAGACCGATCCTTAATCTAAGGCTTTGAATTATTTCATGATTAATGATACTTTAATATAATGGTATAATAATGTACTCTGCCTGATATTATCTTCCAACGATGGCCTTAGACTACTTTACGATATATTATGTGATACTGACAGATCGCCATTTCATCACTATTGTCATGTCGCTTACATCTACGACCCATATAGCTGAATGGTTAGTGACCCTGACTACTAAGCTAGAGATCCCGGGTTCGAATCCCGGTAGCTGCAATCATTTGTATGATGAATATGGATGTTTGTTTCCGAGCCATGGATGTTTATATGTATTTATGTATGTTTAAGTAAGTATATTGTATTAAATATATCGTTGTCTTGTACCCATAGTACAGGCTTTGCCTAGTTTAGGGCAAGATAATTTGTGTAAAAGTGTGTCAATATCATAAAAATGTCAATATTATATATAGCAAGTTAATAGCGTTGTTTCACTCGAAAATAGTTTGAGAACAGTCAACGCAACTGATGACGTATTCTTAGGCCAATCACAGAGAATACCAGGCGGAGTAAATTATACCATGGTCAATCACGGACGAGTAAAAAAAGAAGGACTCCGCGCCGTGATATTAACAAGTGAAGCACCGTTATGCTAGTGTGTGTGCGGTTACGGGGGTTACTAGTTACACTATTTAATCTCCCTTAAATAATCATATTTGGCCACAAATACAAAAATAAACGGCATTTTTTGAATATTTTATTGAGACGCAAAGTGACCTGTCACAGACGATGAGAAATCTCATTATAGCTGCCTATCGGCCTGTAGTAGTGTAAGTGTGTGCGTGGGGCCATGTATTTACACGTTAATCGGCTTGTTTTGGTGCTACACTGTTATGTAAAGTGACACGGAGACCTTATTTTTTTACTAGTCCGTGTGGTCAATAGAATGTTTTATGGGTTGCCATTTTGGGAAGAAATATATTTGAAAAGATATGAGATAGTCTACTTTCTCATTTCGGAGAGAATAAATATTACCTACGGATTAAAAAAAGGTGTTTTAACAATGTTTTGTTCTTTTCGAAAAACTTATTATATTGAAACTTATTATGTGAATGATTCCGACTGTTTGGAAAATCTCGTGTTTTATCTTTGACTTAGAATGGTATCGTATTGACGACCTGGGCAGCCCGATAGGTCTTTTGTTTTTTGTATCTGTGATTGAAATGCATAACAAACTTATCCTAAGAATTACCTATTATTTTGGTCTCGGTTACATTAATTAAAAAATTTTGAAGTTAGAAACGGCACGCTAACTATTAATAAAATTATACTAATAATAATAATATGTATAGATTTAGCGATTACGTAATCAGTCGGAGACGCTCAGTTGCTATGTGTCTATTTGTCTCCCTCTGTCATATTAAGGTATTGCATTCGCACGGTGCCTTTAATAGTTGGTGTTATGTACCCCTAAGGGCCTAAATAAAATAGTATTTTTTCACTATTTCATTGTGTTGACAGGCTTTTAAGCTATATTATTTTTTATCATATTAATAATAATATAACAACAGGTCTTTTTGCGGGATTTTCTAAACCGTATTAATACTTAATAATAGAAGTCAATTTTAAGTTTAATAGACTTATTTTACTAGAATTTTACAACAAAATATTATCACTTAATTGTATTTAACATAAATGAGTAATAAATGTGTATGCCTTTCGTTGTTGTGAATGGTTGTGTTGCAAAGAGGATGTAAATACTACGTAATAAGAGGCGGTACTGCCTAAGTAAAAATTAAAATTAATTATATTCGTTTAGTATGAAACGTGCAAGTGATTTGACATAAGTTTGAAATATTAATTACAATATGTCAACGAAGTTTAATCCGGCTAAGTTTAAAAGCGAACAATTGCTTAAAATGTAGTGGATTACGGGTATTTTTGTTTTTTACAAGATGTCTGTCAATCTATCACCAATGACTGCATGTTTCATACAATCGAGTAAATCGCTTTTTTTCTTAGAGAGTTTCGCTAGGATGCTGTGTTGGGAAATTGTATTGTCTTATGTATTATAATATGCATTCCGTTTCTGTCATCTGCTATGGGAAAGACAGAAAGCTACTGACGTAGTAAATAATAGTGTAAAGTGTAAATGTATTACGATGCGACGCATATTTTATTGTAATTAATGCTTCTGCAATAAATTATTTTTATTTATATTTGTTTTACTTAAATGTGAATCTTTTTGATATTTAAGAGGGGGTGAATTAGCTCACGTGGTGAACCACCTATTGACATATGCAGCACCAGGAGTGAAGAGATTCGTTGCCGGGATTTAAGGTGGGAGTATGCTCTATGTAGTAGAAAACTGGATATCCTTAGGGCTTAGTCAGAGCAACAAAGTTACCCTGGCCTGGATACCGGGGCACATAATAGGTAATGAGATAGCTGACCAGCTAGCTAAGGATGGAGCCTCATCTCCCTTTATAGGCCCAGAACCCTTTTAAGGAGCCGGTGAATCTCTTATCCGCATTGCCCAAACGGCACATGTTTCCCAGTCAGTCTCGACTTTTCTACAGCTCATTTATATATATAGGTATAGGAAGTCGAGGGTAGGCGCGCTAGTGCAAGCAGAGGACACAATTGATCCTAGGATTTAAGTGCATCTAAATCCCCTACTTTAGTAGAAATTATTTGGCTTAGATACACATATTCATCTATATATTCAAAGCCTTTGCTGCCTATTTCTATACTTTCATGTATATTCATGAAAGTTACTCCTCTTTTTTTGGGTATTCATATTATCCAATCCCACTTTTTTGCTCTCTATAAGTAACTCTTGTCTTCTGCAACGCTTCTGAAGTTTCTGACAGAATAATAAGGTCATCTGCAGATCTTAAGTGATGTATGCGTCGGCCGTTGATGTTGATCCCGTATAGTTCCCAATCTAGTCTTCGAAAGATGCCTTCTAGAACTGCAGAAAACAGTTTAGGAGATAATGGGTCACCCTGTCTTACCCCTTTTTATATCTTAAATTCGCTACCTACTGTTTCTACTAAAGAACATATGAATAAGGAAATTGGACAAAGAATAGCAACTACTTGGGAAGGTATTGGTCACTCTAAGAAATAATGAAAAGCAGTCACATATCCCTATCCATTAACACAAAAGTTTTTAATACGTGTATACGTCCATGCATGACTTATGGGTGCCAAACTTGGTCTCTCACAGATATTTTTTTAAAACAAGAGGACCACAGATCTGGAGGCATATTTTCTACGTGCTGATTGAACGCTATCACTGCCTCTTCCGAATTGGTAAAAGACAAACCTCTCATAAAATCTTTGATTTTGGGGAAAATACAGAAATCACAGGTTGCTAGGTCGGGGCTATGTGAAGGATGGGTGACGAATTGTACTTTTACAGAAGCTAAAAATGCCTTAGTTTTGTTTTGTGTGCCGCCAAAAAAGCGTTGTCATGATGTAGGAGAAGGCGGCTTTTTGGTCGTCTTTTGCGAACTTTTTTCAACACGCTGGGTAAACAAATGGTAGAATACTACTCGGCATTAACACTCTTTTTATTTATGGAATAGAAGGACAAACGAGCGTACGGGTCATCTGGTGTTAAGTGATCACCGCCGCCCACTCTCTTGAAACACCAGAGGAATCACAAGAGCGTTGCCGGCCTTTTTGATCTTCAAGTGGAATTGTGCTGATGGGACCCGTAGCTGAGAAAAAAATGCGATCATTTTTTTACCAACATTTTTCGCCTGCTTCACTTATGTTGGCCTGTCCTCATTTTCAAACACCCATTCACAAGATTGCTGTTTTTTTTCGGGTTCTAAACAATAAATCCACGTTTCGTCTTCTGTGACAATGTCATAAACAGCATTGGAATATCCGTGGAAGTACTTCATTAGCATCTGTGAGCACTATTCCACGCGAGCCCGCTTCTCCTCCGCTGTCAGTTCATGAGGGATCCAACAAAGTTTCCGAACTTTTAATTCTTCGTGTAAAATTTTCTGAATTTGGCGCATATCAATTCTCAATAGTCCTCGAATTGTCGCATAGGTAATCCGCGAGTTTTCTTCAATTAGCCGCTTAACAGTAGCCACATTATTTTCGTTGACGGCAGTTGAAGCCCGCCCTTCACGAAATTCGTCATGTAAAGAATCCCGACCTCTGTAAATTTCACGATGCTCAAGCAAGGTGCTTCTCTCCCAAAAGTATTTTGAAGATGAGCGGCACAGTCTTGCGGAGAGAGAGAACTTTTAAAATCATCTCTCTAAAATCTTTTCGACTTAATTTCATTCTCGCTGCGTACGTAGAACTTTGTTATGCGTTAAAAAACAAGTGACAAATGATTTCTCGCCAATTGCTTTTTTATTACTAAGAACGTTACAACGTTTCAAAAATATAATGTTCGAAATTCAAATAGTTTCGATTAGCTAGAAGTGCATAATTTTTAAGGCCGTTCTCAATATACTATCTACAGATAGAGATAAATTACTACCTTTTAGAGTCAGTAATTAGCTGTCAATAATCTGAAGCTGTCCCAATATACCCGATAAGTAATTCTTATCGCCTTATATTGGGACGCGTGAATTGCTATTTGCATAAAAACTTCTATCGCTGGTAAGATATACGTCGTCCCACTGAGAGACAGCGTGTACGGTATAAGGTGAGTTACCGTCGATAAGTTTATTGGGACAGAAAAGTCACGATTTGTATCTCAAGAGAGAGACTGAATATTGGAAACGGCCGAAAGTTTTTTGATAACAGACGTGAAACAATACTATGCATTGGGGATCACATCCGTATCTATCATGTACCTCTGGCCGAAACTAGAGACTGTGACTAATGCCGTAATCTATTAGTGTAATTGGAATGGCACCGCGATATCATTATCGCGATAATTAACGATATTGTATCAGTATTAAATATGGCGGTGACAAAACGTGGTTACGTTTTCGGCGCGTTCCTTTCTGGTGTTCTCTGTGTGTTGTTATTAGTGACTTCTATAGCCAGCGATCATTGGGTTAGTACTTAGTACAAGTTAATGTACACAATAACATTCAAATCAGCTGTAAATTCTACAACAGCAACTGCATATCCTATATCTTTAAACGAGCAATTCTTGTATACAAATATAATATATATATATTATATATATAATCTGAATCTCGGAAACGGCTCCAACGATTTTAATGAAATTTAGTATACAGGTAGTTTCGGGGGCGAGAAATCGATCTAGCTAGGTTTCAATTTAAAAAAAATGTTGTTTTATCTGTGTTTTAATGAGAAACTGCTACGGTAACATTAGAATACAAAGGTAAATGTCGCCACTATATACAAGACTATAATAGCTCAGATGGACAATGGGTGATTCGGAAACCAGAAGACTCCGGTTCGAATCCAGATGTCCTATTATTTTTTTTTTGTTCAAGTTTTGTACCATATTAAAAATCTCAGCAACGCTCGGTCGTCCAGGTTTATGTTTGAATGACATAGTTCAACACAGACCATCACGTAAACATGATTTTGTATTGTATATTATGGATAAATCGATTATGAATTGTAAAAGATTTACATATAAACATGACGAATTAATTGCTGATTGAGATTTGTGCGTCTAAAAAAAAAATGATGTGGTGTCGTGGGACACCAGGTAGGAACGAAGTTCCTTCGGCTAATGTAGAATCGACACAAATTGCAAAAAAAATCGTTCTAATATTGCTATAATCGTTATAATATATACACTACTCGCTTGTGTATGCGACTGTCGTGCCTGCGCACGTCTCATTTAACGGTTTTATTCCACGCACTTTTCCACGCACTTTTTTCCACGGATTTTTTCTTACGGTTTTACTATCACATTTCTTTCAGTTCGGTTGCGCAGCAAAATCTCTATCCCCTCCAAGCCTGCCGTAAGGAACTTCGTTCCAATATGTCACTAATCCAGATAAGCATTTAAAAATCCTACATTATTTTATTGCTTAATTAAAAGATCTGTCAAATCTAGGTTATGAATTACAGGTAAAAATCATGTTTTGTGGACATGCATTGAGTAAACAGGGTTAGCTAGTCTTATATTGACACACTAAGGTATATAGTTATTGGCACTTTTCAATTTAATTTGAAGCAGTGGCAGTGGGCAGGGCACATGGTTCGACGGAGAGATGGGTGTTGGGGCAGTAAAGTCCTGTATGTAAATATTTTGAATTCTTTCGAAAAATCGACAAACGGCAATAGCGTTTCTATGTACTTCTATTTCTATAATAGTATTTCTCATCATCATCATCAGGCGGAAGACGTCCACTGCTGGAAAAAGGCCTTCCCCAAAGATCGCCATGATGATCGGTCGTGCGCTGCCCTTATCCAACCTACTCCGGCGATCTTTGACCAGTTCGACGGTCCCTCTTTTAGGGAGCCTACGTCTTCCGGTACGTGGTTGCCATTCGAAGACTTTTCTGCTCCAACGGCTATTTTTTTGTATGGAAATAAGGGATGAGACGAGCGGGACGTTTAACTGATGGTAATTGATACGCCCTACCCACTACAATGCAGTGCCGCTCAAGATTCTTGAAAAAACCCAAAAATTCTGAGCGGCACAATTACGCTTGCACCTTGAAACATAAGATGTTAAGACTCATTTGCCCAGTAATTTTACTATATTTTATTACCGAAACACAACAATGCTCACACATCACTGCTTCACCCCAGAAATAGGCGCCGTTGTGTTGCCCATAATCTAGCCGGGATCCTGTGCAAAGGAGCCTCCCACTGGTAAACAACAAACTGTCCGTCGAAATTGTAGTGGCAGTGGGCAGTGCACATAGCCCTCAACCAATATTCTCAACCTCTATTTCGCAACCATATGGGCTATGTCGGCTCCTAGGGATCTCCTCATTTCTGACTTTTACTACGTAGTAAGTCTGGCCCTGGTTATGGTTTACTATCACATACCCCCTAGTGTTCTTAAATTTGTATGAGAAATATATAAAATAAGACTTTTAACTTATTACTACAAAATAATCGACATGAATACTAAAAACTGAACAAAGATAACCTTGTAATAATAAAAATATTGTAAACACAAGACGATCTGGTCAAGATCGCCGGAAAAGGTTTGATGAGGGCAGCGCAGGACCAATCGTCATGGGGATCTTTGGTCTGCATTGTCCAGCAGTGGACGTCTTCCGGCTGATGATGATGAAACACAAGATCAACTACAGGTAAATTTGGTTAACAGATCCACACGTTTAAAATATTGATAGGTACCTATTAGGAATAAATCGTAAAATACCATATATTTGGTTTTTGGTCATGAATGAGTGTTAATGTTGCAGGTGGTGTCAACAGCCTCCACAGTAGGACAGAGCCAGGATAGTCTCATACACTACGGCCTTTTTGGCGGAGAATTTGAACTGAATATATTTACAACACCAACTTTGAACAGATTGTATGGTAAGTACCTACAGATTGATTTTAAACCCCGTCTGGAGCGACAACTGGTGTTTTATTGGCTTGCTTAGGGTCCCAGAAGAGGGCCAAGACTAGCCCCCTTATTCATAATAGTCTGCTAACTTAAAGCATTGCTAATTCTCATTCTGTCTTCTTCTATTGACCTAAGTCAGAATGAGAAAAAACACTCCTAAGCGGCTGTTTAAAGTTAGCGGACCATTATGAATAAGGGGTTAGTGTTTAGCATCTTACGATTGTGAATATTTTGAATTCAAATTCAAATATTTTTATTCAAAATAGTATTGGACATGACTTATTGACAGTCAAAACTGGAAGACTGGTACAATTTAAATTTTAATTATTAATTATAACAATAATAATTAATTTTCTGCTTCTAAATGGTCTATGGTCTACATATTTTATAGCATGAGCATAAGAAATGCTTTTTATTAAGAATATTTTTTATGAATCACCGCGCCCATACACTCCTGCAACACTAGATGAATCACAGGAGCGGTGCTGGCATAATGAATTACCGTAATTACTCTGAATTATTGAGCTTACTCAACTTATACAGATAAATACTAAAATATTTCGAATGTTCCTCAAATTAATAAATCGAAATATGAAGGTTAAATTTCACCTTTTTGCAACTTTTTGAAGTTTATTTGGGATAAACTTCAAAAAGTTGCAAAAAGAATCAATTTTTTATCACATTCCGGTTCCCCAGGGACCGTATTATAAAAGGAAAATCTCAAAAATCAGATATTGTTGATACAGAATTTGTAATACTACAAATTCATAATCGTATTATGAATCCCATGAGAATATTACTTTGAGCTTGACGTTGGGGATTAATGTTTGAAATAATATCACAAAGACAATTTGTCGAATACTGTCTCCAGAGTCGACCCGTCCAACAACAAACGGGCACTCTAACTATTATGCCAAAAAGATTTACTCCATCGAAACTTTTGTATATTACTAACTGTTAACATACCCCCCATGTTAGTACCCCCTACTAGGCTCTGTAAAATAAACAATTCTTTTGCATGCGATAGTATTAAATTTTACAATACAAAAGTGTATCTGAAATATCAATAAATAAATTTAAATCTTTTAACGCAGACTTGTGTCGAAGGCTTATTACAATATTGAAGATTACGTAAACGATATTACAATATGGAATTAAATAGTACTATAGTTGTTTTTTTATGGATTATATGGTTCAGCCTTGTGTTGTTTCACTGGTTTGCATTGTTTTGAAAATATGTTTAAACTTTATGTAATTAATATGTATGTATCTGAATTGACGTTCACGAGCAGTCTTTCGATTTTATGTCAATAAAATATTTTGACTTTGACTTTGACATGACTATGGATAGATAAGATCTTGTCAATAAAGGGTGACGGCAATATATCCGTAACTAGAGAAACGTTATTGAAAACGGCCGTAAATGGGGATAGCAATTTATCCCAAACAAAAGATTTTACGGCTGTATCACATAATTTCTATGAGAGAATTTATTAACGTACGGTTTGGCAGTTCTGCTGTGAAACAATTTCATTATAGCAACAGGGAGCATATTTTACGAAATAATTGTTGATGTTATGAAATATTATTGATAAATTCATAAACAACAGTCTTTTATTTATTATATACAGAACAACGTCTACATTTTTTTTATGGCTTAGCGGTATCTTTTATTATTAGTATCGGGGATGTTATCTCCATAGATTCCCGTGCGGGGTCAAACTTCACATCCCTACTAATATTATAAACGTGAATGTAAATTTGTTTGTTACGCTTTCCCGCTTAAACCACTGAAAAGATTTTGATGAAATTAAGTACAGAGATAGACTAGAACCTGGAAAAGGACTTTAGCTACCTTTAATCGCGAATAAGAGGTTTGGAGGGGTTGAAATACTGGGGGAAGTTTGTATGGAAGTTCGTCATTATCGAAGATAACACCATGAAACTATGTATTCAGGCAGTTGATAAGAAATAATTAAATATTTGTTCTAGTGTTTTTGAAATTTCAACTTGTGTGGAGATGAAATAGGAGCTAGCTTAATATTCTGTTTTGATTATATTTGATACAAAAATAGAACGCTTAAAAGTTTCAGGAATTCTTTAAGGAAATATGTTTTTCCCATAGGAAACTATATTATATGTCATGCTTACGAATATCAAACCTGCAATTTTTTTTAGCAAAGGATGGAAAAATAATATAAAGTAGTTTATAAAAGTGTATTAAAATAAGCAAATTTATAGTTAACTGCAACAGTTTGCATTGTGTATTATTAGCAAAGTGTTTTGAAATTAAAAAAAAATGCAAACATTATCTAGGATCATGTTGTAAAAGCATATACAACGCCTCACAAAAGACTTACTTGAATTAGCTGAGCAGTAAGCATTATAACTTTATGTTTGTTATTGGTGTTAACATTATGGTTATGACAGTTTCTAGCAAATTTACTTATATATATAAAATTAAATATATAAAATAAACATTTAAATACTTGAAGCATTGTTTGTTCCAGTAACCTGTATACTAGATATTAACGCTTGTGCAGTGAGCTGCAAGACTGACAGGGAGGCGCGGCTTGAAGAGGTAGGATTTTTACACGCTTTTTATAAGCTTCACCTGTATGTATGTTTGTTTGTAACCGACTCACACAACTGTACACAAGTAAGTCAAAATTTTTTAACAATTTTGGTGCATCACTTTACATACAGTAAATATATACCAGTGGGAGGTTCATTTGCACAGGATGCCGCTAGATTATGGGTACCACAACGGCGCCTATTTCTGCCGTGAAGCAGTAATGTAAGTGTTATAGTGTCGGTCTGAAGGGCGCCGTAGCTAGTGAAATTACTGGGAAAATGAGACTTTACATTTTAAGTCTCAAGACGACGAGCGTAGTAGAGTGCCGCTCAGAATTTTCGGGGTTTTCAATAATCCTGAGCGGCACTACATTGTAATGGGCAAGGCGTATCAGTTTCCATCAGCGAAACGTCCCTCATCGTCGCTCAAACGTCGCTCGTCTCATCCCTTAAGTTCATAAAAAATACACTCACACACACTAACACACACTTAGATACACACATACACTTGCAAGGGTATTAACAACACTTTTTTAATTATAATACAGGGAACCATAATACATCCACTCTCACTCAATACCTTAACCAGGGGGGGGGGGGGATAGCTGAAAAACAGTGCTGCATGGAAACATGAATCCATGATCGCATGTCAGGTGAAGCTAAGCCTATTGCCTAGTGCCTTTTGTTTCATTGGCTTATTATGGAATTTATTGTTTGTAATTGTAATAAATAATTTATTTATTTATTGTTGAATTATATATAAAAACTAGCTGAGCCAGCAAACGTTGCATTGCCATATAAATAAAAAAAATCAATAATTAAAATGTTTCGGGTATTAAAAATATAATAATATAAAAATCGGTAAAAATTGGTTAAAATCAGTAAAGCCGTTTCGGAGGAGTAAGGTAACAAACATTGTAACACGAGAATTTCATATATAAGATAAGGTGTAAATATTCCGTCAAATGGACTCAATCAATACTACGCGGCGCGGGTGATACAAATTAACCCTTTCTTTAAATTTACTAAAATATGAGTGTTTTTTACCACAGGTTCGAGCGCTGGAGAAAGGTTTTAGACCAAATGAAGCTTGCGTCTCCGTTACTATAGTGGATACTTCCAACCCTGGTATTTATATATTTTTACATATTAAGTAAATTAACAAATTAATAAATGTCATTCAGTGTAATTATCACTTTAACAATTTGTTATGTTTTAAAGTGATAACCCTCACTTCATGGATTAATTACAAAAAAAAAAATTGAAAACCTAATTTTATGAATGATGCGGGACACGAACCCGCGACGTCTCGCGTTCCGTGCGAGCGCTCTTTCCAACTAAGCCAACCGTTCGAGTGACGTATCGTTGATAAAATCTTGTAATCGAGACTAATAGAGCTTTTAAGAAAGAGTTGATGAGAGCAGGGAAGTCAGACAAGTATGTCTGGATCGTGAGATCTTTTTTTTGAAGTGAAAATTTATTTACCTTTCACTGAATAGATTCGCGCACTGGCCTCTACTATGTACCACTGGACTGGCGGCTGTCAAATGCTTTTGCGCCTGTTTGATATACGCCATTGTGGTGCTGTTGGCCATGTAGCGAGAGTCTGGGGTACTAAAACTAGTGATGACAACCCTAGCAAACATCGATAGATTGTGGGAAACTATTTACAAGAAAAATTTCGTTGATTCTTGAAGTATTAATATCACGGAAAACTAACGAAAAAATTCAAAATGAAAAAATAGTTCAGAGTACTGTACGCTTCTGTCGCAGCCATTTGTATTATACGTCAAAATTAGTTCCCTGGATGCTCGCGAGTGGCGCTTCAAATAGGCACAATAAATTTATTGTCAAACATGGAAAGGTCGGTCCAGTGTTATTTATACAGGTCAGTGGATTCGCGTCACGGTTGTCAAAATTATCCGAACACATTTCGCGATGAAAATACGAATTTAAATATTTGCGGGTAAAACTATAGCAGAGTTTTTATCAAAGAGGATGTAAATACTACGTAATAAGTGGCGGGACTGGACTAATAGTTTAGTATAAAACATGCAGTGATTTGACATAAGTTTGAAATAGTAGTAATTACAGTATGGCGATTGGCGTTAGGCTAGGGTTACTATAGATGCGAGTTCTGACGAAAATTTGTTCTGACGAGTTCTGACGGATTCGTCAGAAGAAACAAACGCCTGGTATCCAATGACAGTGTTTACACTGGCAACAACGAACGCGTCAGAACATGCACGACGTCGTCAGAACCACTAGAGGGTTCAACCGAGTTTGAATTTTTTCGCACGACCTGCGTCTGCAAATTTCGAGTGATTTGGTTTCCACCATGGATAACGATAAATTGATAAGTCGGATCGTGTACGAGAACAGGTGTTTGTGGGATATGAGAGACATAAATTATCACAACAGAAATATTTCTCGGCAAAAGTGGGAGAAAGTTGCTACAGAACTCAATACTAGCAGTAAGTACAATTTTTTATTTTGATGTGGGAATTACATTAATTAGGTACATGAGCAATTAGAATTCGCACAGAATACCGGCGTGAAGTAGCGGCCTAGTGCCGCTATGTTTCGCATAGATTAGTGTCGAGGACCGGTGGCCATTCCCCCCCCACCCTTCCACCCGAATATGACAGCGGAACTTAAAAAGATTTTCCCCCAGGAGGGTACCGGCTCTACCAGAGTCGGAGAATCCCTCCCCGAGCACTCTCGCTTGGGCTGCCCTTCGTATTCTGGGGAGGGCACAGAACCGCGCATGACCAAGGACAAACGAGGCAGTAATACCACGGCACCCCGCTCCACACTCAACGTGGACTTTTGCAATATCAGGGGAATTCACTCCAATTTAAACGCCGTCCACCACCACCTTGAGACGGCGCAGCCGGCCTTGTCTTTCCTTACGGAGACGCAGATATCTTGACCTAGCGATACGTCATATTTAACGTACCCCGGGTACAAAATTGAGCACAATTTTTTGCCTCATGCCGGGGTATGTGTGTATGTTAGGGAGGATATCTGCTGTCGCCGTCTCGGCAATTTTGAGGGTAGGGACCTGTCCACTCTCTGGCTCCGCGTAGATTTAGAGGACCGCGTCCGCATCTATGCGTGTGTCTACAGGTCCCATAGTGGTAACGCAGAAACCGATCATCTCATGGGCTGCGTTCAAGCGGAAATTGACGACGTGCTTGCACAGATCCCCTCCGCTGAAATCGTAGTCTTGGGTGATTTCTACGGGCACAATGCCGAATGGCTTGGATCACGTACCACAGACTACGCAGGGCGATCTGTGCATAATTTTGCATTGGCTTATGGTCTGTCCCAATTGGTCGAGTCGCCAACGCGGCTCTCGGATGTGGATAGCCACATGCCGTCCTTATTGGATCTTCTGCTGACTACACATCCCGATAGTTACCAGGTCTTTGTCGACGCCCCTCTCGGAACGTCCGACCATTGCCTGGTCAGGAGTGTAGTGCCTATCCGACGCCAACGTCGCAGACCACCAGCGACCCGCCGCGTTTGGCACTACAAGTCAGCAGATTGGGATAGGATGCGTTCCTTTTTTGCATCCTACCCTTGGGGCAGGGTTTGTTTCCCTTCAGATGATCCTAGTGCCTGCGCCGTTGCAGTAGCCGATGTGATACTGCAGGGCATGGATATTTTTATACCAAGCTCTGTAGTACCCATCGGTGGCAGATGACAGCCCTGGTTCGATGCGTCAGTTAAAGCAGCATCTGACTGCAAAAAACAGGCGTATCGAGCTTGGGTTGCGGCGCTGGGCGCAAAGGATCCGAACTGCACAGTTCTTAAGAGGAAATACAACCGTGCCTCCAGATTTTTTAAGCGGCAAATCGCCCGTGCAAAGTCAAAACACGTCGTCATAATCGGCGAACAGCTTTCCAGTTACCCGACCGGAACACGCAAGTTCTGGTCGTTGTCGAAAGCTGCTCTTGGTAACTTCAGCCAGCCGTCCATGCCGCCGTTGCACATGAGGAATGACACCCTGGCCCATACGGCAAAAGAGAAAGCCGATCTCTTGTGCACTCTTTTCGCCTCCAACTCGACTCTTGATGACAACGGAAAAACAGCGCCGACCATCCCGCGGTGTCAGAGCTCTATGCCTGAAGTACAGTTCAGACAGAAAACTGTTAGGCGAGCTCTGTTTTCGATGGACGTCAGGAAGTCGAGCGGGCCGGATGGCATTTCTCCAATCGTGCTTAGAACGTGTGCCCCTGAGTTGACGCCGGTGCTAACGCGTTTATTCCGGCACTCTTATCCCAAAGGCGTAGTCCCTGACTCATTGAAGTCAGCCCTTGTCCATCCGATCCAAAAAAAAGGAGACAGTTCGGATCCGGCGAACTACAGGGCTATTGCTATCACCTTCCTGCTCTCCAAAATCATGGAGAGTATAATTAGCCGCCAGCTTTTAGTATACCTAGAGGGTCACCAGTTGATCAACGACCGACAGTACGGCTTTCGCCATGGACGGTCGGCAGGTGATCTTCTGGTATATCTAACACATAGATGGGCAGCGGCTATTGAAAGCAAGGGGGAAGGCCTGGCAGTTAGCCTGGATATAGCGAAGGCCTTTGATCGTGTATGGAACAAGGCGCACCTCTCCAAACTTCCATCATTTGGGATTCCCGAGAGCTTGTGCAAGTGGACCTCCAGCTTCCTCACTGCCAATTTCGTGGTCATCTGGAAGGCAAAGCCAAATTGGCTTCAAAGAAACTGGGCGTCATTAATAGAGCACGGCAATACTTCAAGCCGGCCCATATACTAGCGCTCTACAAAGCGCAGGTCCGGCCACACATGGAGTATTGCTATCATCTCTGGTCTGGCGCACCCCAGTATCAGCTCGATCCATTTGACCGCGTGCAACGCAGAGCAGCTCGAATTGTCGGGGACACAGTGCTCTGTGAACGGCTGGATCACTTGGCGTTGCGTAGAGACGTCGCTTCATTGTGTGACTTCTACCGCATTTATCACGGGGAGTGTTCTGAAGAGCTGTTTAACCTGATTCCTGCCGCCGAATTCCACCTTCGCACGACACGCCACAAGTTAGGATATCATCCTCACCATCTGGATATGTGGCGGTCCTCCACAGTGCGGTTTTCAAGGAGCTTTCTTCCACGTACTACAGAGCTGTGGAATGAGCTTCCTTGTGCGGTGTTTCCGGGACGATACGACATGGGTACCTTCAAAAAAAGCACGTACACCTTTCTTAAAGGCCGGCAACGCTCCTGTGATTCCTCTGGTGTTGCAAGAGATTGTGGGCGGCGGTGATCACTTAACAACAGGTGACCCGTACGCTCGTTTGTCCTCCTATTCCATAAAAAAAAAAGAATTAATGTTTACATTTTATCTATCAAGAACATGACTTGTAGAGCTATAGATTATTACAGTAGGTTGTATTGAAACGGAATTTCACCTGCTGGACTAACAAAATAATTTTTCAAAGTTTCTCAAGTCTCATTCGCGCTTCTTCCGTACTGATTATATCTCCGTGATACTGGCACATTGTGTAGGGACTCAATGTCCACCTCGGGAGTATTAACGTAAGTAAGACCTTTATCGATGTCAAATCAAATTCATCAAATTCGTCTATCTTCGCTGGACGGCAGAAACGAACTGACTATCAGAATAACAGAAAACGCGCACAGTGTAAACGCCTTGTTCTGACGAGGATTTCGGACGTACTCGTCAGAACAAATATTCGTCAGAACTCGCATCCATAACCCTAGCCTAAGTATAATCCGACTAAGTTTGAGAGCGAACAGCTGTTGCTTAAAACGTAGTGGATTTCGGCTATCTCCGCTTTTTACAAGATTATAGCCGTTATCTGTCAATGACTGTATGTTTTATACAATCGCGTGAATCGATTTTTTCTTAGAGAGTTTCGCTAGGCTGGTTTTTTTATTCGAACATGAACTCCTTGCTACAGTGCAGAACTCTTCATGTGTGAGTACAGCCCGCTTGACCGCCATTTTTTAATCACAGTATTTCTATAAATCTTTTTCAGTCGAGAAGCCACCTATTATAAAATACAGCGTCTATCTCAGTCTTCTGGTAATCCTGTTCGTGCAGCTAGCCCTGGCTGTGATCAGTGCTGGTCTGGCAATATTCAATGCAACAAAAAATCCAACCGAAACCATTTTCGGGTTGCCAGGTATGATAATTAGCGTAGAGGGAGACGAAAATTTCGCGAAATGGTATTAAAAATAGGTTTTTGTTTGTTTACTTGTTAGTCTGAACACCAATCTCTGGCTCACCTAGTAGGATAGAAATATATATGTTTATAATTAGTAGAAGTATTTGTTAGGTAGTCTTAAATATTGATTAACCTTTGCTAGTGAAGTAAGTAACAAGAAAAATTTACCTAGCTATAAGTTTTCCCAAAATAATAAAAAAAATCGCTCCCAAATAGCATCATTTGCACGCGCTGAAATAATGGTCTGAAATACGTAAAATAATGAATTTAAGGAATATTGATCCCTAGTACATTCAGAATAGAGGTAGATATTCCAAAAACTTTTTTTTTACGAAAATAAGGGACGAGACGAGCAAGACGTTTGGCAATTGATACGCCCTGCCCATTACAACGCAGCGCCGCTCCGGATTCTTGAAAAACCCAAAAATTCAAAGTGACACTACAGTTGCGCTTGTCGCCTTGAGACATAAGATGTTAAGTCTCATTTACCCAATAATTTCAATAGCTACGGCGCCCTTCAGAAACACAATAATGTTTACACATTACTGCTTCATGGCAGAAAAAGGCGTTGTTCTGGTACGCATAATCTAGCCGGCGTCCTGTGCAAAGAAAACTGGTAAATGTCCTTCGAAGCCTCTTACGACACCCTTGGGCCTGGGTCTTCCCTGTTCTTTTTAAACCCCGGGAAAGCATTGGGAAAAAAATTGTTTGACATAAGCCACTAGGTATATAATACAAGTTATTCGCGCGTTGATACAATTCAAATAAAATATTTATACGGAACCCGCAATGTTTTATTTCTTTCCTTTATGACTTAGATTGTGTATCCAGGTTGTCTCTGGAGTAATGTAGCCACGGTGGTTCTCGGCGTGTCGTTCATGGTGTTCTTTGGAGTGTACTGGTTAGCATCGGGCTGGAGTGATCACCTAGCGTTCTCATACGTGGCGCTCGGTGATTGGCGATCGGCGCAGGCCCTGGGCTACTCTTATTGGTGAGTAGGATAAGTTGCCATCTTAATCTATATTTATACAAAAAAAAGATTTAATATATAATGTTTTGTAACCACGCTCATGAGAAAGGTCGCTCAGAGGGTAATGGAAAGGGAGGGGAAAGGAGAACCAAAGTAACCGACCGACATAGTCTGAATGATTGCAAAACTGAAGTGGCAGTGGGCAGGGCACATAGTTCGACGGCCAGATGGCCGGTGGGGCAGTTAAGTCCTCGACCACGTACCGGAAGACGCAGTGTTAGTAGGCCCTTCACAAGATGGACCGACGATCTGGACAAGATCGCCGGAATCGTTGGATGAGGGCGGCGCAGGACCGATCGTCGTGGAGATCTTTGGGGGAGGCCTTTGTCCAGCAGTGGACATCGTCTTTCGGCTGATGATTATGATGATGGTGGTTACCAAGAAATCGTCAATTTAAATTTGAATTCATAGTCAGAACTAGGAACACTCAGAACAGATGCTGAATTTAACCAGAAAGTAAATCCCAATAAAGTTCATTCTATAGTTCGTTGCACGTAGAAGAAGAAAAGGTTGGTGAATCGATTTGGGTATCATTAAGTGCTTTTTTAAAAGTTTAAGTGCTGGTAAAAGTTTAATAAAACACTATTTTTAAATTTTCAAATGGCAATAACTTTTGAATGAATGAAATAATAAAAAAAATATTTTGCTCTTACTATTATTATAAACTTTAATTATAAAACGAGTTGAACGCCATTTCGTATTACAGCAAACGAGGAAAGATTTTTGTCTACTAACACCATAAAAATAAAATAAACAATAATAAAATTTGTATTGATTTCAGGCTCCTTCTCGGCGCGAATCTATGTTCTCTGTTAAGTGTCGGGTTAATTCTGTTGAGAAGATATTTGTTGGAGAGAGACCCTCCACCGCCCACCATCAAAGTGGAGAATCACTCGGACGGCACCATATTCTTGTACTAGACCATAGGACTCTAGCCAAATAATTGTTCCTTCAATGTTCCATTTTTTCATGTAAAATTTGTTCGTTTTGTTCTATCTGGTTGCGCGGAATATATGTATTCATATTATATATATTTATTTCCTATTATCCTACTCCTCCTTCAGTATCCGCTTTACCACTCTTATATTCCATTTCCTAATGGCAGCGTACAAGGCCACAGAGATGGCGCTGGTCGTTCGCTAAAGCCTTCGAATACGCTAATTACGCGAGGTGAATCGAAGGACGATCATTATTGCCTTCGAAGTGCCGCTGAGTGACACCGCTGCGCTGCCGCACGCATTATATTGAGATTCGCGCAATCACCGCACTAACTTTATAAAATAGTTAAATACCTGTCTATGTGTCAAATTTTAGTCATAGTGTTACCTACTTGGAGATCAGCTGGAGACAGAACGAGCTCGTCAAACAAGGTAGGAACGTTGCCTTCCTTCCACCATATTAAAATATAATCCTAATTTAAGTATATACTTAATTCCTATTTTCTTAATTTAAACCAGCGCGCATACAGTCCACAAAATTCCGCAACACCACTATCTTGGCACAACATATTATTCGATATTTAAAGTGTTTTATTGTGGTACATGAAGATCCGTTATACTAAAGAAATTGAAATTGATACTAAGAAATTGAACTGGATGAGCAATGCTAATACCTTGTACTACACCAGAGCGGCGCTGTACGGTCTTCTGTCTTTTAGTCGGCATCATACTGCTGCCTTCAAAGGTACTTCTAGTAATAAAGCAACTAAGTGCTGGAACAATATACCTCCACCTTTCAAAGTCTCCTTATTTATTTATTTATTAGCATCGCCAACACAATAATCACTAACCAATTACATTAAATATAATTCTAAATAAGTCTAAGTTCTATTGCATTTACAGGCAACGACCACATGCAAGTAAAACATGCATAATTTTTAAATTTTAACAACATAAGAACTAATACTAAGATACAATACAATTATAAATAAAAATGAACAAAACTTTTTTTACTGAAATACGGCAGAACTAAAATATTACATTAAATGAATAATTTTTGTTGAGCAGCAAATTATATTCCTGTCTAGCAACATATCGATTTCCGAAGTTTATACCAAAAAGTAGAGAGCTTATCATTAAAAATGTCTATAGTTCGATCAACTTTCGGAAGGCTATTAACTATAAGTGCGAACAATTCTATTAAGAGTAAGAAAGTGACCTAGGTTAGATTTTGCAGTATTTGTTGAAAATGTATCGTGTTTGCTGATTCTCGGGACTCTCATCTGTTAATTCCCTTAAATTAAAAATGAAAACATCTATTAAATGAATATCGAAGTCAGTATTCCAGTATTAGTTGTGTTCAAAGAGACTAGGAGCTTTTTGTTTTGTTTTATCTTATTATATGTCATTATTAGGTATTATTAATTATAATTTATCTTTTTATGTTTGTTCTTGTTTTTAAGTTTAGTTTAGTAGTTAAGTGTTAGAAGTTTCATCAGTGTAGTAGAACTTTAATTCAGGCGATGTGTCGCCCTTGAGGTTCATGTGTCACGCGGGGGTCACAGGAGATCAGTGTTGCAACACACTTGTGTTGAAACACATGCTGAGTGGCTCCTTTTAAAACACCACTTTATATTTGTAAATTTTTAAGCTGCTTCATTTTGTTGTTTGTGTGTGTGTGTTCAAATAAATGTTTTTTCTTTCTTTTCTCAAAGATGCGTTGCCAGCCATTGAGATAGAAATATACTCTTGAAGGTCCTTAAGTCATATCGTATTGGAAACACAGCAGCCGACAGCTAATTAAGTAACCCTGGGATCAGTAGTATCAAGTATCAACTTTATGATTCTTTCTGCAAGAGCACAGGCGCGTTCATAACTTACGCTCCAAATCCAAATTTGCGCAACGTTTTTGTTTGAAACTGCTTTTTGTATAAGATTAGGAGAGAACCATATTCAATTGTTAATGCGTAAGATATTTATTTGTAGCGGTTAAATTGTAAATATTAAATATTTTTATTTGAAATTACTCTTACAGTGTGTATTATTTTCACAATCTTTTTTGTGATCAAATCCTTATCCAAAATCTACGAATATAACTGGTAATCGTATATCAAATGAATTTAGAAATACAAATTTATTTAGTTGAGTTTCTTGCGTCCTATCTACTGAGGTTGACGTATATTTTCGAATTGGTTATTTAATTACTATTTTGAATAACGGCTGGATCACTTGGCGTTACGTAGAGACGTCGCTTCATTGTGTGTCTTCTACCGCATTTATCACGGGGAGTGTTCCGAAGAGCTGTTTAACCTGATTCCTGCCGCCGAATTCTACCTTCGCACGACACGCCACAAGTTAGGATATCATCCCCACCATCTGGATGTGTGGCGGTCCTTCAACGTTGCGGTTTTCAAGGAGCTTTCTTCCACGTACTACAAAGCTGTGGAATGAACTACCTTGTGCGGTGTTTCCGGGACGATACGACATGGGTACCTTCAAAAAAAGCGCGTACACCTTCCTTAAAGGCCGACAGCGCTCCTGTGATTCCTCTGGTGTTGCAAGAGATTGTGGGCGGCGATGATCACTTAACAACAGGTGACCCTTACGCTCCTTTGTCGTCCTATTCCATAAAAAAAATGATTATTGAAATAGAATTGTTTAAAAACAAATATTGGCGGAATTAACACTAAAGAAAACTTATACAATTTGCAAAATTTCTATGTTACCACTGATATGGACAAGCCTATTTTAGAATTTATGTCTCACTAGCTGACCTGGCGAACGTTGTTTTGTCACATAAATTATGTTAGGTTGCACAGTAGTTATACGCGCGTCAATCAAACTCGCTAGTCGTTTGCACACTGACTTATTAGTAAAAGAGGTGGTCGTTAAATCAATTAACTGTTTTTATTAACAGTTTTATATTCGTTAACGAATTAACTGTTTGTCTTCTACGAAAAAACCTGTTGAACATAATGAGCTAATAAATTTAACCAACGTCTTCGCCCGTAACTCGTAATAAATGAAGAAATTGAATGCCTCACTAAAACAGCTTAATTCAAAACAGTTGACGAATTTGCGAACGAAAACGTTGACTTGATATTATATTGACGTAATGAAAACCTAATAAAAACCGAAATTATTAATAAATGCTTTAACAGATTTTTCAAAACCCGTTGACGAATTAACAGTTTTTTCAACCTGTTGACCATTGACAAAGAACAGTTAAATTAAATTAATTTAAAAAAAAGCCCGCGCACACATACAAACATTAAGGTGCGCATTCGCAGCTACCTATAACTTATAACTCTAACAAATTATTTTTATAGTAAGACCGTTTCTTGGACATTGCAACAATACACTATTTTTCTGAAATGAAAGATTTTTTCTAAAATAAACGTAGCCTAACTTTACTCCTTATTACATCAGCTACCTGCCAATAAAAGTCCCGTAAAAATCGGTCTATCCATTTCTGAGATTACCCAGAACAAACAGACATGTTATTTTAGTGTATTTACCGTGTAGATTTTCATATACATGTAGTAAAAAACGGTTTTTTCAATATTACAAACATACACTAAAATTTTATTTATATGTATAGATTGCGTGTTGCTATAACACATTTGATATAATATAATCGTGGGGTATTTTCGGCATATCGACATCTACTTTACGGCTTTATTCTCATCGCCTTAGCTGTTTTGAGCCTAAAGTTTCTCACGCTGGCCTCAATTGGTGTGTGTGTAGGTTTGCCGCAAGGTGTTTTCCTATACCGTAAGAACAAGAAATAAACGTAGGAACATATGAATTCGAAATTTGAAAACACATGGAAAAGTAATTGGTACGTTTGTCATAAATTGAACCGGTGCCTCCCATAGAGGAAACGGTTCTAACCTTCTCGCCAGCGATGCTCTAGCTATAAGACAAAATATTATTACTGTGAAATTAAATTATTTACATCAAAATACCTATGAAAATACAAATACAAATAATTAAAATTATGCTCTTGAAAATGATGATATTAAAAAGTCTCAGTACATTTCAATCTAACTGAACTCTTAGAAAAACCTCCGTGATTTCGATAAATAGACTTTTCACAGGAAAATTGCAGACTTCAAGTCCAATGGAAATTACATTCAAAAGCGCAGCTTTGAAAAGAGAACGACAAACCTCTCAGACTGGATTGCTTTGGTAATTGAAAAATTTCAGCAATGGACTTAATAAAAAATAAATGCTTTTTGTGGCATGAGATAGATATAAGATCAGTTTAGATAGAGTTTTTACGGGGCCTTTTGTCAATAAGTTTATTATTATTTGAAGAGGGTGGCTATTTGACTCGTCCTGATGAGTCCTAGTAACACCGCGTACAAAATTGAACTAATGTATTCGCCACTCATACTTATAGCTCGTCGAAAAGCCCTGCCGTCTTAACGATCCGCAGTATCTTCTTGACGCGAGTATTACAAACAGCATCTGGGTGCAGGGTGTAGTCACCAAGGATGGAGTTATGCTTATGCATTAGTGGGCCACAATCCCAGAGGAGATGAAAAGGTGTTTCATCATCCTCAAGGCAAAATCTGCAAGTTTTATCGTTTTTCATTCTGACCACCCTGAGGTGCTTGTTAAGACGACTTTTCGTGTTGAATTGATTGATAGGGCTTCATTCACTTATCTACTGTTAAATGCCATTATCAGTGGTAAAAACCTGTTGAGTAGTTCCAGCGTTTAAGTGCTTTTTTTTATGGAATAGGAGGACAAACGAGCGTACGGGTCACCTGTTGTTAAGTGATCACCGCCGCCCACAATCTCTTGCAACACGAGAGGAATCACAGGAGCGTTGCCGGCCTTTAAGGAAGGTGTACGCGCTTTTTTTGAAGGTACCCATGTTGTATCGTCCCGGAAACACCGCACAAGGAAGCTCATTCCACAGCTTTGCAGTACGTGGAAGAAAGCTCCTTGAAAACCGTACTGTGGAGGACCGCCACACATCCAGATGGTGAGGATGATATCCTAACTTGTGGCGTGTCGTGCGAAGGTGGAATTCGGCGGCAGGAATCAGGTTAGACAGCTCTTCGGAACACTCCCCGTGATAAATGCGGTAGAAGACACACAATGAAGCGACGTCTCTACGCAACGCCAAGTGATCCAGCCGTTCACAGAGCACTGAGTCCCCGACAATTCGAGCTGCTCTACGTTGCACGCGGTCAAATGGATCGAGCTGATACTGGGGTGCGCCAGACTAGAGATGACAGCAATACTCCATGTGTGGCCGGACCTGCGCTTTGTATGCCTCCAGCATTCACGGGCTTCGGGTTCGAGCAATATCCTCGTGTGTAGTGCTTCTTGTTGACATTGGTTTCTCAGGGCGTGCTAAACTTAAACCTAATTTAATCGGGTAGATTATTTTTAAAGGAAAGAAATTTAAAATTAAGGATATAAGGTAGCACAGCACTTGAATAAATGAATGAATGAAAAATTTATTTCTGTTTCTTATAACTTGAACACCTCAAATCATTTTATCCAATAATAGAATTATCTAATTTCGAAACCCAACTACAAAAACAGACTTTGCTAAGTCATACTATGATTGAATTCGGCATAACCTTATAACAATTTTAGTAAATTTAATAAAAATATAAATTAAATAAATAAATAAAATATAAACAACACTCACATAAGAATCTAACTCGTTCATAATGAGTTTGCTAAAAATAAAGTTATACTCAGAATGACCTAGTACTATTATATTGATCTATAAATGGGCTTAGCGGTTTCGGAGGAGTTTGATAACAAACACCGCAACATGATAACTTTATAATATATTAGATTAACAATACTATGCATTATTACATAAAATTAAAACTATAATTATTACGGGGAAGCATACTAAGAATTCTGGCAGCATTGCCGCGTTGGATAGCTAGGCTGATCCGTTGACCGAAATAGCTGCCAGCGCTTGGGTTTCCAGTAGACTTATTGATGCGCGAAGATAATACTTTGTACATTTTCCGTGTCTCTGGGCCCCACGGGCCAAGTGTCTCGACACCAACCGGCATAAAGGTGTATGACCCACTGAGACCGACATATTTGCGACGTTTGCTGTCTTCGACAGTCGAAACAGTAGCTCCAACACCAACTGACGTAACTTGGACATGAGAAGGAGCCAGAGTGTCGACGCAAGTTGCGTCCCACACCAGCACCCTTCACGTACCCAAGCCACCATCATCATGAATCTACCCGCAATTTTTTAATAAATGCACGAGTAAAACAACACCATACCTTTAAAATATTATTAAAATGATTCGTATTATGTTTTTAAGTAATAGTATTGATAATGTCTTATAATATCTATAATTTAAGTATTTATTATCAGAACGTCCGTGGTCTAAGAACAAAAACTAATGAAGTTTATCGTAAAGTCTGTATGAATTCTTATGACGTAATTATATTTACTGAGACGTGGTTAGAAGACAGCATATCTGACTCCAAATTCCTGGATGATCGGTACCTAGTTTGGCTACGTGACCGTGATTATAGTTTAACGGGTCAAACAAAGGGCGGTGGTGTTTTAATAGCTACACGTAAACATTTGCAAGTTAAGTTGCTGCCGCAATTTAACTCAACAGCAGAAGACCTTTGGATAAGTGTACGCATCAAACAAGCAAATACACGTAAGTGGATTGATTTGTATCTCTGTGTTATTTATTTGTGCGAGCAGAATAACGGCTTGTCATTTAGTAATCAATTGGCAAACTTCCTCACAAAATTAAATTATGCGTCATCAGTCAACCCTTCCGATGATTTTTTGGTTATTGGTGATTTTAATTTAAGCGGTATTGTTTGGCAACCTACAAATACTAGTAGTTTTAATAGTACTTGCATGAGTTCTTCTGATAAGTATTCGCTAACGGACGAAATGAGCGCATTATGCCTGCATCAGTTTAACGGCATACTTAACAAACAGAACAGACTATTAGATCTAGTTTTTTCGAACCAATTAATCTATGTATCCGAGTGCACCGATCCTCTTACACCCATTGATACTTACCACCCTGCTTTGTTGATAGATGCAAAATCATTTGAAACCACGTTATTAGATCACGCGCCGCGGCTCTGCTATATTTATGATAAAGGTGATTTTCAAAATATTAACAATAGAATCAGAGGTATTGACTGGGAAGGCGAGTTTTTATCTCGCCCTATTGACGAGTGTGTTAGCTTCTTAAATGAAACGGTATATGCCCTTCAAAATCAGTATATACCAATAAAACGTGTACGGAACTATTCGTATCCAGTTTGGTATAACTCAGCTCTGATAAAATCGATTAAGGAGAAAAGTAAATACCATAAAAAATTTAAGAACTACGGTAACAAATTGGATTATTTTACATATAATTTATGACGTAATAAAGTTAACCAATTAGAATCTATTTGCTATTAACAGTATATGAAATTAACTGAGGATTCAATTATAAAAAATCCAAAACATTTTTGGAAGTTTTCGAAAAGTAGGTCACAATCTCATTGTATGCCTAGTCTAATGACATACAATAATAATAGCTTAACAAGTGGAGAAACTATCTGTAATGCGTTCTCAACATACTTTCAAACAACATTTCTTAACCCCACGACACATAACAATAGAAGCATATCCTCTTATTCTTCAGATAACGGTGACTTAACTCTTAGTTCTGATTTAAATATTAATTCTGATATTCAAAATATTTATATTAATGTGCATGAAATAAAATTATTACTTGATAGGCTAGATATAACTAAATCTCCAGGCCCTGATAACATTTCGTCATTTTTTCTTAGAAAATGCTCTTCCACTATTGTTCTTCCCATCTCCATGCTTTTCAGTAAATCACTTTCTACTGGCTTTGTCCCTAAGTTATGGAAATCGGCATTTATTACACCAGTACATAAGAAAGGGTCTCGATCTGAAATTACGAATTATAGACCAATTTCAAAACTTGGCATTATTGCTAGTCTTTGAGAGGGTCATATATAAGCAATTGTATGTTAACTTAAAAAACACCTTAAGTCCCTTCCAACATGGATTTCTGAAAGGTAGATCTACTGTTTCTAATCTTTTACTTCTCAACAATTTTATTACTGACGCTATGGATAATGGTATGCAATTCGATGTAATCTACACCGACTATAGTAAGGCGTTTGATAAAATCGACCACAATACATTAATATGTAAGCTACCTCAGTCGGGAATACGGGGTGACTTGTTACGGTGGTTCTCGTCATACATAGATAATCGTTCACAAGCTGTTGTACTAAATAACTACATTTCTAGTTGGGTTCCAGTTCCTAGTGGTGTTCCCCAGGGATCACTACTTGGTCCACTTCTTTTTATTGTCTATGTAGGTGATATAGATTCCTGTTTTAAGTCTTCCAATTTACTTTCCTTCGCTGATGATATGAAAATATTCTCTTCAATAACATCAATCCTTAACATGATTGCCCTTCAAGAGGATCTCAACCGCCTAGAGGAGTATTGTCTTACTAATAAACTAGAACTTAATACATCAAAATGTTCAGTAGTCACATATACCCGTAAGATTAACATCCTACAAACAAATTACACATTAAGAGGTCAGGTGCTCTCTAGATGCAATGGTACGAGGGATCTCGGCGTTTACCATGACTCTAAGTTGCTATTCAATGATCACATTGATAAGATAGTTAACAAGGCTTCAAAGGCATTAGGTTTTATTAAGCGCATTTCAAAGAATTTTAATAATTAATATTATTTAAATTCTTATATATAGTATCTTAATAGTCTTAATAGACTATTAAGATACTATATTGTACTTTTGTTAGAAGTAATCTGGAATATGCTTCACAAATTTGGAATCCTACATATAATACGTATGTTGACCATCTAGAAAGTGTTCAGAGGCGATTTTTAAGATATCTTTGTTTTAGATTCTAGGTACCTTACGATTCTAATAGCTATGTTGATTTGCGTAAAAAGCTTCACTTCTTACCATTGAAAGAACGGCGAAATATAACTGACTTTTTATTTATGTTAAAAATTATAAGCAATCATGTCGATTGCCCAGATCTGCTGCATAAAGTTAATTTTAATGTACCTCAAAAAACTCTTAGATATAGCCCTCCGCTTTGTGTTCCTGCTGTTAGTAGTAACTATAGGCAAAACTCATATATGGTGCGAGCGTGTAAAACAGTGAATGATGTTAGTAGATTATTAGATATTGACATATTTGCTACAAGCATTTCCAAGGCAAAGCAGTGCATAACCCCCAACTTTTTTAATTAAGTATTGTTTTTTGTTATCTGTTTAAAAGTATCTTTATTGTCATGAATTTGAGCCGAAAAATAGTGTTCACGTACATATTTTATATTACTTCTATTAGTGAAAACCTGTAATTGGCTATCTGTTACTATTTAAGTTTCTACAGAAATTGTATTAGCTGTTGGTTTTCCTTAAATAAATAAATAAAAAAAAATCATTGCCATCGCGGCGGGTAATACTATTTGGCTCTAAAACAACTAGTATATTAAGAGCGGCTGTAAAAAGTAATTGTATCCCTATTAGACAATAATGTGTAACTCTTATTACTCTCTCACTAGTAATGCGTGTACTGTCTCTAATTTCTATAACCAAGTGACGATTACACTTTTTCTTCAACTTTTTTATACTGTATATAAATAATTAGCCGAAGATTTTTGTAAATTGTTAAAATGCGTTAATCTATGGAACTACGGTTACAATTTAAAAACTAATTTTGTGTATGATAGCTTCCTTCATTCATAGTAGGTACTTGTTAAGGAAATCATAAAAAAAGTATGCCAAATATTTTTCTAATTCTTTATATGTCTAGATAGAGCCTTTTGCTGTTAGGCAACGTATAATAACATGCCAGGTTTATTACCTTAGTATGCACGATGGCTTCGTCTCTCTCGCAATACGTCAGTCACTTTATTTTGCGAGCGTACGTTTGCCTAAAAATAGAGGGTAGCAGTTGGCCGCTATAATCTATCTACTATCTAGATGTATAAATTATCTAAGTTTGTGTCATATGACAGTGTGTCAATTTACAGGTTAGTAATAAATTATTGTTTATTAGTAAGAGATAAACTTAACATTTCTGTCAGTAATAACTAGATGCCTTTTAATGCCAATCAGAAGATTGCTATTGTATCGTTTCTTGTAAACAGATGTTTTTTTTTTTTAATGTAAGACGAGACACACGAGCGTACGGGTCACCTGATGTTAAGTGATCACCGCCGCCCATTTTCTTCTGCAAGACCAGAGGAATCACATAAGCGTTGACGGCCTTTCGGGATTGTGTGGGCTATGCTGAAACATATTAGGGCCGCTATCCCGAGAAATTGCCAAATTGAATCGCCAAATTGGCTCATAATTGAAACCATTTCTTAACTGTTTATATACAGCTTTTATTTTGACAAAAAATAATTATATTTCTACTTCTGTAGAAGAAAGAGAAGAAGAAATTGTGAAAAAAATCACCAAAGTACCCCTAGCCCTCACAGTTGGAGCCACGCTAATCATTCAATCTAGATAAAAATAGTTTGATAAAATTATTAACTGTATACCAATACTATTAAATGTGACATAGTTTTGTTATTTTTGCTATAAATGCTTCTAATTAAGAATTAAAACTATGGCGATCTTGTGCGAGAGAGGTAACCTAGCTCCACTCGATTCCTCAAGGCCGTTGGCTCGTTACCCAGCCTTAAGTTAATCGGGAATATTTGGCAAATTTACCGATTACTTTGTGGATCATAATAAGCTGCATTTCTTGCTCATTCTTGGGCTCTGTTCACAATTTAGTGGGTCTATGTTTTAACAGTTTATTTTCTGTAATGTTTATATGTATTTGTAAATATTCAATTTTACTGTAAATTATTATTAAACAAATAATTAATTATTTTCAGTTAAAGTGAAGATGCAGTCTTCTTAGAATTTAATGATTTTATCAGTAAACATAAAACATGTTTTATATGCGTTCACTGGTTTTATGGAAATTTCTTCACCATCTCTTTCAATTTATTGTTATTCACCTGTGGCGGTCTTCGACGTGGTTCGTTCTTCAAATCAAAATTTTTATCACGAAAGCGTTTAAACCGCACGGTGCGTACTGCGGTCATTGGCAATCCCTTCTCCAAACAACGGAACTAGTATTAAAAAATCAGTCGAACTTTTGAAGTATCCATCTTTCTTTTTTAAGATGATAAAAAAAAACAACTGAAGTCAATAATCGAATGTTGCAATTTTTTTTAAAGAAGATCTACATAGGTACCATGTGAATAAAGTTTCACTCAAAAATCTCAAACCATGAAGGTTCTATGTCAATTCGATGTACCTATTACAATAAAACGGCAATTTCGTACTTTAACCCCTATTATCTAACCACTGAGGTCGTCTGTTTATTACCGCATTTATCACCGATAGAATTCCGAAGTACTGTAAGACCAGAAAGCCTATCATTAACTTTTAATTAGCTCTTCATTTCAAATGCATTTCAGTTTAGTTACCTCAACTGAATTGCTAAGATTCGTACCAAAAAGTGCCTTTATCTGAATGGTGTTTGAATCGCTAAGGAAGAATGAACGAAAGAAACTTGCCTTGTCACATTTTTGTCAATTTAAAATTGCGCTTTATAGCGTCAAATTATAAACCATTAAACCCTTTTTAGTACTTATTAAAGGATAGTAATATAAATATATAGTTCTTTGAATTACAAATTAAAGGTTTGCTTAGGTGTTTTCGTAGAAATAAACTGATTTAAACGAGTTATGAACGCACCTCCATTCATGTTTGATTTCACAGGAGCACAGAGTACATTTTTTTAATTCGTTCGTGCAAACAGGCGCACAATATTTTCATTTTCGGTATTAATTTTCAATATTTTGTTTTACAAAAGGGTCCTATAAAGTATTCTCATGTCATCTTTCATCAATTAAATTTTCCTTTTCTATATGTTTTCACAATTTTTGAAAAGTTATTAACAAAACGATTTACTTTCCGCTAAGAAAGTGGCAACTTTTTTTTAATCACTCACTTTGACACATAAGCTATCCAGTTTAGGTTGAAATATTACCTCATGGTATTAATGAATGAACGAATTAAAACAGTTTGAGATTCAATTTCCGACTTGATTTGACGTCAACCTGGATTGGATACCTCTAATGACGTCGTGGTATGAAATAGCAAAGCAGTTCATTTTAGGTCGTCAATTGAATTGCAATAACAGTTGTAGGCCCCCACCAAAATATTATTATACCATCTGGATGTGTGGCATTCTTCCACTTTGCGGCATTAAATAAAATTGTTTTAAAAACTGAAGTGAAAATGTTTAATTACGACCTAGAAACTATTTAGTGCAATACCATTACATTTGCTATATTACTCTGAACAATTTCTAGTGTAATATTTCTGAAGCTTTTATGTTTGTAAACAATTTCTACTATAATATTTCTGAAGCTTTTATCTTCAAATAATATTAACGCTGTAACGTTTGATCGATGTACTCAATAACTCTCGATACAAAAACTGTAGAAGCGATTAAATGTAAACAAAACGGAACATATGTGTATGATATTGATAGACTATGGAATATGTCAGATAAAATCTAATATAGGAAACCTTATTGCTTGCGATATCTATTAAATTTTTTTCTTATGAAGCAGGCATCTGTTGAAAACTGACAGGCCTCCATGAACATTGATGACGAGGTAAACAATGCACTCTCAAAGATAGTGCGTTGGTTTGAGACGAATTATTTTAGAAATAAGGGAGTGCTTGTTACTTATTCTGGTAGTATTCTTAGTTCGTAAGATAAATAATAGCTTTAAGGGAAAACACTTTAAAAATAAAGTGTCAGCGAATTTCCAGGAGTTATCTATACATAAATTTACATATCTAAGTGATCAGACAGTCTGGGACTAGATTTATGATTATTTTATAGCAATAGAAATGACAGTACAATATTTTTTTTATGAAAATAATAATTATCATATTGTATATTTCATTAAAAAGAGCGAAAAATAAAGAATGCTGGTAATGCAAAAATAATTTTGAGCAGATAAATCTATATTCTATATACATAAAAATTAATTGCTGTTCGTTAGTCTCGCTAAGGCTCAAGAACAGATGGACCGATTTGGCTAATTTTGGTTTTGAATTATTCGTGGAAGACCAGAGAAGGTTTAAAAGGTGAATAAATAAGAAAATAATGCTAAATTAAATAAAAACAACAAATTTGTTTTTCCTTTGATGTGACCACACATAATTTCTATGAGAGAATTTAATGACGCACGGTTTGACAGTTCTGCTGTGAAACAATTTCATTACGACAGCAGGGTGCATGCACGAAGTGATTTTTGATGTTATGATATATTATTGACAAATTCATATAAAAATATTATTTTATTTATTATATACAGAACAACGTCTGTCGGGTCAGCTAGTCGTAAATAAAAACGCGCGACGTGAGGAGGCCTGAGGTGACAGCGGGTAGCGGCGGAAGGACACCGATTCCAAAAATAATACTAATCGTAACTACAATAAGATTAATTATATTATTTTTATACTTTTTAGTGCATATTATATCTATTACTCTGGAATAGTGTTTTTGAAGTCAGTTGTTTTTTTGTTGATTTTTTTTATATATCACATAAAGAACATCAGAAACGTTATAAGCCTATAAGGGATTTTATGTAATGAATCCTATCACTATGCGATAACAGAAAATAAAGGACAAAACATCTGATGACATTCAGAAGATACAACAAACCCATAAATGAGATGGTTTACTACTTGGAGAAAAATATTTGAAAAAATCATCTAACATAAATGAAAATCGCTTTTACCACAATCGGCAAGGTTAGGATAATAGGTAAAATTGGTGTACGAATGTTGTAGACAGAGCGTAACATATATATTAGTAAACTATATATTATTATTTAACAAATTGCCAGCGATATAAACAGATGCATAGCAGTCAACTAACTTTGTTTAAAAATTTATTTGTGGATAAAATCTAATACTGAAAGAGAGCTTCGTAAAATACGTAGAGTACTTTTTTTTTAATGACAATAAGGGATGAGACGAGCTGGACAATGCAGTGTCGCTCAGGATTCTTGGAAAACCCGAAAATTCTAAGCGACACTACAATTTCGCGCGTCACCTTGAATGTCAAAGATGTTAAGTCTCATTTGATCAATAATTTTTCTAGTTACGGCGCCTTTTAGGCCGTAACACAATAATCCTTACACATTACTGCTTTACGTCAGAAATCGGCGCCGTTGTGGTACCTATAATCTCCCGGCATCCTGTGCGAAGGAGCCTCCCACTAGTACGTTTTCAAAGAGAGCATCATCTCAGAGTGATTTTTATCAAATACTTTGAGAGTTTTTGGCCTAACGTAGCATATGAGACAGTCTTTAACTCTGTAGTATCTTGGCAGTGACCATTACGAAGTTCTATTTTAAACTGAGAAGATGTGTGCTATTATGAAATTGTACTAATGGAGTAAGAATTACAATAATGGAAAACTGTGCTATTTTATAGATAAATATAAGATAAATATGATACGACAATATTAGGACGAAATTAAAAAAGATCACGGACGTAATGTGTGAAAAATTCTGTGATAATAAAGACTATTAATCCAAGTTAAGTCGAAAGTGGGCCAGTGCCTATTGAGGGTCAGCGGAGTACGTATATGGTACATTGATGATAAAGTTTTTGATAAAACTACGTCAAATATTCTATAACTCCGTCTCTACATTCCAAGCTCCACAAATATAAGTGGCCGGGTCGTTGTAATATTGTAGAACATCAATCATCTCCGGCCCGGATGCAAATGCCTAAAGCCTGTTACGAAGACAGATGACGTCACGAAATTAACTCGACGCGATTGGCTGGCTTTAATAATGACATCTTTAATACTATGATTTACTAGCCTCTAAACCCTGTTCGTATTACATTGCGGGTCTTATAGTAATTAGCATAGCCTTTATTATTTATTTCGGACATATATTGGAAAAAGATCAAAGAAAAATACGAACGTGGTCATTTCGTGGGTGCAAAATCGTCAATAAGCAATAAGCACCGTATTATATTTTTCAAGTTTTGATAATATAAAAACTTTAAAAGTTAACACATCTAAATAACTAAATATTTACGATAAGACGTACTGATTATTCTAATGTCTTAGAAATATAGTCTAGATGTAGGTATAATAAAAATAACAAGTTAACAAATGTGGGGCTAAACTTCGAAAAAATTAAAAAATTCTGAGCACTTCACTTCTATTGAATAATAAAAATGATGCACAAATGTCCATGGCAATCGAAGGTTTGGCAGTTAGTGTGAATGTAGCGAAGGCTTTTGATTGTGTATGAGCATGTCATGAATAATGAATCTGATGTGTTTTTCGAGAGTCTTCAATAACACAATTAAATCACCAGTATACTAGGAAGTATCCAGTTCACTGTATACATCTCGTTTATGACAAACGGGCGTACGGGTCACCTGGTGTTAAGTGATCACCGCCGCCCACATTCTCTTGCAACAGCAGAGGAATCACAGGAGCGTTGCCGGCCTTTAAGGAAGGTGTAAGCGCTTTTTTTGAAGGTACCCATGTCGTATCGCATCTGGGATCGTCGTGTCACATCTGGGATTAATTACACAAATTTAATTTGTGTAATTAATCCCAGATGTGAGGGTTATCTAATTAAAAAAATAACAAAAATAATATATAGAAGTTAAATAGCTTAATTTCTGAAAACGGAATGGATACTAAACACAGAATTACACTTTAAATCGTGGAATTTCTAGCAAGACTCATCATAGTCAAAAAGCACGAACAACAAGCCTGGTTTGAATCCAGTGTTCCATACTTATAGAAGCCGAAGACTTGTCCTCTTCAAAACCTCTTAGGCCAGATGATATAATCAGTTTAGTAGACATGGACTTTCAACGTCAACCCCTCCTATATTGAATCTCTTAATAAATCTCTAGAGAAACCAGTGGCTATTTTTTCCGCAACAGCGCCTAAATAATTAAATTCCGTTATTCAAGCGAGGCAATCAAAAAGTGAATTTTTAAAATGAATAGTCTAGGATTTTCTTTGACTAGCGCGACTAGAACACATTTAAATAAAACACTTTTTAAAGGACTAAAACGCGGGTAATTGTAAATGTGTTTTAATATTCGATTTTGCCTAAAAGTTACATTTTACAAGTTATATATTATTTTAGTATCCCGACATTTCGTGACCTATTCAGAGCACGTTTTCAGGGGTACTGCGGTTGACAGGTCAAATCGAGATAGTATTTGTTATAGTTGTCATTATGGTTGGTAGACTTTTAACCACAGTCCCCCTGAAATCGTGTTCTGGAAAGGTCACGTAACATCTGGTTATATAAAGTAATAAAAAAAGTGTAACATTTACGCAAAATCTAATGTAAAAGCAGTTACAATTTCGCGTTTTAATTCTTTAAAAAGAGTTTTATCAAATAAAAATACTATCGTTAAAGTTGGTACTTATTATAACTTATTAATAAATGGAACCTGGAAAATACTAGAAATTTCATTTTGCGAATACTCTGCCTGTGAACACAGCTTTACCAAAGTCAATAAACGTTGGTAAATATAGAATGAAGCGGATTCGTACAGTTAGAACTTTACGTATGCATTAATATTAGATTATCTATTGTTCGTGGTAAAATTTTAATTTCAAACACTGTCACACATAAATTAAATGTCTTTATCAATAGGCATTTTAAAAAAAAATGGAAATATAATTTTCGTCGATTTTCAGACAATTAAATAAAATGTTTTTTTAGACTTGGTCACGAATGACTCATACTAATTTGAAAATCACAAATCGATACTATAATTAATAATGTTTATTAATTATAGTACAATGTACAAACGTTGCCTTAAAAATGATTTAATGTTAAGATTTGGAAATAAAATAAATATATAAACACAAAAATGAAATGTGCATGACGGAGGAAGACCGGTCAAATGGTCAGGATCTTCGTGGTTGTTCATTGTAGTGGGCGTTGAGCACGACAGCAAGTAAAACACAGTCTTATAAATACACGGTATCATTCCAAGCAACAAACGTTACAATTGTAATGGTAGGTACACTTCACGGAGCTTTATGATTAAGAAATAAAGAAAGTGGTGTTCCAGGCGTGCGCGTGCGACACAACCGCCTCGCTCGACAGTTCTTACGTGACTGCCTGTCGCACGCTCTAGCCCGAACTCGCACCGCATGCCGATTACACCCGAGCCAAGACGAGTAGCGAGACATTCTCGTTATCTTGATTACGACATAATCTATATATTTAAAAATGAATTGCTGTTCGTTAATCTCGCTAAAACTCGAGAACGGCTGGACCGATTTGGCAAATTTAGGTCTTGAATTATTTGTGGAAGTACAGAGAAGGTTTAAAAGGTGAATAAATTGGAAAATGCTGCTAAATTAAATAAAAACAACAAATTTGTTTTTCCATTGATGTGTCCATACATCATTTCTATGAGAGAATTTATTAACGCACGGTTTGACAGTTCTGCTGTAAAACAATTTCATTACGACAGGAGGGTGCATATGTTACGAAGTAATTGTTGATGTTATGATATATTATTGACAAATTCATATAAAACATTATTTAAATTATTATATACAGAACAACGTCTGTCGGGTCAGCTAGTAATTAAATAAAAAACTCCTAAATCTACTTTAATCCAACCTTTTACATGACAAAACCAGATCATTAACCAGAAAAAAAAGAACCAAAGGAAAGTTCATGGATAATTATAATGATACTTCTACAAAAATTTATGCGTTTATGTCAATAATAGCTCCAAAAGTCCTAATTACTTGCAGTCAGACAAAGAATTGAACCGAGAAGTATTACAATAGGTACTACTGTCTGTCATTACCGGCATTACATTGGATAACGCAAGCCATTACAGCACAAAAGTCTAAGCCAACCTTAATGTAGATACATTCCACTTGGTCCTTTATTTATTATCGCTTGTCTTAATTTTATACTTTCCATATAACCTAATAACCGGGACGAAGCTACAAATTAAATGTCATATGAGAGCAAATAAATATTAATTGTTTTTATTTATACTTATATAATGCATATATCTGAATATTACAATTGTCTTTGAAGTGAAAACTTCTTTGCGCGCATGAGGGTAATTTTTTTACGAATGAAACGCAATAAAGTGTTTTTGTTCAAAAATAGGAGTAGGAGGAGGTTTTTGTTCAAGGGAGAGAGTGATTAACACCGATTGGGGAAAATTAGTGAGAAAAGGCGAACGTAGCATGAAGCACATAGCGCCGCTTGTAAGTAGAACATCTTCCCTACTAGCGTGGTATCATGCAGGTTTAGCGCGGCCGCTAGTAAATAGAATATCTTCCCTACTAGGGTTGCATATAAGTAAAAGTAGCTATTATTTTTTTTAAAGCATTTAACTTAAAAATGTATTGTTTACTTTTGAATTTAAAAAGGTAAATCAGACTAAGATTTTAGCATTCTAAGACTGCATATAAATAATTATATTGTGTGTTTTTGTTCCATATTTTGAGATTATGAAAAAAAAATAATTTACGAAAAATAATATTATTTTAAAATGTTTATAATACATTGTATTTAATTGTTTCAAACATTTTCATAGCGAATCTATTTAACACAAATAGTAAGAAATGTGCAAAATTCGTTACCAGTCTTCTAAATGTCCAAAATTTGGAAAATAGTTATGCATTAAATGTTTGAAACCCGATGTCATCAACTCTGCAACTCACTAAGAATAGGTTAACGTAAGTGACTAAGTAAATATTATATTTACTAGAATAAAATATTATTTTACGATTAAAATTACTTATATGAAGTAAAACTAAACAATAAAAAGGACGATATTATCCTTTGATGACGGATCTTTTTTGTGAAGGAAGGTGATGTAAATAAAGAACCCAAGCGGAAAGCACCAACCACCACTAATGTCACACCCACCCAACATCCCGCTAGTATTTGTTCACTTCACAAAGCAAAACTAACCGCGATTTTTTCTTCTTTTTATTCTGGAATAATGCTATGATTCGAAGTGTATTGATACGCCAAGGCCTGGCTGCAAACAATTAAAAAATTAGTTTAAAATATACTAAAATTCCTAAATATAGTCAACATATTCGCTCATATAAACCAATATTTGCCGATATTTTTGAATTTATAATCATATGTTAAATCACATATAATCATTGGTCCCTGGAACGTGTTCAGGTTTCTTAACCGACTTCATTAAAGTAGGGTGTTCTCAATTCGATTATTTCTGCCGTGAAGCAGTAATGTGTAAGCATTATTGTGTTTCGGTCTAAAGGGCGCCGTAGCTAGTCATATTACCGGGCAAATGAGACTTAACATTTGATGTCTCAAGGTGACGAGCGCAATTGTATTGTAGTTTCAATAAAGTTTCAAGATTCGCGGCAAAGGCGGCGAAAAGAATCTGAGCAGCACTGCATTGTACTAGACAGGACGTATCAATTACCATCAACTGAACGTCCCTTATTTTCAAAATAAAAATATTACAATCTAAAAAAGAAACTATTGGTTTATGTTAACTAAAACAGCAATTAAAAAATTTTGATTCGAATTATAAAATATAATTTATCTACATTTTATTTATCTAAACTCACGGTCTGCTATAAGTACATGCATATAAACAAACACTATTTTTACTGGTAACGGTGTCGCGAGTCCAGAGGTTGTATCTTATCTAAAAAATATGCGTACCGCGCTAAATGGAGTTTTCACTTCAAAAATTACTTACGCCAAGATTCGCTGTTATTTATACCCAAATATAACCTCAAAAAGCACGCATTTTAAAGTATAAATCTAATTTATTCGTCATGAAAAAATCCCCTATTATAAGCTGATATTTTTATTACTTAGATAAATGTCTTGCAAATTAGAACTTTGCAGTGCATTTGATTCTTGCTTCTTTCTTTATACTTATTTCCTTATTTTAACTGACGAGCGGTCGTCTGCGGCGCGCTAATTAGCCATTCAACTTCATTCCTTCCAAGAATTTAAATAATTAATTCATTTTTTGAAATAAGACTGATTTACCGACGGATAGAGTGTGCCTTGTTACATATATTTGATACTAACTTTTGCCTGCGAATTCGTCCGCGTGGAATAGTTACTTGGGGCATTTTTTTATTTTTCAAAATACTTTGCCAATAATACACATGCAAACTGCTAAGGTTAACTATAAATTTGCTTATTTTAATACACTTTTATAAACTACTTTATATTGTTTTTCCATCCTTGGCTAAAACATTTTACGGGTTTGATATTCATAAGCACGACTCATAACATAGTATCCTATGGGATAAACATATTTTTCTTAAGTATTCCTGAAACTTTTAAGCGTTCTATTGTGTACCAAATAATATAATCATAATAGGTATCCCAGATTTCAACCCCACACATCTCGAAATATAAAAAAAACGCTAGAACAAAATATATTTATTCATTACTTATCAATTGTCTAAATACAAAGATTCATAGAGTCACAGTTGATAGTGACGAACATCCATACAAACTTCCACTCCCTCTTTCAACCCCTCCAAACATCTTATTCGCGATAAAAGGTAGGTTATGTCCTTTTCCAAGTTCTAGTTAATCTCTGTACTTAATTTCATCAATATCTTTTCCGTGGTTTAGGCGTGAAAACGTAACAAACAAACTTACATTCACATTTATAATATTAGTAATGATTAGTGTAATATATTATTTATATATTACGTATGAGTTTTGTTCATATTGTTGCGTGTAGGGTTTTGTATCTACCACAGTAAGCTATACTTAGATATATGAATATATATAAGCATCTAAAAAATCTCAACTCTCAGTTATCAGTTAAAAAAATTTTCAAGACTATAAGTCTTGAAAATATCTCAAGACAATTTCCTAATATGTAAAGTAGATCCTGTAGATGAAGCCACAACCTGAGAGTTGAACAAGACATAAAATATTTATCAATATACATGTATCAACATCGAACGGTTGGCTCAGTGCAAGAGTACTCGCACGGAACGCGAGAGGTCGCGGGTTTGAGTCACGCATCGTTCATAAATTTGTTTAAAAAGGAGCATATTAAACACTTTCGTTAACATCAACTAATAGTAATAAATCGTTTTGTTGTGTATAATTCTTATACTTTTATTTGTGATTTTTTATATATATTAGCATAAATTTACATACTTAAGTTCAAGATCTCATAGAAATATAAAAAAAAGTAATTTGTTTTTAAGTGAAAATGCTGTCTTTACTTGTATACGAAAACATTTTTAATATGGCTAAGTTAACATATTAAATTGTCAATACTCTGATGTGCATTGCTGTAAGTGTACCCAAATCCCTACTAATATTGTAATAAATGTGAATGTTAGATTGATTTTGATGAAATGGTACAGTGATAGACAAGAGATTGGGAAGGGACATAGGCTACATTTTATCCCGGAAAAATCATTGATTCCTGCGGGATTTTTGTAAAACTATCAGTTCACGTCGACGAGCTATAACCATACCAATAAGTAGGTTTAGTTTGCTATAGCGATCTTCCTCAAAATAAGATTTATATAATATGTTGGGAACGGGAGCGAAAACGGGAACCGGAACTGGAATAGGACATGATAATGTTCAATTCCAAATGTGCTTATTATTTTTAAAACCATTTATCTACACGGATGAAGTAAATACATATAAATACTAGCTAAATATACTTCGTTTTAAATCTATGCTTCTTTGTATCAACATTGATTTTTATTTATATTGATTCCATTAGTATTCTTAACTCCCATTTCATACTTTTATTGGGCAATTCGCAACAGGATAATAATAAAAATTCCTCGTGGCCAAGCTTAATAATCCGTTTCTGCATAATATTGTTTTAACATTTTTTTCACGTTTGGCGTGAGTAGGCATTCAGTCCGGATATATCCGGTATACGATGAAAAATACCCGGATATACGGCACCGGATGTACGTGAGAAGGGTATTTGAAGGCGGATTGTGTTTACTTTAGATTATTCCTTGAATAGGGTTGTTAAGATAGATATTATTTTTATGTTATATTTGAGCAGATGTTTTTTTTCTGGTAATATAAAATCTATTGTTGGATATAAAAGACGTCTGTAACTGAAGATAATGTTTCCGCAGGTATAATCTCAGAACAACCATTAATTCTATGAACATTCTAGTTACGTTCATAACTCATTATCTATATATACCCAAGAGTAGGGATGGATACTTTTGTATGACTTGTGGCGGCCACTATATTTTCGCCTGGCCACACTAGATTTAAGTTTTTATTATTATGCCCGTCAGGTTGGCAATAGAGATTTTAGCTTGGTAGAGCTATGTAATGTAACGAGTTAATATGATGTGAATATAAGTTAAGTTCCTTGATGTGAGTCGTTTTCATCAACGAAACACCTTGATAGTCTGTTCAGTTATTATTGCAGTTAATAGTGAACCTCGACAATTGGTGACCCCGACGTGATCGAACGGTGTTTATAACTTTACATCATCGACGCCAGATTGAAGCGTCGCACAACAATATGTAAATAGATTAGTGAATTACTACGCCTTACACTTCAAGACTGTACTACATTACCATCCTTCCCTTCGTATGCTACGGGGACATATTGCTGGACGACGCGCGCGCACAATAAACACTATTAAGTGTTTCTGCGTTTGAGCGGTAATGGCGGCCAGGCATATCGTCAATAATTAATAATTATCCCTTTTGGTAAATATTACTATCTACTTAATTAGTGTTGTGCAGTGAATTGTGAAAAGCAAAAATCAGTGCTACCAAGTGTCATATAAATTGAGACTTGCAAATTCTCAACATAATAACCTAATTTCATCATGCCATATTGTTTTCACGTTTTGTAAACAAACTAGGTAGGTACAAACTACAACTCATGTGAGATCTTTCGTTAGTTCGCGTCAAGTGTCAACGAACGTCAAGTGTCAACAACCGTCAAATGTCAGTTGGAAATCGATCATAAATGATATAGACATAGAATATGTAATTATTAGAGAGTTGGATTTGCTACTCAACCATTTTCTATCTCCGGTTCTAAGTGATACAGGTACTAACTTTACCCAAATTTCCATAGATTAAGCGAAGTTATTTGTTGTATTTTTAATGTATCAATGAGAATTTTTTCTGTGACCTACATTAATTCTGTTTATTATATTTTATATTATAAAATGAATAGTTTTGTAATTAGTATATAACATTGACACAATTTAATTTAATTATTATTATTTCTTTTTACTTTTGCATTTACTGTATAACATATTAGTTATGTAATATGTACTATCTTGAGCACCTAATTTTCAGTATTTTACATTTATATAATTATAAGGTGTGTTGTTAGTATCAAGATTAGTACATAAGGATAGTTGTTTTTTTTCTTTTGTTTTTCAATTGTATTTATTTTATTATGTTCATTTTACCTTTTTGATTTACAATTCTATTAATGCATATTTGTCTGTATGTGTACCTACGGTGAAGGATAACCAGTTTAAATATTTCTACTATACTCCCCTTACTAAAATCTTAGCTCATTAGCTTGAACAACACGCTTTTGTCGCATCATTATGTCTGAAGAAAAATATAGGAAGGAAATAGAGGCATTAATTCATAAGAATGAGGAGCTCCAAAAACAATTGGAGGAGACCCCAAAACAGATATACAAAGTGTCCGCAAAATTACCACCTTTTTGGGTGGAACGCCCTGCCATGTGGTTTGCTCACGCCGATGCACAATTTCATTTGGCTGGTATTGTTGCTGATACTACTAAGTTCAGCCACATATTAGCCACCTTGGATCAGCGTATTATAGGTGAAATTGAAGACATAGTTATGAATCCTCCAGATAATAACAAATACGAAAAGTTAAAGGATGAACTCATCCGTCGTATGTCGACATCGGAGGAGCAGAGAGTGCGTCGCCTCCTCGGTGATGAAGAGCTAGGCGATCGAAAGCCCTCTACATTCCTTAGGCACCTTTGCTCCCTCGCTGGAACTACTCTGAGGGATGATAATATATTGCGACAACTGTGGCTTCGTCGGCTCCCTACCAATGTACAAGCTATTTTAGCGGCTCAAGCAGACCTTACCTTAGATAAGATAGCAGAGCTAGCTGATAAGATTATGGAGCTGCCTGCAGGCCCCTCTAAGGTTTTTAGTGTGGAAGATAGTACAGCCACTACTACACTTACATCATTAATGGAGTGTGTACAATCGCTAAGTTTAGAGGTAGCTAGTCTTACAAGAGAGCAGCGGCGAAAAGGATAGCGGGCAAGCAGTCGAAGCCGCTCTTCTAGTCACCACCGAGATAGAACAACAGGCGGCGGCATGTCCAGGCAATGCTAGTATCATAGACGGTTCGGTAACAAGGCGAGTAAATGCCTCAAGCCATGTAACTGGAATCCGGAAAACTCAAAAAGCAGCAGTCAGTAGAGACAGGAGCTGATTGCTGTGCGGTAGGATCCTGCAGTCACCGTCTTTTTGTTAGAGACAAAAAAAATGGCCGACAATTTTTAATTGGTACAGGTTCTGATATTTGCTGTTATCCCTACAGCTGGTTCCGAGGACAGAGGACACCTACTGACTGGGAACTTAGCGCTGCTAACGGCACTAAGATCAGAACCTATGGTCAAGTCTCTCTCAAGCTGGATTTCGGACTGCGACGTGAATTCGGCTGGCAGTTCGTCCTTGCTGATGTCAAAACTGCTATCATTGGATCGGACTTTCTTGCACACTACAAACTGCTCCCCGACTGTAGTAGTAAAAATCTCTTGGATGCCACTACTGGTTTATCTCGCCTTGTTTTTTCTGCTTCTTCTAGCCAACCTAGCGTCAGGGCACTCGTTATCCCGGACTCAGTCTTCGCACAAGTGCTTGCAGAGTTTCCAGACATTACACGACCTCCAGTTCTTCCTCGTATGACGAAGCACCTTACGGTTCACCATGTCAAAACCACGGATGGGCCTCCCATTTCTTGCCGTCCTCGACGTCTTGCTCCGCACAAGTTGGTAGAAGCCAAGAAGGAGTTTGAGGACATGGTGAAAAATGGAACAACCCGGCCCTCTAAAAGCGCTTGGTCATCACCACTGCACATGACCATCAAAAAGGACCAGTCATGGCGTCCATGCGGTGACTACCGTGCCCTGAACGCTAGGACAATTCCGGATCGTTATCCCGTTCGGCACATCAATGACTTTGCCCACAACCTTTCTGGAGCCAAGGTTTTCAGCACATTAGATCTGGTTAAGGCTTATCACCAGATCCCTGTTTTGAAAGAGGATATACCGAAGACAGCCATCGTAACCCCGTTTGGCCTCTTTGAATTTCCCTTCATGACTTTCAGGCTACGCAACGCTGGACAAACTTTTCAGCGATTTATCGATGAAGTCGCACGGGGTCTAGATTTCTGTTTTCCGTATTTAGATGACGTTTTAGTTTTTTCTCCCGATGAATCTACACACCAAGAACACCTCCGTATCCTCTTCAAACGCTTTCAAGACTACGGAGTTATCGTAAATTCATCCAAATGTGTCCTTGGTTCCAAAGAAGTTGTTTTTCTAGGTCATTTAATAAATGCTGATGGTATGTTTCCTCCACAGGAGCGAGTACAAGCACTGCGAGATTTTTCTCCTCCAAAAACCGTTCAAGGCATGAGACGTTTCCTGGGCATGCTAAACTACTATAGACGTTTCATTCCGCATGCTGCCAAATTCCAAGCTCCTTTAATTGATGCGGTCGTGTCCACCAAAAGTAAAGGAGCAAACTTTCCCTGGACACCCGCTCTTCATAAAGCTTTTGAAGATTGTAAAGATCATTTATCCAACGCGACACTCCTGCAACACCCGGTGAATGACGCTCGTTTGGCCCTCTTTACAGATGCTTCCAGCGTACATATTGGATCTTGTTTACAGCAGGAAGTGGACGGGCAATGGCGACCACTCGCATTTTTCAGTCGCAAGTTGACTCCACGACAGTCGCAATGGCCCGCCTATTATCGAGAGCTCCTAGCAGTGTATGAAAGTGTTCAGCACTTCCGCTACATACTCGAGGTCCAACACGTAACAATTTTTACAGACCACAAACCGCTGCTGTACGCCTTCATACAGCGGCGAGAAAAACTGCCACCTTCGCAATTGAACCAACTTTCATTTATAGGGCAATTCACAACTGACATTCGGTATATTAGAGGAGAAGACAACATTGTCGCTGATGCAATGTCGCGAATTGAGACCATCTCGTTAGAACAAGATTATGAAACACTTGCAAAATCACAGGAGAACGATCAAGAACTCGCTGACTTACGAAATGGAAATTCAAGCCTTCGGATTTCGAAAGTCGTCATCCCCGGTACGAACGTGAATGTTGCCTGTGATGTATCCACTGGAAAGTCACGGCCATATTTGACCCCTCCATTTCGACGTGCGGTATTTGACAAGTTGCACAACCTGAGTCACCCAGGCGTTCGCGCTACTGTTCGCCTTGTGACTGATCGCTTTGTGTGGCCTTCCATAAGAAAGGACTGCCGCCTATGGGCTCAATCTTGTGTTGCTTGTCAACGGTCTAAGGTTACTAGGCATATCACTTCGCCTCTCGGCAAGTTTAACCAGCCTTCTGGTCGTTTTATGCATGTCCATATTGACATTGTTGGGCCCCTTCCTGTCTGTAACGAATTTCGTTATTGTTTAACTGCCATTGACAGGGTTTCAAGATGGCCTGAGGTCTGGCCTATGCGGTCAATTACCGCGGAAGAAATGGTGGAAACCTTCACCCGAGAATGGATTTCACGATTTGGTGTCCCGACTACTGTTACCACCGATCAAGGAACACAATTCGAATCTGATCTGTTCAATCGGTTAATTCTAACTTTCGCAGCAAAACGGATTCGGACCACCTCTTACCACCCGAGTGCTAACGGCATGATTGAACGAGTTCACCGACAACTAAAGGCAGCTCTGATGTGCCATGGTGATTCTTGGGTCAGATCCCTTCCGTTCGTTCTTCTCGGAATGCGAACAGCTTTTAAGGAAGACTTGAAAGCTACCGTCGCTGAAATGGTCTATGGAGAAACGTTGCGCTTACCCGGAGAATTAATAACTCCAGGCCCGAGCCCAGATCTATTGGATCCTGCTGATCTGGTCGTACAGTTTAAACAGAAAATGTCCACTATTCGACCTCTCACAGTTTCTCACCACTCCAAACCTGCAACATTTATTTTCAAGAGTTTGTCTTCAGCAACGCACGTATTCCTGCGAGATGATACTGTCAGAAGATCATTACAACCACCATACCACGGTCCGTACGCGATTTTAGAACGCTCTCGTGACGGCAAGACTTTGACCTTAGATATTAAGGGCAGGAAGGTGGTGGTTAGCATCGACCGGGTTAAACCAGCATTTATAGATAACAATAATGAGGACACTTATCATCTAGGCTTAAATACTAATACTTCTTCGGATAACACCCATCAAGAAGCTTTTCCCGAAGAAAAGCAAACCCCTACCACGCGATCTGGTCGTCGCGTTAGATTTAAAAATTAAGATGATTTTTATTATTTCTAGATATGGGGTTATCCTTCTCCGTGGGGGGGTGGTTGTGGCGGCCACTATATTTTCGCCTGGCCACACTAGATTTAAGTTTTTATTATTATGCCCGTCAGGTTGGTAATAGAGATTTTAGCTTGGTAGAGCTATGTAATGTAACGAGTTAATATGATGTGAATATAAGTTAAGTTCCTTGATGTGAGTCGTTTTCATTAACCAAACACCTAAGTGATAGTCTGTTCAGTTATTATTGCAGTTAATAGTGAACCTCGACAGACTAATAAATGGAGAACGCAGACGTGGTTGCTAACTATGGGCCTTATGAGGAAGCTCGGGATGGAGAGGGTTGTGCTCAGAGTTTCCCTGCGAGATCGAATCAGAAATGAGGAGATCCGCAGGAGAACAAGTCACCGACATAGCCCAAATTATTGACAGATTGCCATTGGCACAGAAAAGTCCTCGAATGGCGACCACGCACCGGATGCAGTGTTGGTAGGCCAACAAGATGGGCCGACGATCTGGTCAAGATCGCCGGAATACGTTGGACGAGGGCAGCGCAGGACCGGTCGTCGTGGAGATCATTGGGGAGGCCTTTGTTTTGTGGACGTCTTCCGGCTGATGATGAATGAATGTAGAGGCGTTTGTTTTCCTTCGGTTGTACTACAAAAACTACTGAACTGATCGGAAAAATACTTTCACCATAAGATGGAGCGTGTTTTGGTGAAGGTGTTAGTATATGATTTATGGTTAAAACTTATCTGGAACCTATATTTTTTTACTTAGAAGTACCTTTATATTCAAAATGCAAATAATACAGTGAACGACATTTTATTACATACTAGCTGACCCGGCAGACTTCGTACTGCTTCAATCGATAAATAAAAGATAATTTTTGTATAAAATAAACTTAAAACAAACAAAAGGAATCCCTTTTTTTCAAAACAAATAAAAATAAAATAAAAAGTATGTGTGTCAGCTCCGACGCACGACTGGAGTTTACTGCTCAAGAATGATTGTCTTTGAACAGGTACTAAACAAAATCAAGTCCAATGGAGTCGGTTACAAACAGACATACAGCAGAAGCTAATAAAAGCGTATTAATTTGAAAAAAAAATATAGATATTAAAAAAATAAAATAAATGGTTAAAAATTGTCTATTTGGCGTGAAATGCGCTATATATACTCTCCATATTAAATTAAACATTTAATTATGTGTATAGCTCATATAAATTTGTATGAACTATATTGATAATTCATTATTAAATAAAAACAAAGCACTCATGTTTATACAATAGGCAATAAATACATGTCATATTAATGTATGAATTGTAACATACTTAGTACCCACGTGATTATCATATTTTCCGGCCCTAGTATTTACATCACTTTCTTCCATAATTTATAGAATTTTTACTTAACTTTATGAAAGTATAATAATAAATCAATTTCAATAATATAATAAAGCTTTAAAATACAAGAAAGTGAAAGGTGCGCGAGAAATGCGGCGCACCAAAAACGTTACTATGACATTTTGATGAGCAGATTTTACTATCCATATTCTCTCATACCGGGCGCCTTATATGAAAATCGATTCTTAAGGAGTAAACTCCAAAAATGCTCGGTATGAATGAAATTTCATTATTATTTTCTATTAATTACACACGATATTCTTTACGTACAAAACAGAGTTTTCTTGAAATACTGGCTATTTATAAGGTTTCAATTTGATATTGACAGACACACACTGTTATGATACAGTCTGTTAATCAATTTAAAGCTTTCTGATTCTGATAAACTATATTTTTTGTTTTGTTTTGTGGTGCGGTTAGGTTCAGAAATTTTATTTGTGACACAACTAAAAAATGCCAATCTACATAAAAATTAATCTGATGGATAGTTAACAACTGTAGTTAATCTACCAACTAAAGTAACCTAAAAGTTAGTTTATTTTTACTTTTATTTTTATTACTTACCTCCTGAGAAAGTTGAAATATGAAAAAATATAATTAGTTATTTATCTTAAACAATTGTTTAATTTGTTTTCTGTACGACGGGGGATCCATCAAAGGAAAATTTAAATCGTTGTTTTTATTCAATTCCAAGCATTTTCATAAATATTCACCTTTTAAACCTTCTCTGGACTTCTACAATTAATTTAAGACCAAAATTAGCCAAATCGGTCCAGCCGTTCTCGACTTTTAGCGAGACTAACGAACAGAATTCATTTTTATAGGTATAGATTATGCCAATTCATACAATGAGCGGGCGTAGGGTACTTAGTTTATATGGCACTTCTTCTTCTACCGTATAAAGCCTGACAATTTAACAAATTAACAACAACAGCCTTTCTTTCTCTGCCTTCTTTCTATTTTATTCATCCCATTATAATTTTTTAACAATTTTATAACTTTTTAAATTTACTTATAATTTTATTTACTCGTATTTAAGAACAAACAATTAAATATTATTTTCAAATCACCGATTTTGTAATTTACGTAATACACGGACGTTTATTTGCCTATTTTAGGTGAAAATAGCGATGAGTTCAAACCTTTTTGACCTCCCAGTAGCAAACTTCACACAATCGCTGAATTTCTTTGTATGTGTAGGTGTAGGCTCCTTCACGATGTTTTCCTTCACCGGAAGAGCGTCGAATAAACTTAAATATGAATTTGAAAATTAGAAACACATAACTGTAAAGAAATAGCTAAGATTAGTAGAAATTTCAACATAAATAAAAAAAAATTACAAAAAAATAACCGCCTTCAAAAACACTATTCCATAACAATAGATATAATGTGTACTAAAAAGTATAAAAATAATTGCGTATTTTTATACAATCTAATTAATTAATCTAATTCTAGTTACGATTATTGTTATTTTTGAAATATAGCAAAATTTAAGACTTTTATGGTTTTCCCATGGATTCCATTGTCGGATCTGGACCAAATTACAATGGGACCATTTGGGAAGCACCAGCTTCCAATTAAAAAAAGAATAATCAAAATCGGTTGACCCAGTCGAAAGTTTTGAGGTAACAAACATAAAAAAAATACCGACGAATTGAGAACCTCCTCCTTTTTTGAAGTCGGTTAAAAAAGCAAAGAAAAGAAATTTGGCTATATAAAGTTTTTAGTTTGTTTGACTTCGCTGTTTACCTACTAAGGCTCTTGATAAGGCCATTGTTCGTGTCCGTTCGTCTTCTTACCCCAACCAACCCAGACCGTTCCAGAAGTTTATCAACCTTTTCATATTGCTACAGGCATCTGGAAGCGTCGTTGGAGATCGGAGGACTTCTTCTCTCTGTCACACCTTATAACACATAGAACTTACCGCGTCTTATCTAAGGCTGTCTTATTTATCCCTTTTCACAAAATATTGAAAACAAATTCATTGTATGTCAAATAGATATGGAAAGAAGTATGATCAATATAAGATTTAAAAAAGCAGTAAAAATTTTAAGGGAACAAAAGATGTTGGTCGATATTAGAAATGAAAAGTGAAAAAAAGAACAGTGCTTATACCAATTTCTTCTACTGCTCCTCGCCACACAGCATTCACAGGTGCACGGCACTACAGGAACCAACTTCCACAATCGAGGGGCGGCCTAGAATGTCTAGGACAACACCTTTTCGTACGAAGGTCGCAAGCGGAAGAGAGGGTGTGCAGGCTAAAGCGCTTATTACTTTCACTGAATTTAGTCGTCTGATTTCAGTCGTTACTGAATTTAGAAAAGTATTATCGCATTCAGCAATTTTTGTCAGCAGGCGTTGGGATATTAAAGAGCTAAATTTTAAATCTTGATATGAATTTTCTGTCTGGAACCCTCCTTGTATACGACACGACCGACTTCATCGCACTTGAAATGGTAACTAACTCAGTAACTAAATTTAGGACAGTGTGATCAGAAGCTTATAATTTGTATGTTGCTTCTGAATTTAGACGACTATATTTTGTGAAGTATAATAAGTGATTAATGTCCAGCGCCCACAGATTCGTCACGCGATGGTCGCGACTAGCGCCACTAATTTGCTACCAGTTTTAACTACAGTAGCGATAGATGGTACGAGTATCTTAGCATGTCCGCTCTTCACAGATGAAGTAAACTGGCACTTCAACAAACAATATACTATGCAAAGACTGAACAGATATTAGGGTGAAAATTAGAACACTGAATTGGAAAAGGACAGGTCTTATGATGAGAAGTAAGACAGAAAAATGAACAAACAAGGTCAAAGACTGGTGCTCAAGGTTGACAAATAAAAAGTGGATGATTTGTCCAAAAGTTGAAGAAGATTACTGAAAAAATATGGAAGTTAGGAAAATGAATGCATGGGAAAGACAGTCTGACTTGATACACCTAATTACAGTTTTTCCCGCAGTTATTAGATATCATCGTGATAATAAATTTTTAAAATTGTATTCATATGACAGGGTGCCAAAACCAAAGATTTGTTAGAGTCCCAACAGAATGGAATTTAACTTACTATTGTATTATAAAATATCTCTTAACCTGTCTAAAATTGTCAGTCGTTATGCCAGTATTAATGAAGTCATCCGCAGGGCATTTACCGCTCTAAATGTACCAGCTGTTTTAGAGCCAAGCGCCGCGCGATGGCAGGCGTACTGACGGAATTACCCTGGTGGCTTGGGCACGGGGAAGGGCACTGGTCTGGGACGCGACTTGCGTCGACCCTCTGGCTCATTCCCATGTCCAAGTTGGAGCTGGGGCTGCTGCTTCGACTGCCAAAGACAGCATGCGTCCTAAATATGTCGGTCTCAATGAGTCTTACATCCTTGTGCCGTTTGGTGTCAAGACACTTGGCCCGTGGGGTCCAGATGCGCGGAGAATGTAGGTACAAAGTACCATCTTCTTGCCTCAATAGGGCTACTGGCAACCCAAGCGAAAATAACAACGTAGCATCGTGGAAATGCTGCCAGTATTGTTGGTACGCTTCCCCGTAACGATAGTTTTAATTTATTGTAATCATAGTATTGTAAATATAGTTATAAGATTTGTTTTGTTGAAAAATAAATATCGAAACTTCAAATATCGCTGAATAGATTTTACAACTGGATGAAATAGCCTTGACATTGCAGACAATTTGGTGCCGAGACATGTTGCCAAATTGTGAATGTTTCGAAAGTTGAGTAAGTCTTCCTGTGTTCGACTTAATGCTCTTAACCTAGTTCTATTTCTTTACTTTTGTAGCGCTTGTCAAAACATATAATATTTAACTTTTAAATATATCTGAGGCTGGTCAATTTTGGGCAGGCACCATGTGATTTACACTTGATTCTATGATTGATATTATTACTTTTAAAATTACTGATTTTACCATAATATGTTCGTGAAAAGTTGAGCTTGTCAGAAGAACATACAAGTAACTTAACGGCCACTCTTTTCAATCAAATCGAATTTTTAATTTCGACTGTAATATACATAACAAATTTGTACATAAGGTGCTGTATCAAATATGAGTCGTGTTTAAATAATATAAATTATTTCAAAAAAAGTAATAAAGAATGAACTGTATAAATATAAATTATCGTGTATTGGATGCGTCAATCTTTAGAGCTTGTATTCATTGTTTATGTAAGGATGCTTCGTAAACATGATGGTCGTGATTACTATCACAATTAGTAATTACATCCAACACATACAATTATTTATTAACTATAAAAGTCGTAGTAATATGGTGATAACAAATAGATGGTCATATCTTTTGAGTTTCGCGTTTAATTAAATCTATGGACAAAATGAAGAAAATAACCTGAAATAACGTGTAAACTCAGATTTTTTTCAAATATAGTGACAAATATTATATACTTATATAAAAGACTTAAAAGGCATTTATTATGAAAATTTATTCCTTTAGTATTGTTTTTGATGTCATTTGTAAAATACTAGATACTACTACCGCTTCGAAAACAAATGGCGCTCTGAGAGAGAAGAAACGGCGCAAGAAACTCTTCCAGTATTCCTTTATTGCGCTCTATTAAATAAAATATACAATATTGTACTGTCATTGTTATTGCTATAAAATAATCATAATCTAGTCCCAGGCTGTCGGATCGCTTAGATATTGAGCTGTGGAGTGGTAGGATTTACGACAGAGCCATTTTTTAGTAAAACATTTTAAATTTATTTATAGATAATGCCTGAACATTGGCTGGGACTTTATAATAAAAGTGTATACAATTACCCTTAAAGCTATTATGTATTTTATGTAGCCTAGTAGAATTAGTTACAAGCACTTCCTTATTTCTAGTGTTATAATAATGAAAATCACTATTATATTATATACAAGATTAAGCCTTCAATTTATTTTTTAGCAGAGATCGCTCCGATTATGGTCGAGCAGCGTCGCTATAATCTCAATGTACATATTTCAGCGTGAGAGAACAGGCAGCCCTCGTCGCCCAGAATATACAAATAATGTTATTTGCACAAATCGTTGGAACAATTGGGTAAGCACGCTATTTATGTTTCAGTTATCAAAATAGATATTAATTTGTTTTTATGGAAAAAGAGGCAGATGAGCGTTTGGGTCACCTGGTTTTAAGTGATCACCGCCGCCCACATTCTCTTGCAACATCAGAGAAATCCCAGGAGCGTTGCCGGCCTTTAAGAAAGTTGTATGCGCTTTTTTTGAAGGTACCCATGTTGTATCGTCCCGGAAGCACAAGGAAGCTCATTCCACAGCTTTGTAGTACGTGGAAGAAAGCTCCTCGAAAACCGCACTGTGGAGTTAGTTATATTAATAATAACAATATGTGATATCAATGTAAAGGAGTAATAGCATCGGCAAGATAATCGGCGAGTTTAGTTACAAACACCCAATTCTTATACCACACATAAACTGCTGAGGACATAATAGTTGAGTTTTACTTGCGATTAAATCTCATAACTTGTCCGATAACTTCATTCAAGGCATAACTCTATAGTCGAGTTGGTACCTAATAGTCATCAATATAATTTTTTTCACGAGACACAATGAGCTTAAACATGTGATGCCAAAGCCCTCTATATTACCATTATGGATCTGTAAATACAATGTATTTACAGATCCATAATGTGTTTGAAATCAAGTGGTTTTCTCTTATTAGTCAAAGAGGATGTAAATACTATGTACTAAGAGGCTTTATAAGAGGCTGCTTTTTAAGATTCTACACCACACGCTTTTTTTTACAATAAAATATATTTTTTTACACTATTATCAATTGATGGTCAAATTCATTTTTAATTTTTTAATTTTTTAGGTCAATTGATTTTTAATTTTTTAGTTCAAATTAATATAATATCATCGGTCCTCGATAAATTTACAAAGTTTGAACGAAATCTAGCCGTTTAAAGTGGGTCGCGCCCAAAGAAGTCGGTTACAAACATACAAACATACAGGTGAAGCTAATATAAAGCGTATAAAAATAGAATTTAGTTTAGTATAAAAGGTGCAATCGTTTGACATAAGTTTGAAATAGTAGTAATTACAGTATGGCAATTTGAAAGCGAACAGTTGCATAAACCGTAGTTGATTTCGGCTATCTCCGTTTTTCACAAGATTAAAGCCGTCATCTGTAAATCTATCGAAGACTGTATGTTTTATAAAATCGAGTGAATCGCTTCTTTCTTAGGGAGTTTCGCTAGACTGTTAATACTCAAATAAGGTTACCGGGCAAAATAAACGTTTGACAGCCGTTTTCAAGAACCTATCTATCCTTAGTTTAACTTACTAGAGGTAGACAAATCTATCCTTTTACGCTTACTTACATTTCAATCACCAAACGACATAAAGCATTGGTCTATAACTATATTGGACATAACTATGGATAGATAAGATCTCGTCATTAAACTGTGATTAGCAATGTATCCGTAACTAGAGATGCGTTATTGAAAACGGCCGTTAATGTAAGATAAAACTTTAATATCAAACGTGTAAGTGTCAACCCTATACACCTCGTGTGTCAAATGTCTTTGAAGCTCGTTTGGTGTCAACTTAGATAATAACGAAAATATAAAATAAAAATATATTGGACGTATGTAGACACTATAGAACTTATTATAAATTATATGTGGGATTGTAACTCTTGATAAATGAAACGTAATAAGTGCGAATCTTAGCTTTGGATAGTTTTTTAAAGTGAAACTCTTACCACATCGCTTGAAAGGTTTATCTATCGCATATCTCAGAGCAGCAATATCTCAGCCGCGAAGTTATGTTGGCTTAGTAAGGCGCAAGACTTAGGCTCTGGTTTCCATGCGCGGGTATGAACCCCAAACAGATGTTTTTTTTATTACATTATATTTTTACTGTAGTGAAATTTCTTAAGAATCATTCTGATTTGACACTCGATGATACGAAAAAGCGAGACGATAAAGGCACGGCGCCTTTTTTCCCAGCTATTATTTATAAAACTATTATTTTGGCCGCCGCGCTTAACTATGATTTCAACAATATCTATCCGAGGTTCTCGAGGTTGCAAAGATCGAATTTAGGATAATTTTTGAAATCCAAGATGGCCGCCGCGAAAAATTGTGATTTAAAGAATACGGATATCGTATCCTTGGTTATCAAGGATGCAGAGAACGGATATAGGATCATTTGGAAATCCGAGAAGGCCGCCGGGCAAAATTATTTTTTCAACAATATGGATATCGTATCCGAGGTTCTCGAGGGTGCGGAGAACGAATTTGGGATCATTTTAGAAATCCAAGATGGCCGCCGCGCAATATTATGATTTTAACAATATGGATATTGTATCCGTCGCTCCATTCTCAATCTGTGGTATCATTAAGAAAGTCATTTATGTTATAGTAACCTTTACCAAACGTTTTCTAAACTTTATTTTAAATTTCGTAACACATTTGTTTTGTACATTTTCTGGGTTCATATTGTAAAAGCATATACATCGCCCAATAAAATACTTACTAACTCGCCTTAATCGAGTAGTAGGTATAACAAGTTTGTTTTTTCTTGGTGTTTTTTTTTTTAAATTAAATAAATACACTTTTAACTTATTGATATATCTTGCCAAACTTTAACTGTTTGTTGGCAAGTTAATGCGCTTAAAAAACATTTAATTATATGTACATACTTAACTACTACTTACTATAATCTAAACTATTAGGACTTACAAGTAAACATTATTAGAATTATTAATATTAGACAAAAGAAAAGATTTACCAAATCTATATACTAAATTAGCATATAGCATTGTTGAATAACATTGAACAACATTCAGTGAGATTTATTCAATGCTATTCAACAGCGCATTTTTCATCTTAAATTTAACTGCATTTCTATTTATTTTGGGTACACTCCTCAGCCACGCTATCTCGTTGTATATGACTGGCACCACATATTCATGAAATCTTTTGCCGTAGTAATTATTAATCTTTGGAACCATAAACTTTCCCTCCCTCACGCTTCTGGAGTTATATTTATTTTTTATGGGAACTTTCAGACTATCATTAAAATAAAAATCTATTGCTATTTGGAATTTGGTTTTTAAATCAACAGGTAGTATTTTAGTTAGTGGATATAGTTTTGGATAATCACCTTTACAATTATTTTTTATCTTTTTTGCTTACCAAATATTTAATAAATATTGTTTGCAAGATATATACCTCTTTAGTATATGTATTGCAGGTACGACCATACATACCAACACCGTAGTTGTTAACGAATCAACTAACGCATAGTACACAGTGCAAAGTGTTTGTTTATTAGTTACGTACCTTAGTCGATAAAATTTGCTTAAAATAGCTCTCAATTTTATGCATAACGCGTCAATATGTAATTTTAAATTATAGTTCTTATCAACTACTAATCCTAAACATTTGTATTTTTCTACATAATCTATTGCTGAACAGTTACAATTTGCTTTATTTCGGTGTAAACATTCGTAAGTATGTCCTATTATAGCTATATTATTGTAGTTTACATTTTTTGCCTTTTTGTTGCAGGTGGAAAAAATATGTAAACACTTAGTTTTTTCTAAATTCAATATGATGCTGTTGTCATCCGCCCATTTTATAATATTTTCGAAATCGTCTTGGACTGCCATTTGTGCACTTTCTATGTTTTCAGACGCATATAATAGGCACATGTCATCAGCATACATATAAATATTTCATTTCTGCACGACGTTAACTACACTGTTGACAAGCATTGTAAACCCAATAGCGCCAAATACAGAACCAGTCGGCATCCCTAGGGTCACCTTAGCCTCTTCACCAGTGGTTCCATTTATCATCGTGCTTAATGTCCGATTAGAGAGGTAGTTTCTGAACCACTGATTCATTTTACCCCCCACTCCGCATTCTTCCATGGCTTGCAGCAACACATCATGGTCTAAAGTTTCAAATGCCTTTTTGTAGTCTAGAAAGAGAGCTATTACCTGCTTTCCACTATTTAGACTATCATTTATAAAGTTGGAAAAGTTGTTAAGCGCTGTTTTAGTGCTGCGCCCCTGCCTGAAGCCGTGCTGGTGAGGTGTCAATATACTGAATGTTTCTAAAAAAGAGCAAACTTGTCCTACAATTATTTTTTCAACAATCTTATTTATCACTGATAATATTGCTATTGGTCTATAATTAGTATATTCGTAATGGCTACCAATTTTATAAACAGGTCTAAATAATGCACTTAAAACTTTTCTTCAGCTTTTAAAAACATTTAATCTTAAACTATCTTTTAATGAACCTACTAGACTAATCAGTGGATCTTGCATTGATCATTTTATCCATAATATTAAAGGGTGCAAAGGTAACATTTTTGACTGTGCTTTATCTGATCATACGGCGCAATTATTATCGTGTCCGGTTAAAGTAAGCTACTGTTTGAAATATTGGTTTTCAGAAGCACGTGACTATAGTAAAGAAAATCTGGAAAAAATTTAGAGAATATCTAGGTTGTCTTAGATTCAATGAGGTTTATGAGACTAACAATCCTGAGTCTGCTTTTAATCATTTTTACGATCTATTTATACTTTTCTATTCATTATGTTTTCCAGTAATAAAAATAAAAAACTATCTGCAAAAACAACCAAGGTGGATTTCTAAGGGCATTAAAAACTGTTCTAAGAAAAAACGTGCATTACTATGGCAATACAGAAAAAACCGTAGTGATAATAATAAAAGTAAACTGAAAGAATACTCTATACGGTTAAACAAAATCATACAATTAACGCAAAAATCTCAGAACACTTATCAAATCAACTGTGCTACTAATAAATCTAAGGCAACATGGAACATTGTGAAATCTAATTATGATAAAATAAACGCTCCCAAGGAAGAGATAAATCGAATAATTATTGGTAGTAAGATAATTGAAGATCCGTTAGAAATAGCAAATTCTTTTAATGATTTCTTTACTAAGCAATATCCTAATAATGACATCCAAAATAACAATACTTCAGTTACCAAAGTGATTAAAAGTAATAATTACAATTCTTTATTTTTAAAACCTACTAACCCATTTGATGTTAATAAGACTATTAAATCGCTCAACAATACAAATAGTACTGGATATGATCAAATAACTACTAAGATTTTAAAATTTGTATCTCTAACAATCTCACCGGTACTCAGCTTTATCATTAATCTATGTATTTCTGAAGGTGTGTTTCCCGATAAACTGAAGACTGTAATAGTAAAACCACTCTTCAAGATACTTAACAAGGAATCGATGAATAACTATAGACCCATAGCACTTGTCCCCATTCTTTTTAAAGTATTTGAAAAGGTTATCTATGAGTCTTTGAATAGTTATTTTGAAAAAAATAAATTGTTTGCAGAGGAACAATTTGGCTTTCGAAAGAATAAAAATATAAACATGGCAGTCTACAAATTTCTTAATTCTGTCATGCGGAATTTAAATGATAGGGTTCCAGTCTGTGCTTTATTTATGGATTTAACCAAGGCCTTTGATTTTGTTGACCATGAAATATTATTAAAGAAACTTTATGCCTACGGTGTAAGAGGTAACGTATTAGACCTTCTTAATTCATACTTAACACATAGAAAACAAATAACACAGATTACTAAGGTCAACCTAAAATATAAAAAGCTTGTTAATTACCATTCACAGTCGAAAGTAATTCAACGCGGCGTTCCTCAAGGAAGTATCTTAGGGCCACTATTATTTATTATATATATCAATGATCTACCAAAATATGTAACTCACCATGACATGGTCTTGTTTGCTGATGATAGTACAGTTATATTTGCAAACAAAACCTTAAATGACCTTATTATTAATGTTAAGAATACACTAGATATAATAATAAACTGGCTTAATCGTAATAAACTCATAATCAACTTAGATAAAACGAACTTAATGATTTTTAAGCTCAGAGAAAAACATCGTATGCTTTGAATGTAAATTATGAAGGTAAAACTATCAACGAAGTAAATGTAACAAAATTCTTAGGTCTGAATATTAATTCTACTTTAAATTGGAAGGAACATTTAGATCATATTTGTACTAAGTTAAGGCAATTCTCCTTTGCACTTTATATGTTGGGTAAAACAGCTACTGACGGTTTACCATGGATATGTGGCATCGCTATTAAGATATTGTATTATATTCTGGGGTAATTCTAGTGAAAAAGAAGCTGTGTTTAAGGCACAAAAGAGATGTTTAAGGGCCATTTTTAAATTAAAAATTACAGATAGCTGCAAGCCGAAATTATTGTATTTGTAAAAAGTAATTTAAATTTATTTCATAACCGCAAGACCAAAAGACATGCCATTGAGCTCCAACAGCCACCCAGTAATTGTGCCCATTTTACAAAAAGCCTCTTCTGCGCTGGGCCTCGTTTATACAATCACTTACCCAGGGTTATTATAGAAACGGAGGAGATCCCGAATTTTAAAAAAAAATTAAAAATGTTCCTAATAGATAAGACATATTATACAATCAGTGATTCTCTCATCTCTTCTGACATCTCTTTAGTTTTTTGACATTTAGATTTTCGACATTTAGATGATAATATGAAGAACATTATATAATAGTATAGTAATATGTCTTTTTAAAAGTTGCATGCTGTAACTAAGCAGAGTTTGGCTGCTCATGTATTTTTGTTTGTTTTCAACACCTGTATATCACCCAAATTCGCAAATAAAGAAAATTGAATTGAATTGAATTGAAAACACTAATATTTATAAAATGCGCTAAAACTGGACTTATCTTTTCGTTTATAAATTTTAAGTCTTTAACTCTTATCTTATCTATACCAGGAGATTTTTCAATATTAAGTCTGTTGATTATTTTATAAATATCCCTCGATGAGGGTACAGCAAATCTGAAGGATACATTATTAAGGTTTACATATGTCGTTCGGTCTTACAATTTCATATTACAAAAATGTTTTAAATCTATGATTTCTTTCGTAAAAATTTTTGAAAATTCATCACAAATTTTTATCAAATTATTGGTTTTTCCCAAGTACTTCATAATTATACTATCTATAATAGGTTTCACCCTTCCTATCCAGCTATTAATCTTCCTCCATATTTTCCTATAATCTCCTTTACATAATTCTATTTGACTTTGCCTATATTTATTTTCAGCAGCATTTATTTCTTTATTTACTTTATTTCTGAATTTTGTGTACTGTAATCGTTTGTTACTATTATTATAGTCGCTTTCCACGCGCGAAATAAAGCATCTCGTTTTAGAAGCATGCTGTATAAGTCTTTGGTAACCCACGGTTGAGTTTTTCGCTTCTGTTTTACTATAATTTCATTTTGAGACTCCAAATAAATGCTACTAAAAATAGAATAAATTTTATTATATAAAATTAGTGGACACGTAATTAGTAAAAGTTTATGCCAATCGTATTTATCTAGTTTATCTGCGATAAGATTATCATCATATAAAACTTTGCGTACGTATTCACCTTCACAGCTGTTGCTTTGCGGAATATTCATAGCAATACCTACAGCGTAGTGGTCCGATATATTACACTCTAATACGAACGCCTCACACGTCTCCTGTCTCGTTCGCACGCACACGTGGTCAATGCATGACGTATCCAGCTGGTCATTCACGATCTCCTCGCGTGTTGCCTCCAAACTCGGTATTGCGTTTATTAGGCCTAGTTCGGCTAAGGCAGATGTGTACTTGTTTGCTAATGAGTCATTTTTATTCGTATATATATATTGATGTTTGTGTCACCAATAACAATTTTCTCATCACTCTTAGGCAGGTTTCGCAATAAAATATCCAGCTGTGTCACAAAACTTTCTTTATTTTTTCTAGGGGGTCTGTATACCGCGAGGATATGTAGTGGTTTTTTACCTACAAATAATTTCCCATATATACATTCACATGCTATACATTGCATGTTCTTAAATTCTATATTTAATTTACTCCTGGCGTAAATTATAATTCCTCCTTCTTTTTTACTTTCTCTGGTGTAGGAGAATTTATTATCATAACCTGGTATTGCGTATAAATCTACCTCTTCTTGTGTTATATTTCTGTTAATATTAATACATGTATATAATTTAGGCTTTTGTTTAGCATAACCAATAGCTCATTAAAATGTTTCTTTAACGATCGTATGTTCAAGTGAAATATATTAATGCCGTTGACGTTTTTTTGGAGTGATTTACATAATTCATTTGATTCTACATATCTATTAAATTTGAACTTTTTTACTTAGTTGTAATTGGACTTTGTTTATGAAATATAATAAAAATATAATAAAAGCATTACTTTGAGATATTTTTGAGTTTCAATATCTTTCTCACTTCTTACTGTTAGTATTTTCTTATCATTTTCCTTTCTCACCAATATAATGGAGTTTTGTACCCAGATATATTTATACTTCGATTTTAATTCTGTTTTTGCTTTCCAGAACAACTGACGTTTGTATTTAGGCAGGTCTTAGTGTATATAAATTTTTTATTGGTTATTGTTGTTATATAATTGTCCATTAGTAACAATAATTTTACGATCCTCTAACCATTTGTCCCTGTGCGCCTTATTACGGCAGGTGATAACAAGCGGCTGGTATATATTACCACTTATCTCTTTTTCTTTGCCTACCCTCCTTGCATCCGCTATCTCTTCTGATTTTAAATTTAGTATCTTAGACATATTTTTCGCTATTTCCAATATCTTTTCATCTTTCTTTTTTTCTAAGCCTTTTATTTCCACATTTTTATCTTTTTCCTTTTGTTCTGATTGTAATATTCGTTCTTCCAACGCCATATTTTGCTTATCTAGATATATATTTTTATTTTCTAAAGCTTTGTACTTCTTTTCAGTGTCTTCCTTGAATTCTATAATTTTTTTGATATCGTTCGGCGTAGAATTCCACAGTGTCGCGGAGATCCTCAAAACGTTTTTCAATTATGTACAAAATGCCTAACTTTGTGTTCACTTCTTGTAACAGGCTTACGATCGTTAGGTCATCCTGATCAATCTCTATTCTGTCTTTTGGTTTCATTCCCGAGCTACTCCCTGGGGAATTTCGCTTCTGGCATTCTTCACACACTTATTTTTGGATGAAGCACTTGACATTTTTCACGCATTTTTTATGAAAAACTGCTTCACAGGGACCTTTGCATCGTAGAATATCGTCTTTTGTCACCGAAACAAACAGCTTGCACTTTTTGCACTGAACCATTTTGCTCACTTTCGATAAGTAGATACATTATGGTTACGACAGTTTCTAGTAATTCCACTTATGTGCCTATGAACATACATAACATTATCGAGAATATATCGAATAGCAGCAGTCAATATGCTATTTTTTTTTAAATTTTGCTCTCAATAATTCTTTATTGATTATAAAAATTAGAACTAGTTTTTTTTTTTCTGTCCACTTGAGAATTGGACTTTAATACATCAATTTAGCCGCATATAAATACAAAAAATTGACGCAATTCATCCCAGTTGCCACACCATATGAGATTTAGTATAAAATATTTTTATCGCGTGGAAGTCGGGTCGGTGTTATGACCTGCTCAATCATTGCCCTCGTAATCCATATAAATTATTTGTGCGAAAGAAATTAATTATGTATCAGTATATTTATGAAACAGCTAACCCGGTTGATTCATTCAAAAGCGACTATTACGTAAATCAAAAAGGTAGAAAGGTTGCCGAGTAAATGAAACTAATAAATATTGGATGAGGCAAATGTTGCTTTGTTTGACAACTGTAGGAATGTGTAGTATCTAGACATAGCAGCTTGTGAATTATTTTTCCAGAGGAACTAAGACATATTTGAATAATTAACATAAACTTTTTAATACTAAAAAAGATAAAAATAAATATATCTCGTTTGATAGATACCAAATAACTTGGTGATGAGACTATCTGGATAATGCATTTCCTAAGGTATCTATAGTCTCACGGACTAGTAAAAAAATAAGGACTCCGTGTCACCTTACATAACAGTGAAGCACCAAAACAAGCCGATTTACGTGTAAATACACGCACACACTTACACTTCTACAGGCCGATAGGCGGCCATTATGAGAATTGTCATCGTCTGTGACAGATCAGTTTGCGTCTCAAAAAAATATTTTAAAAATGCCGTCGTGCGTTGTGAAAAAGTGTAAAAACGATACTTTATAAGTATTTGTGGCCATATATGATTATTTATTTTTTTTACTCGTCCGTGCTATAGTCCCTTTTTCTTTTCTTATATTTAGCTTATAGACTTTAAAGATGTATTTGTGTATGTATAGCAAACAGTTTTCCCGATGTTTTTGCCGTCAACGTGGGAATTTTATAAACGATACAAGCATGTATTAAAAACGCAAGAAATATTTTTTTGTTCTATATTTATAGAGTATTAATATTCTACTCCCATTTAGCTATACACAATTCCAACCCTCAAACCATAAAATTATTCATTCGTCAATGATGACTTCCAAATGACTGAAAGTCATAATTTCCAAACGACTCAACTTTATTAAACTCAACTTATGGTAAATACTTTTTAATTGGTTTTAAAGCATAGGCTAAAAAACTCAGTGTACGTCTACGACTAAATTTCATCGTACTTTGTGCAAGCAAGAAGCCGTAAGCATCACATTTAAAAGAGCACATGGACTTGCGCAAACAAATGTATGAATCACTAAAACTGACACATTTTCGACGCTTTCTGTCTTCGGCAGTCGAAGCAGCAGCCCCAACACCAACTGATGTAACTTGGACATGAGAAGGAGCCAGAGTGTCGACGCAAATCGCTTCCCACACCAGCGCCCTTCCCCGTGCCAAAGCCACCAGGGTCATTCCATCAGGACGCTTGCCATCGCGGTAGGTATATAATACCATTTGGCTCTAAAACAGCAGGTAGCTGCAAATGCCCTGCGGATGACTTCATTAATGCTGGCGTGACGACTGATACGGCCTGCCGATTTTAGGCAGGATAACCCGTAACAATATAAGTACAATTTTAAATACAAATTTTTATTGTACTTTAGTAAAAATCGTGACTGACTGATCGCGTTTCCTTAGTTAAGTATTACATATCCGAGCGTGACAACCCAGTCTCATTTAATACCCACAAAATAAGGTTCGGAACACGTCTTAAGTAGTATTCACTTCAATAACACTAATAATCAAATTGACAGTTTACACTGTAGATAGATGGATAAAAGATAATTAAATCTCCTCCACTTTTCATTATATTCAATTCGTCTCTGGCGGCTCGTATACTTTAATTGACTGTATTGTCCACTTCTCTATCGCTCCCCACCGTCCAATAAACTCCGAAAATTAGAGTGAAGATTAAAATATAGTGGAATAAAAAGAATATAACTTGCTATAATCACATCGTCTAGAAATGCTGATAGTAAAATTTACTGTTTAATCTGAATACTATAAAGATTTGCATTTTGGACAATTGCCACATCTATAATTTCGTCGATGAATGAATTCCATTGAGTGTTCGGTAAAAATAATAAGGCACTCAACTCCAAGTTTCGTGACCAGCGTCTAGCAATAGTCACGAACCAACAAGGTCAGCTTATGACCTCTATGTTCATAGTCAGAGAGCCCGATGCAAAATATTTACTAATTAATTTACTTCATCTATTGTCAATAGCTGTAATCTATTCTGATAAACACAATAATATAGATATATAGTGATAGATCAGCTCACAAAAATCTCTTGATTTTGTGACTGTTTAAATTTTATGATAAAAAGTTTTTTGATTGCAGTTGTTTTAATATAAATTTTATAAGTTTTAGGTACCTGCACCGTTTTTTATTATTCATCTCACACTGTATCGACTTAAAAGACACGAAGATCGAAGTAGTATTTATTTTATATATTATATAAAGAGATATGTAGTTAGGCCTATACCTATTTATATCTTACTATAAACCACTTATTTTCTATTAAATGAATTTCCTATTCCTGTCTATGAACAAAATTATTTTTTTGTGCCGTGGTCTCCGGGCCTATCACCTTTTAGGTTTTCTGTGTACCGTGGCTACTAGTTAAAATTATCCTCGGTTGCTGCCTTCAATGGCCTTCTTTGGGTCATATTATATTAGGTGTAAATATTTTACCATATTTTTTTGTGTTTTAAGTGGATCTGCGACATATAAAACTTGCAAGAGAATTTGTAGGACGCGGAGCAGAAAATTGGAATATCGATGAAAAGTGGCTTGCTTGTACGGTTTTTTAACAAAATAATTTTGAGAGAAAAAAATCGTTTCATGTAATAACATATCGATCCTTTCCTTGTAACAATATTTATGGCAAGGCTTGGTAATAATATATGCACACATTCTTCACTCAAAAGACGACACCGAGGTAAGGTACGAAGCAATAACTTTAATTCTATTCTATTCAATATCTGAAATAAATGCAATAACTTCACAGTATAATTCTATACAAAAGTAAATAAAATTAGTATTTTCTATAACAAACGAAAGTTTAACACATTTATTTAAATAAATTAATTTTATGGGGTTAAAACGTGTAATTGTACGTTGCGGATGTACAATTACATCCGTGTAATTGTACATATATTTATATGTATTTATATAATATGTACTTTTACACAAGGTTTTTCGTAAGTTATATTATAATATTTATATATAAAACCTGACATTTCGTCAACTTTGCAAACCCCATTTTTTCAGAGGTGCCTACTGCTACAATTGCACGTATTTTTATCCTTTCAATTATATTTAACTTAAATAATTCAAAAGTTGAATGTGAAAATGATCATTTTGTTAGTAATGTAAACAATGATTATGTTCGTTTACCTTTTTAGTTAATTCATTTAAGAATTATGTGTAGGTTTCTACATTAAGAATTGAAATGGGGGACGAGCAGTGTCTTTCAATACAGGCATTAATTGCTTACCGGAGGACACTAGCCCGTATCTTAATAAATATATTTTGATTTGAAAAAAAAAAAAATCGTGCGTACTAAGTACAAATGTCAGAAGTGAAACCGGTATTGTGCATGAACCTCTAAACTAAGGCCTGGTACATGTTGCTAGGATGACAAATGATTTCAATCGCTATGAAAGACATTACTATCACCGATATCATATTTATGTTCTCATGGTGTTTATGTAGTAATAGGTCGTGCGCATGACGTCTCGATGTATTAGGGTTTACTCGCATCATACATAAGACAATCTCTTCTTCAACTATGATCGCCTGGTACCAAAACATTGTAAATTGCTTCCTTTCTCATTGTTTCCCTCGTTAAATCTTATAAAATATTCACCTTTGTAATCCTATGAATAAGACCAAGTTGTGTTTGTGTATAATTGGACCTCCATTACGATAGTGATAGTTGAAATGATTTCTATGTTTAATTTGTGTATTTTTTATGTAAATCTGTTGTTGAACCATAACATAAATAAATTAATTAAATATTTTCGCTGTGGTTGACTATGTACCTACCTACTCTACAGCACAGGCAGCGTTAAACGTTTAACGCAACCTTGTTGGAAGTCGCATTGGAAGTTTCACTTTCGTTTGAAAGTGATCACAACATCTTCGAGAAGAGACATCTAGCTGTTTATGTGGGCGTGCAGATAGTATCCTCCGTTACTTATACGATTGAATGCTGGCGGTGACAGAAGAAGAATGAAGACAGTATAAATTCGGCAGAAATGACATCTTTGATTTGCTTTTTGAAGTTATACTTCTTTAGGCGCGTTATGAAAATATGTGTGAATTTTTAAGATGATTTCGCATCACTGAAGTTTTAGAATTCTTCACAATCACATCACAAAAGTAACAGCGTGAAGTTGGTTCCTAAAATTTTCTGACGTTTGCGACATTCGTTATTTTTTTTTTGGTTTCTTCGTCCATTATTAGGATAGGCAAAGGGTTCAAGCACGTACAGCCGTATTCGTTATTTAATAATTAATTGTCAAAGCCATTGTTGCAAGATTTTTACAATATTGTTCTTTCTACAAACGTAGAATAGCACGAGGAATAAAGTATTTTAAGGATTTTTGCTTTGTTAGGCCAAAGAAGTATAACCTCTTGCGTGCGTACATAAGTAAACACACACTTTTTTAGTTGCAGAAACATATTTTAAGATTAAATTCGTTTTTACACACTTATAATCCATCGAAGCACATAAAAATCGTCGCTACCTACATTTTAACTAGTTAATTTAGTTCCACTTTAAATTATGAAGCTTGAACTTGCAGTTAAGCGTCAAAAAGGATTTTAATGGATTTTCACGTCGCACAAAGACTTTACTTTGATAGTTAAAACTTGAAATTATTTTAGTTTAATTAGCTGTCCATAGTCCATTGAAGTATGCAAATTACCTCAATTTTTTTTACGAAATTCCATCGCAAACATGGTGTTTTTAGACAAGTTTTGTGGTGAAAGTATAGCATTTCGAGCTATGAACACTACTTAATCCTGTTACACATATCCTTAAGTCTTATTTGTAGGTTGCTAATGCTTGCTGTTGGTTATAGTTAACACTGCCGAGCCTTTTTGAACTACCAGTTTTCTTTGAAGTTAAACAAGTTATTTGGAATGGCGTGACGCATTTTTTTGGTACTTCTCTCAGAAAAGTTATTCTTATAGCTTGTACTTTTTTGTGTAGGTTCATTTATTCAGATTAGTAGTGAATAACGAGGATTGTATAAAAACTGTTTTCCACCCAAGAATTTTGAAAATATTGGCTTTGTTACATAGATGGCGGGCCGGCAGCCGTGAACTCATATCGCTCAAGGTCGCTGGCATTTAGTGTCGCCTTAAGATATTATGCATTCGAAGAGATTCATGCTTCATACGTCTTGATAGTGAATGGGCACCGGTTGTGGAGCCTGGACAGCCCTGTCATAAATCCAGCTCTTTAATACGTTAGGTATATGTTTAATTTTGATTAAATGTTGTATATATCTTAATATAAAACAAAATGTATTTTTGTAATTGTAATGTATTTATTTCGTATACATATAATTCTCGCTTTTGTACGTCTCTTCTTCTTCGTCGGATTACTCTTGACAGAACAGTCGTGGTTACGTTGGACGACGAACGATTCTACGCCAGTTATCCCTGTTGCTTCTCTGGCACATGTGTTAAGGGGAGTATTGGTTAGGGCTTTGATCTGGTATGTCCAGCGCATAGGGGAGCGTCCTCTTGACCTACTGCCGTTGACCCATCCCTGAATAACAAGTCTCTCTATGGCATGCTCTCCACGTCACGTGATATGTCCGAAGTTACTGAGGATACCGGCTCTGACTATAGATGAAAGCCTTTCTTTCACCTTGAGCTCTTCAAGTATCGAGACGTTTGTGCGTCGTTGTGTCCAAGATACTCGTAGCATTCGTCTCCAACACCACATTTCTAGTGCGTCGTTTGTACGTCTAGGTACTATTTAACTTGACAGGTAGGAAATTATATGTCGCGTACGCATTATATAATATATTATTTGAAATACTGAAGCAGTAAATATTGTTTATTTATTAATTTTTATTTATGACAATAAGAGACGAAACGAGCAGGACGTTCAGCTGATGGTAATTTATATGCCCTGCCCATTACGGTTCAGTGCCACTCAGGATACTTGAAAAAACCAAAACCTGAGCGGCACTACAATTGCGCTCGTCACTTTGAGACATAAGATGTTAAGTATCATTTGCTCAGTAATTTCACTAGCTACGGCGCCCTTCTGAACGAAATACATTAATGCTTACACATTACTGCTTCACGGCAGAAATAGCCGCCGTTGTGGTACCCATAATCTAGCCGGCATCCTGTGCATAGGAGCCTTCCTCTATAGTTAGTATAGTTTTTAAAGAGTGGCAATAGAGTTGTTTCATACCAATTTTTCTCAATAAAGCTTAGCTTTTCCGAAGTTATAGTAAAATCTATTAATTGAACTTTCATAATTGATATTTCTTTCATTGAGCGTGTTAGAATAGCTACGAGAAATATAGTAGGTATGGGATATAGAAATTACAAGTAAAGCGAATATGAAAATCTAATAACTTTTATTTATAACGTGTTGGCTCTACATCGGTTCGTAAAGGAGTTTTGACATGGGGAGAAGAACGGATAAGTAACTCCCAGACCATCTTTTAAATAATTTTATAACATATACAGTATAATATATGTCCAACATAAATCCAACAAGTTGAGGAATCTTTAATAAGTAATACTTTGTTAAAATACTAAAATAACACTTACAAGCCTCATTTAGGGCGCCTTTCGACTAGGTCGCAAGCGGTGCGACTGTAGCAGCGCGACAATCGCGAGGCTCTTTTTTGTATAGCGAACAGCAGCGCGGCAGTCGCGTGACATCAGTCTCATTCGAGTCAATGTTGCAAGCGCACGTTTAGCATAATTACCGAAACAATAGACACAGAACAATTTATCATCGAAATTCAATTGCGTCCTACTTTATGGGATTCAAGAACCGATGATTACAGCAACAAGATTATGAAAAAGATAGGCTGGGTTTATTCCGGACATTCCGGCGGCTGCAGTTGTAATGAAAAGGCATCAGCTACTATCGCGCGGCTACAGCGCGGCAGCCGCGCGACTTGCGACTAGTGAATAGGCGCTCTTAATATTCACAAGGGGTAACGTTATTAGATTATTAATAGATACTTGAAGGGACAATAATATCAGAACAGAAAATAATGAATAATAATTAATACTTAACATACTTATACTTACGTAAGTACTTAACTCTGACGTGTCCGTTCGGTGCGGCAGGTAAGAGTCAAATGTGAGTAACCACCACTGCGCTGCACCAACGAAAGCTTAGTAGATTGGCAATTCTAGCTCGAACAGCCAATCAGGAACAAGCTCCTATTGGCTGTACTGAGTTTAAAATACAAATGAGCTACTTTTTAGTTTTAAGATGTCAAAACATAACTCTTTTAACTTCGAATTATTTACATTAGGTTTTATTTAGTACTTTTTTATTATAAAATAATAACAAAAGCTTAATCATCTAACAAGCGAATAAATGATTTTTTGGTTTTGAATAGTTTTTATAAGCATGCGTAAATGGTAAATTAGTTGAAGGTATTTTCGTGTTTTACCCTCACTGTTGATGGAAACCCACATCAACAAAATAAGTCGTAATTATTCAATATAATTACGTTCATTAGTTGGGCTCGACTCATGACGGCATGGTTAACTTTACTTAACTTTTCTCATTACAGCAACAATGATACATCTAGAACTCTTAGCGGGAAACTCGAGGAAATCAAATTATGGTTGTCGGAAAATTTTTTCTCGAGATGAATGCGGAATGAAGTATTCCTGCAAAGTTTCCGCTTTTATGAATTAGTGGCTTAATCTTTTGTGTTTAATTTGCGGTGGATTTTAAATTCACTCGACTTAATTTCTGCCAGTATTCTACCTTGAATTCAGTAAAGATTCGGGAGGAAATCTGACACAAATTTCCATTATATGTAGATAGCGTGAATATGACATTGGCTTCGTAGCAGCAAGTAACATAATAATATAAAAGTTCTGGTAGGTTTAAGATTTATCACGTATTTTGACGTATGTACTTTTTACCGCTTTGGAAGCGCCTCTCGCGCAAACTACTCTAAATCTAAATTTTTTAAAACCTTACGTAAGGGTTTGATGAAAAAAGATTTTATACAGAATTTATTGTTTTTTTTTTTCTATTTTTGTGTGAAAATGTTAATGCGGTTCACAGAATCCATCTACTTACCAAGTTTCAACAGTATTATAGTTCATATAGTTGTCGAAAAAAATGGCTGTGTATACGGGCGGACAGACAGACAGACATGATGAATCGATTTCTAATAATCGATGAAAATACACTGTCGACTTTTGTGATCTAGCAACATTTGCGTACGGTTTAGCTGGCGGTTGTATCAACCGCCAACAATATGCTAAATAATTGAATAAATGTTGATATAAAACCGATAAAAATAACACATTCTTTTTAAAGTTTTTGTAAAATATGGTTATGATACGTAAGTGAAGGCTCGTCCATGAGTATTCTTTTTTTTTTTATATGAGAGGGGGCAAACGGGCAAGAGGCTCACGGAATGGGGAGAGGTGAGGCAACTGCCCATGGACATCCGCAACAACAGGTGTGTCAAGAAATGCGTTGCCGGCCTTTAAGGTGGGATATGTATGCTTTTTTCTTTAAGGTCCCTAAGTCGTATCTGTTCGGGAAGAGGCAAGAAATTTCGAACAAAACGCGCGGTTGTGGAATGCCAGACGTCTACGTGATGCGGATGGTACTTTGCACGTAATGGTCCGATTCTCCTTTAATGTATAATCTGAGTAAGTATATTAAGGTTTTACGGTGACGGTACATTGTGGGCTCTAATCACAGTGTACATCAGGTCGTTTTGTGAACTCATTTGTTACGATTGAGATTGTATAGTCACTCACACTGCATGTCGTTTCCATTCCAAAGATTTGCTGCACGTTTCGTCTGTGATTTCTTTTATAAAACTATATTAAATTACCCATTTTTAATGTAAAGCACGTAGCTCTTTAAATTTTATCGATACCATCTCTTAATGGTAAAACTTCGATCATCTCTGTGGATATCTCTCATTTTAAACTATGGCCATCAATCACCTCGAAAACATGGAAAATACTAATTCTATGTTTTCACTGAAGCATAGATGTAAATCTATTTATTTTACGAGATTCTTCATCACAAAAGAAATTTCTAAAAGCGGTGTGTACTTAATATAACGCTAGGGTCGGTTTTAGCTCTATAACGAACGTTCCCAATATTCAGTCTATTTCTTACTTGAGATAAAAATCGTAACTATCGTTAACTTTTCTGTCCCAATAAACTTATCGACGGTAACTCACCTTACCCGTACACGCTGTCTGTCAATGGAACGACGGAAATTGCAATTCAAATTCAAATATTTTTATTCTGTATTAATACAAACCGTCAAGAAATGGTTCCAATTATGCGCTATTTTGGCGATTTCTTATGATAGCGAACTTACTCGCTTTTTCTGAAGGTACCCATGACGTGGAAGAAAGTTCCTCGAAAACTGCATAAAATCCATAAGCAATTCAGGTGGATTTTTTAAGAAAATTTATTGAATTAAGCGTTACTTTGCGGAAATCCATAATTATACAAATGATTTAGGTTTTCGTTACTGTTAATTCCGCCAATATTTGTTTTTAAAAACAATTCGACACGTGTTTCGCCTCTACACGAGGCATCCTCAGGACGTGTTGCCTCGCCAAAATCTGGCACGAGACTGAATCAAATGAGTTTTTTTTTTTTTTTTTTTTTTGCGCCCAAGCAAGGGAATGGGCTACCCTCCGGGATAACGACGGGAGGGAGGTGGTGAATGCTCATGCATACCAACGCAGCCTAAGTCTGCGTTGGTTATGTGGGACTCACGTGAAAACCTAGGTGCCTACCCACTAAACACCACCTGCAGTTGGCTTTGGGCAGGTGCCCTCTAAGCCTACATCGAAGGCGACCTTCTCATGGGGAGAGAGAGGCGCAAGCGGCACTCCCTATGGAGTTTCCGCTGGGATATTGATCAAATGAGCCGGAAGCCGCTCTTTTATACTCTGGTCCCATGAAATGACGCGCTGTCGATTGGTCGGCTGTTGTGACGTATTACTCCCGGAAGAGACACGTAACAAAGGTGATGGGACTAAATTTGTTTGTTCATTCAACAATGTAAACATGTTATTTTTGTGTTTTATTATTCCTAATTGCTCTAACACATTTAAGCGGAATCCTTTTTCACATATATGTAAAATATTAAATGTGGATTTTTTATTCAAATTAGAAATAATGGAGTGGTTACATATCGCGGTCGTACCCGCACACGAATGATTCTAATGTGGCAAGTGGGCCAAAAGTGCCTCATAACGTACAAATAATATGTTTAAAAAGACATTACGTTCGTTTAGGTTTAGCGGGCAAAACAGCTACATTTAAATCTAATTAGTCTGGCCATAAATACTATTACAATTAAAAATAAACAAAATATTACATTTGAATTTGGAATCTGTCATTTTTATATGATTGTTCATTGAGTTTTCTCATCTTGGCGCCAATATGTACAATATTTTGCGATATTAAGATGGAGTGGGGTGATAAAGAGAACCGAATCGCTGTGATTGCATTACACAACAGACTGGGCGCCTGATCATAAAGCTCGGTCTAAGCAGTCTTGGTTGGATGAAACGAATGATTCGGACTTCATCACAGCTGAAGACTGGCCGTCGTCTAGTCTCGATCTTAATCCGCTGAATTATGATTTATAGTCAGTTTGCTCTTGACGTCATGATAATTTTGGATCCCTAAAACAATCAAAAGAGAGAGTGCGTGCTTCTATTTTTGTTCTTTATTCGCCTCGAGTAGGCATTGTTGTGTTTTACAACATGTTTTGTACGGACAGCATACAACATATTATAATTAATCTTTTTTTTTTTGACAATGCATTATTAATGAACTCAAAAAGTTAGTACTGTATTAGGTTAGTAATGTATACAATATAATACTTTTGTGAATGTTTAAAATAACTAAATATACTTAATCAAACTGTAATATAAATTGATTTTATAATCTTTAAAAAACGTGTACAATGTGTGACCGCTAGATTTATAGGATGATAATTTTAGATTGTTGATAACTATTCAATTGAACCGTCTGTGATTCGAATTGTGATTAAATATTATTTCTTTTATGATTATTATACAATTTAATTTATGCTTAAAATCCTAACTTTCATCTACCGCTTCCTCCACTCTCCTTTCTTCCATCTCTTTTCATGCCATCGTTTGGTCTCGGGTAAGATATTGCTCTTATATCTATTTAGAATATTGTTGTAATTCACTTTTTTTCTGGCTGTACTAAAATAACATTTTATGAAGTGATCCGAAACAGGAATAAAAATAAACATGGTACAGGAATGTGTATTCTATAGATAACTGGCCTCAAGGCTTAAAGGACTGTATTGCAGCCAATCGAGACCACTTCGAATAAGTTTCTTATATTTTAAATTGTTTTTATATTTATACTAGCTGACCCGGCAAACGTTGTTTTGCCATATAAAGTATAATTCACGCGATAATTTTATAAGTAATAAAATATTGCCTATATTATAGCCTGTACATCATTTTGTTCTATTGTCAATAGTTTTTGCAGCGCACGCAAAAATAGGTTTTCGATTTTACACCTTGTGTTACAAAATAGCAATTTTATTACGGATCCCTAATTTTGAAAAAAAAACATAGCCTATAGCCTTCCTCGATAAATGGACTACCCAACACTGAAAGAATCATTCAAATCGGACCAGTAGTACCAGAGATTAGCGCGTTCAAACAAACAAACAAACACTGCAGCTTTATAATATTAGTATAGATATTAAACTAACACACTGTAAAGGTAATAAATGTTATTTGTAATAGAATTATTTTGAAGTAAAACTTAATTTATAATTTTATGGTTTTAAAAGATATTTCAAATTGCTCAGTAATATTTTTATAAATCTCCAAGTGTTTTATTTAATTTTTTATATATAACCATAGAGCCCATATAACCATATTTGTTAATATTCAATAACAACGTCATATTGATAAGGCATATAATTTCGAATGGGTTTTTTTGACGTTGAAAATCCTATTTTGAATAAAAATATTAGAATTTCAAAAAGTTTTAACACGAAATCACCAAAACAACTTACATGCCTTCCTCATTAAAATAACGGACCAAAAAATGGCGATTCTTACAATATGCTATATTCTTGTAAGAAACCTTGAAGGATAGAGAATCTGGAAGGAATTTGAATATTATTGCTAATGGCCAAAGCGTGTCTGAAAATCTAACGGTTAACCCAAGTTTTTCTTAAGAAAAGCACCTTTGAAAGGTCAGCTGGGTACTTGGTATTCGTGCGGTGTAATAGCTTTGCAAATTATCAAGGAAACTAGGATTGAAATAGAAATATATATAAATGGTTTTACAAAATGTAATTGGATCTAAGTTATATAAAAGATTTTATTTCGAATACTATGAAGACGTTCATTTTTATTAAATGTTTTTAAACCTCAATTTTTAAATGAAAAACAATTAAATATTTTGTTCTGCTCCTCTACTATTATCTGTCATTTAATATACAGCCACTTCTAGTAACTTAAATTACATTAATAAATAACAATAATATGGACACATATATATATACAAATTATCTTCCCCCAAATTAGGGAAAGACTGTACTATGGATACAAGACAACGATATATTTAATACGATATACTTACTTAAACATACATAAATACATATAAACATCCATGACTCGGAAACAAACATCCATATTCCTCAAATAAATGTTTGCACCGACTGGGATTCGAACTCGGGACCTCTAGCTTAGTAGGTAGGGTCACTAACCACTTGGCTATGTAGGTCTTCATATATATTATTATTATTAAGTCTTTGAAAATGTCTATAATTTATGGCCTAAAAAAGCGTAGTACACCGTACTCACGTCTCTCGTGTCGCCCAAAAAGCACAGTTGTGTTGGTGCCAAAGACAACGAAATCTAAGTTAGGTATGGTAGGTTCATAAAAGGCATAAAAGGCATAAAAGGCATTTATTTTCTCAAAATTGATTCCTTTAGAATTCTTTTTGATGTCATTTCTTATACTACTAGATACTACTGCCGCTTCGGAAACAAATGGCGCTCTGAGAGAGAAGAAGCGGCGCAAGAAACTCTCCCAGCATTCTTTTTTTTGCGCTCTTTTCAATAAAAATATACAATATTGTACAGTCGCTATAAAATAATCACAATCTAGTCCCAGGCTGTCCGATCATTTAGATATTCAGCAGTGGAGTAATAGGATTTACGACAGAGCCATTTTTTTATAAAACATTTAAATTTATTTATAGATAATGCCTGAACAGTGGCTGGGACTTTATTGTAGAAGTGTATACATTTACCCTTAAAGCTATTATGTATCTTATGAAGCCTACTAGAATTAGTTACCAGCAATCCCTTATGTCTAGTGTTATAATAATGAAAATCACTATTAAGAGCAAAAAGGTGACGATTTTTGTGAACATATATTAAATTTTCATAAATGTACTGACAATAAACAGTCATAATATTTATTTCTTTAAATTTTTCTTTGAGAGACTGTCTATAACCAAGCTGATATATAGCACGAACAGCCCTCTTTTGCAGTGCAAACACTATATCAATGTCAGCAGCATGACCCCATAGTAATATACCGTACGTCATGATGCTGTGAAAATAACTAAAGTACACTAATCTAGCGGTCGCAACATTCGTGTACTCTCTAATCTTTCTAACTGCATATGCCGCAGAGCTGAGTCTATCTGCTAGATGGGTAATATGTGGACCCCACTGAAGCTTTTTATCTAACGTGATACCCAAGAAGACCGTAGTGTCCACAAGTTCCAATCTCTGGTCATTTATAAGTACGTTGGTTTGTACCTCTGCTGTATTTGGTGTAATGAACCGTAAACACTTTGTTTTTTTACTGTTTAAGTGCAGATTATTCGTCTCAAACCAACGCACTATCTTTGAGAGTGCATTGCTTACCTCGTCATCAATATCCGCACGTCGCTTCACTTTAAAAATAAGTGAAGTATCATCAGCAAACAATACAATCTCATGGCTATCATCTACCACAAACGGTAGATCGTTAATATATATAAGAAACAAGAAAGGACCGAATAGAACCCTGTGGAACACCTATTCCCACAGGTTTACCCGAAGACCGTTTGCCATTTACATCGACTATCTGAACTCTTTCGCTTAAATATGATTTTAACAGATTTAGGGCTCTATTTTTCACTCCATAATGCTTTAGTTTTAGGAGTAAAGTTTCATGGTGGACGCAGTCAAATGCTTTTGACAAATCACAAAAAATGCCCAATGCATCCTGTGACTCTTCCCAGGCGTCAAAGATGTGCTCAATGAGTCTAGTACCCGCATTAATTGTTGATAAGCCCCTAGTGAAACCAAACTGATTTTTGTTCATTAATTTATAAAAATGCATTTGTAGCTGTTGAAGCAAAAGTTTTTCAAAAATTTTACTAAAAACAGGCAGCACTGAAATAGGTCTGAAATTAGCAGGGTCAAAAGAACTGCCCGATTTAAACAAAGGTATAACTTTGCTGTATTTCATGAGGTCAGGGAACACACCCTCATCTATGCATTCATTAAATATTATTGCTAATTCAGGTGCTATAATGTCAAGTATGTATTTAACAATATTAGTCGAATGGCCCCATAGGTCTTTTGTATTTTTTAGGTTAATTAATTTGAAGATTTTTATTATATCGCTACCTGTAACATAAATTTTTTTCATAGAAATAATAGGTAATAAACTATATTACATACTTAATATTTTCATGTTTCATTAGACTAAATATTTTAATGTCAACTTAAGAAAACAACTTGTTAATAAAATTTGCCAAGATGTATGTTTTGTAATTTTTAAATTTTCCTGCATTGGCTGTACGGGTTTACCTTTGCCCTTCTTTGAAGGAAAAATGAAACCACTCACCAGAGATAACTATGTTTTCCCGCCCATTTAAGCAGCAACTGAAAACTTGTGGAATTTGTTTGTTTATTAATAAATTAAATTTCCAAGTCGTAGAAAAAATCTTTGTACATTTTTTGTTATGGAATAAGGAGCGAGCGTACGGGTCACCTGGTGTTAAGTGATCACCGCCGCCCACATTCTCTTGCAACACCAGAGGAATCACAGGAGCGTTGCCGGCCTTTAAGGGAGGTGAACGCGCTTTTTTGAAGGTACCCATCTCATATCGGAAACACCGCACAAGTAAGTTCATTCTACAGCTTTGTAGTACGTGGAAGAAACCTCCTTGAAAACCGCACTGTGGAGGACCGCCACACATGTCGTGTGAAGGTGGAATTCGGAAAACTGTTGCATGAAATATTATAATGTAGTAGTAAGTAAATTATACATTTCATAGTTTGTGGTGAAGTTTTTTTTACGTAAAACGTTTTCACATAAAAGTTCCTTTTTAGGTTTTCAGAAGACTCCTCGTTATGTGGGATAAAATATTGTAGACGACACTTGAACCGAAGAAGTGCTTAGATCATTTAGCAAGATTTACGAGCTGAATATACTAGCGTATAGATGATCTGACAGCCCGATAATGCGTAAAAAAATTGATTTGTTTAACAATCAAAATACAAAGGATCCGCCATGACAAGCGTGGCTGACTGTTGACGACTTTTCAATCAAAATCTGTTACATTAACAATAGATTCGCTTTCGTATCCATAAAAATTTCATAATTACATATCTAAAATCGAAATCGAATTATAAGTGGACAGTAATTGGCAACCAATACAGAGGGCGCTAACGAAGTGGTTCTTGGAGGATTAAATGATTTATAGCCTCTAGTGATTTGGGGACCGCGTTCAATCGCTCAGCAATTTACTGTTTTAGTTTTATACCTACCTACAAACTTAATTAATTTAAAAGTAAATTGATAAATTGACAACATTTTACTTTAAAAATGTTACAGTTAAACAAAGTTAAAGTCAAAAAAATCTTTATTCACTGTAAAACTTTATAAGTTATTTAGTTGCACTAAAGTCAGTTAAAACGGAAATAGGTTTATAATTGGTAAATATAGTATCACTACAACCTACTCTACAGCCTATTCATATAAGATTATGATATGAATTTAAAAATGATCAAAATGTATATGGGTGAATTTATCCAATGAATCAATATTAATTCAAAATGGCTTCCGTAAGTTAACTTTTTCTCCGTATGAATCTTGCAAATTTACATTTAGCATTCGAAATTTTACATTTTATTTAAGATATATTCAATTTTACAGAGTAAAATGTAGACATAAAATAAATAGTAGTTAAAAACACGCTTTTTATAGAAAACCGACATAAAATATAGAAAATTTATTTTGAAATTAAAAATTAACACCAATTCCTGCCTTTTAGATGAAAATTGCATAAAATTAACAAAAATCTTATTTTGCAAATTGAAAAAGGGAATAATTTTACCAAATTAATGTATTGTCATCGGTCCTCGATAAATCTACAAAGTTTGAACGAAATCTGCCCGTTTAAAGTGGGTCAAAATCACGCCCAAATACATAGTTACAAACAAATATACATACAGGCGAAGTTAATAAAAAGCGTGTAATATAATAATGTAACATATACGTCAAAATGAGAAGATGTAGTGAATGTATGGGACGATACGACATGGGTGCCTTCAAAAAAAGCGCGTACACCTTCCTTAAAGGCCGGCAACGCTCTTGTGATTCCTCTGGTGTTGCAAGAGAATGTGGGCGGCGGTGATCACTTAACACCAGGTGACCCGTACGCTCGTTTGTACTCCAATTCCATTAAAAAAAAAGAATGTACAAAGACAGACAATAGTCAAATAATCACGTGCTTACTATACATTTGTATTTCACTATTTATGATTTGACCTCTAGAGCAACGTTGTTGAAAAGTGCACATCGTGTTACATCTACAAATATCTAGCTTACTTAGATAGATTAAAAATAGAATACGCCTACTGTAGAGGCAGGTCTACAGACACGGAAGGGCCGCTCCACTTGTGGATAGAGTCGAGAAGGCGCTACAAGACAAACAAATTGCAGTCTGTGCGTTTCTAGACATTGAGGGCGCCTTTGACAATACCCCGATAGACACGCTAGTAAAGGGACTAATTAACAAAAACGTAGACTCCACCACTGTCAAATGGGTAAGGTCAATGCTCTCAAATCGCAAAGCTCTAATCTCTCTCCATGGGACATCGCTGGAGCTATATACTACTCGAGGTTGCCCACAAGGTGGCGTTCTTTCGCCACTTCTATGGACACTAGCAGTAGACGAACTACTCAGTAAGCTGGCAGAACTGTAAGCAGGATTAATGCACTAGGGTACGCAGACGAACTAGTTATTATCGTCAGAGGTTTCTGCCAAAGCCTACTAAGCTCTATATTGCAAAAGGCGCTAAACACCATCTCACAGTGGTGTACAGCCAACAAACTGTCAGTCAACGCAGGAAAGACTGTTATTGTGCCGTTCACGAGGAAACGAACACTTAACAAATTGAAGTCTCCTTGAACGGCTCCACTTTAGAATTCTCAGCTGAGGTTAAGTATCTGGAGTCACATTCGACCAGAAAGTCACATGGAATTCACACATCGACAAAGCCGTAAAAAAGGCCAAAACAACCTTGGGTGTATGTCGATGTCTGATAGGGAGACATTGGGGAATGCGCCCAAAGATCCTCCTATCCCTCCTCCAGCAATTGTGAGACCAACAATCACATACGCCTCCATTGTGTGGTGGAACAAAGCCAGCCAGAAAACAACTGCAAACAGACTAAATATCCTGCAGAGACTTGCCTGTATGTTAGTAACCGGGGCCATGACGTCTACTCCTGGTGCGGCCATTGAAGCGATGCTAAACCTATCGCCTTTTCCACTGTTCATACAGCAAGAGGCGAAAGTGAGCATGCTGAGGGCAATCGCCCAGGTTCATGTAACTGTATGTCGCAAACGCTTAGGACTTTACAACACTTAGTTCTGCGAGACCACATATTAGGCATGTTACCTGATCAAATGACTCCACAATTAATCACTATTAAACACTATATCGTGGAACTACTTTCCAGGGACGACTGGATTAACAACAAAGTCTCGTGGAAGGACGGGAGCCTCATGTGGTTCACCGATGGGTCCAAAATGGAAAATGAAGTTCGCTGTGGGGTCTATGGAGAACGCCCCAGGTTTAAATCCAGCACCAACCTGGGGAGCTTTACCTCCATATTTCAAGCAGAGGTGTACGCCATCTTGGAATGCGCGGAAACCAATATCCAAAAAGGCTATTTCAATCATAACATATACATTCACTCTGATAGTCAGGTAGCATTGTTGGCTTTAGACGCTAAATTGACGGCGTCTAAGTTTGTGCATAATTGCATTGAATGCCTGAATTCATTTGGCATGAAGAACAGAGTGATTCTCAGATGGGCCCCAGGGCATGCCGGAATCATAGACAATGAAATGGCCGATAAGCTCGCAAGAGCTGGGGCTAAAGCAGTCCAAATTGGTCCGGAACCCATTTGTGGACGACTGCCTAAGAGCGACATCCGACACACCCTGAGTAACCAATGTAAGCAAGAAGCACATAAACGCTGGAGCAACTCTTCAGGTTTAAACCAAACTAAAGCACTGATAATGGCATTGAACAGTAGTTATGCGAATGAAGCCCTATCTTTGAACAGGAAAAATCTATACATACTCACTAGGATGCTAACCGGGCACTGTCGCCTAAACAAGCACCTCAGTGTGGTCGGCATTAAAAACGACAAAACTTGCAGTTTCTGCTTTGAGGATGATGAAACGCCTCTTCATCTACTCTGCGACTGCGGCCCACTAAAGCATAAGCATAACACAATCTTTGACGATTACATCGTGCCACCAGATGGTGTTTGCAACACTCGCGTCAAGGAGATACTGTGGTTCGTAAAGGCAGCAGGGCTTGACGACGACCTATAGTATGAGTGGCGAACACAATAGTTCAACTTTGGACGCGGTGTTACTAGGAATCTTTAGGACTAGGAAATAGCCATCTTCAAATAATAGTAATAATAATACTAGAATGATCAAGAAATTCTCATGCCAGTGTCTAAAAGCCAACAACGGGTGCCTCTTCAAAATTGGCAAATTAAAGACAGATTAATGTCTACTGTCCGCTGTCGAAGCAGCTAAGTTACTGCAGGGTTTCTGCTTCACACAATTTTCTAAGCATATTTATATTGATGACCACCTCACTATTCGAATTCAAATATTTTTATTCAAAATAGGATGTGATATCACTTATTGAAAGTCAAAAACTACCCATTAATTAAACTTATTATTTAATAACCTGAGAGCTGTCGCTCCATTCCCAATCTGTGCTATCATTAAGAAAGTCATTTATTAGTTATAGTAAGTAACCTTTACCACAGAACCGTTTCTTAACAATTCTTTTGAATTTGATAATACATTTGTTTTGAGCACTTTCTGGGATATTGTTGCAAAAGCATATTCATCGCCCTACAAAAGACTTACTAACACGTCTTACTTAGTCGAGTAGTAGGCATTATAAGTTTGTCTGTTCCTAGTGTTAACATTATGGTTATGACAGTAATAATAAAAATAATAAATATAAACTTACCACCGAAACGATTTAATTGACTCCTGTTTAAATGGTTAATCAAAAAAAACTTTCATAGTGTTAAGGATTCTTTAAATTTTAATTATACTTTTCGCATGCTAATTTTAATTAACCGAATAGAAGTCACTCTCAGTGTTTTTGAAGTTGGTTGTTTTTTCTTTATCTTTTCTTTTCTTTTCATTCATTACATACATGACATTATCAAAAATATATTGAAAAGCAACAGTTAAGATTTATATTTCTTTAAATTTTGCTCTCAATGATTCTCTAATAATAAACAACTAGGAAAAGCAAAAACATTTAAAGCAACTGCAACTTCTCATCAATTTGTCTAAGAAAAACACACAATGGTTCCTCCAAGGAAATATCTTGCAAATTAGATTTAAGACCAACTTAATTTAAGTAATGAATATAATATCTTATTTTAAGCATAGTTGTTACTGTTTTTACACGCTTTTTATTAGCTTCACCTGTATGTATGTTTGTTTGTAACCCAGTCATTTGGGCGCGATTTCAACCCAACAACCTTCGTAGATTTATCAAGGGCCGATGACAATACATTAATTTGATAAAATTATCCCATTTTTTTAGCTTTTTTTTATTACCGCTCATTGTAAAGCTATTGCAGTTATTTATTTTTTGCAATTTCCCCTGTATTCCTTATAACATTTCTTTCTCTTTCCTAATCACTTCTCTTTCGTTGAGTGTTTCTTTATCCTTTTCATATGTAAATTCTATTTGTGGAAATTTGTAATTAGCTTATAATCTTCTTCTTTATTTATGTACTAATTTCTTTAAATTAAGCTGAAAGTTTTCTTGTTGAAATAAAATATTTTTTTCAATATTAAAAACAAGATTTTTGTTAATTTATATCATTTTTTCATTTATCGTCGATAAGGCAGGATTTGATGTTCATTTTAAATTACAACCATTATCTAGTCGACCAAAGCGTGTATTTTAGTTTATTAAACTGTTTTTTTTTTAATAAATTTTAACGTAATAACTGCTTAAGGATCATTTATAATTTTTCACGTGATTGAATAGCTTATTAATTATTTAATTGCAATCATGTTTATTATCTTATCGTAATAGAAACATACAAGTCATAATTACGTATTCGAACTTGTCATACCCGCTATAACTTAGTCATTTAAATATTATCCTTATTATCAATTACTCTAATACATGAATATATAATTATTCTATAATCTATATCTATATAATATATGAAAATGTATTGCTGTTCGTGAGTCTCGCTAAAACTCAAGAACGGCTGGGCCGATTTGGCTTTTTTTGGTCTTGAATTATTTGTGGAAGTCCAGGGAAGGTTTAAAAGGTGAATAAATATGAAATGTTCGGAATTCAATAAAAACAACCATTTTGTTTTTCCTTTGGTGTGTCCCCCGTCGTCCGATATTTGTTTTGTATGGACAAATTTTCTATGAGAGAATTTATTGACGCACGGTTTGACAGTTCTGCTGTGAGACAATTTCATTACAACAACAGGCTGCATATTTTACGAAATAATTTTTGATGATATGAAATATTATTGACAAATTAATAAAAAACATTATTTTATTTATTATATACAGAACAACGTCTGTCGGGTCAACTATTTATCTAATAATAATTTATTATTAGATTACACACATACACACATATTTATTTATCACAAATATGTTTCATTGACTAATGGCAATTGCTAGTAACGTGTAGTAGCACGGAATATTTCTATTTGTTTTTGATGAAAATAAGGGACGAGACGAGCAGGACGTTCAGCTGATGGTAATTGATACACCCTGCCTATTACAATGCAGTGCTGTTCAGGGTTCTTAAAAAACCCAAAATTTATGAGCGGCACTACAATTGCGCTCGTAACCTTGAGACATAAGATGTTAAGGCGACACTAAATGCCAGCGACCTTGAGCGATATGAGTTCACGGCTGCCGGCCTGCCATCTACGTAACAAAGCCAATATTTTCAAAATTCTTGGGTGGAAAACCGTGTCTATACAATCCTCGTTATTCACTACTAATCTGAATAAATGAACCTACACAAAAAAGTACAAGCTATAAGAATAACTTTTCTGAGAGAAGTACCAAAAAATGCGTCACGCCATGCCAAAAAACTTATTTAACTTCAAAGAAAAGTGGTAGTTCAAAAAGGCTCGGCAGTGTTAACTATAACCAACAGTAAGCAATAGCAACCTACAAATAAGACTTAAGGATATGTGTAACAGGATTAAGTAGTGTGCATAGCTCGAAATGCTATACTTTCACCACAAAACTAGTCTAAATACACCATGTTTGCGTGTTTTCTGCTTACTCTTCGCCTTAAGTCTCATTTGCCCAGTAAATTCACTAGCTACGGCGCCCTTCAGACCGAAACGCAATAATGTTTGCATATTACTACTTCACAGCATAAATAGTCACCGTTGTTGTACCCATAATCTAGCCGGCATCCTGTGCATATTAGCGTCCCACTGGTGGTTTAACTGGAAAACTAATTGCATTACCTGTAAGAAATAAACGTAGTAGCAATGCTCAATAGCATACTACAAAATGTTAGAGGTTTCCACTGCTGTGAGCAACAAGCGACCGAACACAAGGCTCCGTAGTTGCTGCTTCACCACTACAACGCTCCTGTTCTCAGCCTTTAAAACGAAGGATTCGTGGACATTACTGCAACTCCCGGGTTACGCCTTGCAGTCATGATTTTATTCCCTAAAATAAAAATTCATCTCAAAGGGTTTATAGTGTAGGCGTCGCGTTGTCAGTAGTCTGCCGCGAATTGCAATGGGGCCCCCATATTGAAGGATTGGCGAATAGCCTTGTTCTGCAGCATATGCGGTTAAAAATAGACAGTTAACTGACATTAATATGGCGCGACTAGTAGACTTTAGCTAGTTTTAAAGTACTATAGTATATTGTTATGGGGCAGTGCAGCCGATATTAATACCATCTTTGTGCTGCAGAAGAGGACTATTCGCGCTATTTATAACCTAGGTCGTAAAGAATAATTAAGAGAAAAATTTAAAGAATAAACATTTTGACTGTTGCTTCTTATTATATTCTTGATATTGTTCTATATGTTCATAAGCACATTGAGGAATTTTCTAGAAACTGTGACAATCATAATGTTAGCTCGTGTTACAAACATAAACTTGTTATGCCTACTACTCGGTTGAGTCGAGTCTTTTATTGGGCGATGTATATGCGTCTACAATATGATGTTTTACAATGTACAAAACAATATGTGCATTTAGAATGGGTGGTTGTTTTCACGTTCAATAAGTGATATTGCATAAAAATATTTAAATTTGAATTTGAATTAAGGAATCAAAGATCAAAACGAACTAGGCACCACGTGGACAGATTGATGTATCTATCTATCTAGATGCTGAACACTTTTAGCAAAGCGATACATGAAATATTGCACTTAACACTGTGACTCAACTGTATGTTGACATACCTACAACTAAATTATTTCAAATTTTTGTGCGACATTATTAACCGTAGCTTTTAAATTCTAAACTCACGATTACACAGAATCCCCTAGAATCCGCTTGGAAAACAGAGATAATGGAAATGGATTCATATCTTCTAAAGCCGCCTTACATAACTTTGGGATCACGCCTGATGAGTAAGTAGGAGAACCGGAGAAGACTGGTAAAGACCGGCACCAATTTCGGAGCACATGTCCGCAGCACTATGGAGGGAACGCCATCGGGTCCACTCGATTTGTGAATGTCCAAGGTGAGAAGCGCCTTAAGCACGGCGCCATGCCGAGTTTTACCTCCGGCATGTATGACTCGCACCGCGGAATATGCGGTAGTGGTGCATCTTGGTCATTCAGAGTCGAGTTGGACGCGAAAAGATTAGATCAGCTTTCTCTTTCGCAGTCATGGGTCAGTGAGTCATCGTCCCTGTGCAGTGGCGGAATGGCTCGCTGGCAGAAGTTTCCTTGGACAGCCTTGGCGTGAGACCAAATTGGACGAGTTCTCGAGTGCAGGTGTAAGTCTCTCGCCAATTCCGGCTATGTGCTTCGACTTCGACTCGGCAGTAACTCTTTTGAGCAATTGACCAAACTACCACGTTTTGGACTTTCTTAGAGTTTAACGAGAAATAGTATCATAAGCCCACAGGCATAATGCAACAAAAACAAAACGTTCCTCAAGATAAAAAAGATGGATGATGATAGAATTAATCTAATCGCAAGATTATTTTATAATAATTTCCAATTACGAGATTAACATTAACATAATTATTGCAACATAGTGATTGCAACTGTAAAAATTGTTGAATTATAGACATTCTGACGCGCGAATTATATTTATCAATGCGAGTAACGCGTAACGAGATACAGGTATGATTACATGTTATATGTATTTTTATCTTTACATATATACATTTTGGTCCCGACTGAATGATTCATTGACGCAGAGACTATACTTTTTTTTACCTTCCCGCTTGAAAATTTTCAGAAATCAAAGTTATTGGTTTGACCCCGTTTTTTGAAAATCAGGTTTCATCAGATCTCGACGTTTTAAGGTCCCAGGAGGCTTCCCTGACTATTTCCGCGATGGCATTCCTGCGTCTGTATGTATCTAAATATGTGTGTGTGTGTGTGTGTGAGTGGGTGTGTGTATGAATGTATGTAACCCTCTTATAACTTTTGAACGGCTCGACCGATTTAATTGCGGTTCGTGTCATTCGAAAGGGCTTGAGCAATCTTAGATTTTGAACACGATTGAGACCGGTGAAAGTCCCCACAATGACAAAAGTGAGAAGAAATAGGGATTTATGGAACTTCCAACACTAAGGAGATAGTTTTTTAAAAGCCGACAACGCATCTCTTAACCCCTGATATTTCGGATCTCCATGGGCGGTTGCCTCACAGTCGATAATAACACACAAAAGAGATTAGCTGATGATGAAACGATATACAAATGATTTAAGTCTTCTTTAGTGTTAAATCCGCCAATATTTGTTTATAAAACAATTCGACACGTGTTTCGCCTCTATAAGAGGCATCCTCAGGACGTGTTGTCTCACCAAAATCTGGTACGAGACTGAATAAAATGAGCCGGAAGCCACTCTTTTATACCCTCGTCCCATGAAATGACGCGCTGTGATTGGTCGGCTGTTGTGACGTATTACCCCCGGAAGAGACACGTAACAAAGGTGATGGGACTAAATTTGTTTGATCATTCAACAATATAAACATGTTATTTTTGAGTTTTATTATAACGTTGTATTATGGATTTCCGCAAATTAACGCCTAATTCAATAGATAAAACGATAGTTTGCACATGTATCCAATGATATTATATACAATAAAGAGGTAGATATCGCACTAGCGCCCGCAAAATGTTGCAAAGAAATTCAGACAATTGTTGTAATTTCATTTAGTCGGCTAATAGCAGCGAGCTAAGCGGAACGTTTTCGTGGCGTGACAATATTAATCTAAAATGGTAACCTGTGTGTTAAGAAAATGTAAAAACTATGTTTGCAAGATATATAAGAGTGAAGGTTATTCGTACCATACGAAATTATATAAAAGAACGTCGTATTTGTATTTTACCGCGATTTTATTTCTTATTTACAAATAAATCTCGAATTATTAACGTGGTGGTTCGAGCAAGAAAGATAATATGATGTCAACTGCAGCGCGACAAGGACAAATAGTATGTGTCATAGATTAATCAACCAAAAGTGAAATCGTAGGCAGAATACATAGCGTTCGTAACCGCTTGATTGCGGAACTTGAGTTTTCTTGTTAGTTAGTGAGCGTCTTTCTTAAGTAATATTATGATGATTATAATAAGTTCTGGCCTCTCAAAGTCTTATAATAAAGGTGGTATAGAATGAGATTAGTAATATGGCAGGCTATTTGATATCTTATTAGTACTTAATCTTGGAATGTATGTAACGTACCAGGAGGTCTACTCGCAAAATCGACAACGACACATTTGGAACGATACGATAATACTCCGAATGTAACGCAACTACCCTGTCTGCTGCGGAATGATCGAGGTAGTATATTTTAGGAAATGATGTAAAAAATGCGTTGTTGCAGTGAATGAAAAACGAAATTTAATCTTTTTAAATAAACAAGTGCGTATAGCTGAACTATCAAACTACAAAAACAAGTTTTAGGGTAGGTAGCGGACGTAGAAAGTAAGTGCTATCTGCTTGCGTAGGAGTTTCTTCAGTAACACTGCCCTTTCGGTATATCCCTTGCTAACTGCAGAAGAACCAATGGATCATTTTTGTTTCTCCCATTATCTTATTGTAATAAAATTGTATTAGCTGTTGGTTTTTCTTAAATAAATAAATAAATTAACCCTCAACAGAAATACATTCATAAATAATATAATATACAAGAAATAATAATTGTAAACTTAAAACTTTTTGGGAGCCGTCGTTAGTAAAATTGTAAAAATGGAACCCTTATTGTTAATACATTTCGGTTTTGTTTTGATATGTCTGTATGTTTTTTATTATTTTATGTAACTATAATTTATATCATCATTATGGCTCTATATTATAATCAATATTTTTTTTTTAAATCAATAACACATAATTTACCTAATTTAAATGTAGTTTTACTACTTTATAACTTTTATTACATGAACTCATGAATTAATCGTATTTTGGACATAAATCACGGTGTACGGTAAAAAATCATATCTGGTGAATGATTCTGTGTTTTTGCTATGCAAATACGAAGCAATTAGCAAAATAAACTTATCTCTTTTTCACTTGCGATAATTGCATTTACTATCCTTCTTTGACGTGTAATAGTAATGTAGTGTGCTATTGCAATGTTAAATTATTCATGTGTGCGTTTGTGTATCATTTACAAACACCGAATGTTGTCTAGGTAACCTATCTATACTTTTAAATATCATTGCATGTATCAAAATCTTATCCCAAAGAGCATGAATATGGAATTGACAATTAATTTTGAAAAGACTACATCAATTTAGTAAAAATATTCCACAGTGAAACTGTTTCTTTAGTACAAAAGTGTCTGAAAACATAATCTGTTGTCAGAGAATAGACAAAATACTCTTAATCACAGATTACGTATTGGCAGTTGGTACGAATTCTAAAATACGAGCCTCATACTAAATTCAACTCGGGCAAAGTCAGGACATAGCTGCTAGTTTAATTAAGTAAATGATTTCAAAAACATTAATTATATTATCATATTTAGATAGTGCTTATCTTGTATATATATAAAATCGCATTTTTTGCAAGTTCGAAGTGTCGATTAGTGAGATGTGGATGTTATTGTTTTTGGTGGAGGCGGCGGTGGCTTTGCCGTTGGTGAGGATAGATCAAGGATGGGTGCGAGGAGTTTATGATGAGGGAATCTCCAAGTTCACGGGGATATAGGGTATCCCCGTGAACTTGGAGATTCCTGTTGTTGATCCAGCTAATGTGTTCGGGGTATGTTGAGTTACCATGTAATTATTAGTTTGGGTAGACACGAGCTCTTGGTGTCATATAAAACCTGCCCAAGCGTGATCTCAGATACGTACCATAATTTATAATACAAACACCATTTGAAGAAGATCGTTGATAGGATTTTCTCGAAATTTTTTATACAGTTATTGAGTCATCTCCTCAAGGGCCATGATTAAATCAAACGAGTAATTACACGTCCATTATTTATTAATAAACACTCGTCTAATGCGCGACGGGGCCCGGAGACAACTCACGACTCGTCATTTGCACACGTCTACAGCTGTCCCCACATCATCCCCCTTCTTAAAAAAAACTTTTACATGATAAACGTTACTTTATATTTTTTGTTTACACTTTATACATATTACATAATAAACATTTTTTTAAATATTTTCTTTTCACACATTACACATATTACATAATAAACATTACACATAAAAAATAGAATAACACTAATTATACAACAGAGGGCTGTTGTTGCACGTGTATCGGTTGCGCAACGTGCATTACTTGTCTCCTCAACCAATTTTGCATTTTGGCTCTACAGTACCTTTTCATTCCATACAGAACCACGATGACAATTCCTAATGTATTCAGTTTGTTTTCTACACTCTCTTGCACCGTAGTTATTTGAGCCTGGGCCAAAGCCACGTTATTGTTAACTTCTTTAGACTTATAATTGCCCATTTTATAAAGGTAAGGTAATGTTAATTAATAATGCAAAACAAAAACCAAACAGTTGTTAACTGAACGTTGAAATTAAATATAATATTATGTTTTCTGCGCAATAACTCCTATTTATTAGCGCGAAACACACAACTCATCAAAAAAAATTATAATGTTATTCCATTGCTTAAACATTAGCTTAAAAATATTTGGTGGAACGGGAACTTAAAACTTAAAATCAGCAAAACGTACAGGTCTCCGCGTAACACGACCTGAGCGTGTCGTCATAGTACGTAAGTCGGTGTCATGTTAATCGTCATGTTTAACTGTCGCACTTGAATTCGATAAGAAATATGCTGGTTTCAATCGGTCAATAGATATTTGAACATTTCTGTTAGGAAACTCAACTTTATACACCTTAGATTTACGACTCAATACACGGTATGTACCATCATACGTTGGCTTTAATGGTTTATGTACTTCGTTACGAACGAAAACATATTCACAGTCTTCCAGATCAGAATGAACAAAAAATGACGAATTACTATGAGACTTGGAATGAGGTCTTAAACTGTTCAAAATGCCACGCAACTTTTGAACGTAGGTGAAATCATTACCTGTTGTGATTATCTCCTTATTAAAAATATCTAGGCGAGGCTGCACTAAGCTTATTGCCTGTTCGAATAGGTGCTCTAAGAACTAATAATACGGCTGATAATTCGTCAACCCAGGATGAAGATTTTTGAATTAAACGCGCTCTTAATGAAACTTTTAAACATCTATGCCACCTTTTGATGGCGCCATTGCTTTGTGGGTGATATGGGGTTGTTTGAATTTTATTGATACCAAGTACATACCATAAGTTTAGCAAATAAGTCACTCTCAAACTGACGTCCCTGATCGCTGGTTAGAAGAGGTCCAACGAGATCTATGTGCACGTATTCAAATCTACCACAAGACGGAAAAGCTTGCACGGCTGAATTAATGTGTCTAACTACTTAAGTGCGTTGACATACGAAACAGTTCTTAGACCAAATCCCAATGTCGCGATTCATACATGGCCAAAAAAATTTGCTAGACACCATTTTTCTAGATGAGCGTATGCCTGGATGTCCTAAATTATGTATTGTGTCAAAAGCTAATCTACGAAAATGCTTAGGTAAGTACGGCCTAATGTTGTTCGTCGATATTTCATAAAAAATAGGTTTGCTACAAATGGGCATAACTATTTTCTTGAATTGAGTACGCTTGTTAACGTCATTGATGATGTATGAGAGCTCCTCATCCGCACCTTGAGCGTCTGACAACTCCTCATAATTAATAGAGGTAGGACAGTGTATGGTCTCTATGCGTGATAAGGAATCTGCAACCACGTTTTCGGAACCTGTAATATGTCTAATGCCGGTAGTATACTCGCTAATGAATGCTGTCTTATGCGTCTAGGTGTTTCTTTTTCGTATCTCGTTTTTTTAAAAGCGTAAATTAAGGGCTTATGATCTGTGTATGTCATGTGTATATATGTAACTTACGGCCTTCTATTAAATCTTTAAAATGACGAATCGCTAAGTAAATTGCTAGTAATTCGCGATCATAAGTGGAATACTTGGTTTGAGCATCTGAATTTTTTTGCGAATTGCACTTATTATCTACATATTATTGTAAGACTGCTCCAACGCAAGAATTTGAAGCGTCAGTCATTAATGAAATTGGAACCTCGCAACGTGGGGCAGATAACGTGACCGCTTGTTGTTAACACGCCTTGCACCGATCAAAAGCTTTGTCAGCACAGGATGTCCATACAATGAGAACGATTAAAGTTTACCATTCCTAAGAAGCGACGTAACTCATCAATCGTTTTAAGCTTAGGATAATTTTTAAAAATTTCGATTTTGCTAACTAAAGGTCAAATGCTATTCTTACATATTGTATGCTCTAAAAATTCAATTTCTGATTTTCCAAAACAATATTTACTGAGATTAATAGATAAACCGAATTTACTGAAACGTTCAAAAACTTTGTGTAAATGTTCTTTATGTTGTTCTACCGACTCTGAAGCTATGATTACGTCATCAACAAATGTAAATAAAAAATCAAAACCTTGAAGTACCGAATGGTCCATAAACCGTTGATAAGTTTGACTTGCATTACGTAAATCAAAAGTCATCATTGGGAATTCAAAAAGTCCAAAGGATGTCGTGATCACGGTCTTTTCAATGTCATTCCGGAAAATAGGTATGCAATGGTAGGCTCTAATAACGTCAAGTCGAGTAAAAATAGTCTTACCATCCAACAGATAAGCAAAATAGTGTAAACGTGGCACGGCATAATATCCGGCTTCGTTATCGCGTTTAATCGCCTATAGTCTCCGCATGGCCTAATCTCGCCGTTTTTCTTAGGTACTACGTGCAACGGACTAGACCATGGGCTTTTCGATGGGCGACATATCCCCATCTCCTGCATTATCTTTAATTCCGCCCTTACACGTTTGTACTTATCTGGCGGAAGTTGTCGAGCACGAGCGTGTACTGGAGAACCTGTAGTTTCAATGTAGTGATACACATTATGCTTAGGACTATTCTTATAATTAACATTTTTAGTAATATCTGGGTATTTAGAAATTACATCACAGTATGGATGACTTTTGTTAATAATGGTCACAGAAGCTACGTTACAGTTCACAATAGATGCTGAAATATTCAAATTAGTCACCTTATCTATCAACTTGCGTGACCTTACATCCACTAACAAACTATATGCCCTTAAAAAATCGGCACCGCGAATCGGCTGTTTTACGTCGGCTACGATAAAATCCCAGCGGTACGGACGACGTAAACGCAAATTGAGCTCTAATGACTTAATACCGAAGGTTCGAATTTCGGTACCGTTAGCTGCGTATAGTTTGTAATCGGATAACTTAGAATAATTATTACAATAACGTTTTCTTACCGGAATAACAGAAACATTCGCACCTGTGTCAACTAAAAAATTGTAACCACTGTTGTAGTCCATAACACGTAGGCGATGCATTGGAGAAACTGCACAGATATCCGCCTCATGTACCTGCGCACATTCTAGTTTCCCTTCTTCCAGGAACAGGGCTGCACACACTTGTTGGCGCACTCCTTGAATCGGAAGTGGTAGAAACAGAGCCAGTCCTCGCTCTGAGGGCTGCGACGGGTCTGGCTGTGATTGCGAGACCGGGAACGTTGACGGAAACGGCTGGAGTCTCTCCCACGCGAAGTGCTGCCAGATCTCTCTAAATTGGCTAACCTAACGCTCAGTTTCGCAATTTCAGCCAAAATCTTATCGTCCCCTCTAATAGGTTGAGGCGAGGATAGCTCAGAAATCTGTGGCTGCTGCGAATTCTCCATGATTTTGTCGGCCACAGTGGCCAGATTATCTATAGTTTACGTTACGGCTAGCACGGCTCGCACAGCAGTGGGAAGATGGCCCTGCCACAATATCCTTAACATATCGTCAGGTATTTTCTCCCGTCCTAGATTGCGCATACGGCGAAGAAGTTGCGACGGTTTTTGGTCGCCTAGTTCCATTTCGCCAGTTTTTAAATCTGGCGATTCTCCGATTCCTCATAAATAGTCAGCAACCTACTCTTAAGAGCTTCATATTTTTTACTGTCAGGGGGCTTGATCATTAAATCAGTTACCTGCTGTATAGCCTCTTTACCCAGTTTTGACACAACAATATGGAACTGAGCTTCATCAGCAATCTTTTGAGGACCTAGTACCGCTTCCGCTCTGATGAACCATACTCTTGGCTGGTCAGTCCAAAATTCGGGAATACGGTTAGTGACAGAAATTGCCGACACGTCACTAAGCTCCGGCTTGATTTGCAGTGGCGCCTGCTGAGCAGCAGTCTGAGATAACTGTCCTGTCACCGGATTCATCATTAAAATTGGCACTTAATTTGTCCACTGAATAGTTTACCAAAGTCACTTGCACCACCGAAAAGATTTTTTGGGGTCGGTGTTCGTCGGGGCCACCAATATTGAGTCATCTCCTCAAGGGCCATGATTAAATCGTTCACTATTCATAGAGGTCGTCAACGCTTCTATGATTCTTCTGGTATTTTCTGACTTTATGCCTTTTTAACCGACTTCAAAAAAGGAGGAGGTATACAATTCATCAGTATGTTTTTTTATGTTTGTTACCTCAGAACTTTCGACTTGGTGAACCAATTTTGATAATTCTTTTTGAATTTGATAGCTGGTCCTTCCCGTGTAGTGCAATTTGCAAATCTAGATCTGACAATGGCAACCATGAGAAAACCATATACCTAATGCTTAAATTTGGTATAAGTAAATGGACGAATAACTGAATATCGCGCCAACCGATTTCGATTATTCTTTTCTTATTGGAAATAATATACTTCAACGGTCCATGACAAAGTAACGGACTCTTCAATTCTTAGGAGCAAATTAACGATGCTTGACCGAATCTTTTGTATGCTATCCGGATATTGAGTCACCTACCGTAACGTTGTTATGGTCAAGTAATTGTAGTCGAATATGATGATCAATGGAACTCCTTAACGACTACATAAGGGTGCGATCTGTGGCAGAATTTCTATCTGACTGTAACCAAATTGCAATGCGCTAACGTTGGTTGTTGCATTGCAAAATTTAGTACGTCTACACATATTTAAACAAATTAGTTAGTGTACTTCAGATTCACTGGATGACTTGTTTGTAAGTAATCGAAAGCATTGCCCGTCTCTAATGTTGGCTCTCATAATAGGATGCGGGCCAGCCGCAACAGTTCTAAACCCATTATTTTACTCAACCCGCAGAGCTCAGCTAAAACTTAACTTACTTTATGAAATATATAATTATTGTGTTTGGCTTCTTTTGATTTTTATGTTATTACTAGATACTGAAATGATAGTAATAATAATTATATATTATAAATTTTATTATATATAATAAAAAGCTTACATAGCAATAATATCTAATTGGAAGAATTAAATTCTTGCAGCCAGCTGTACCCAATCCGAAATTCCACGGCATCTTCAACGCCAACAATGACTCAGCCATTTGTCCACAAATAGAAGAGTTTAATTATACTTACGTCGGTGATTTAAACTGCCTTCACATGAACGTATATGTACCTAGTAACCCACTGTCCAAGAAATTACCAGTTCTTGTGTTTATATATGGTGGAAGCTTTAAGATCGGATTTGCAGGTCGCTACATCTACGGTCCAAAATATCTAACACAACATGAAGTCATATTAGTAACTTTTAACTATAGACTTGGACCATATGGTTTTATGTGCTTAGATACACCGGAAATGCCAGGGAACCAGGGTCTAAAAGACCAACTTCTAGCACTAAGATGGGTACAAAATAACATAGATTACTTCGGAGGTGATAAGGATGCAGTAACTGTTTTTGGAAACAGTGCAGGAGCAGTATCCATTGAATTACACTTACTATCGAACCAAGAGAAGCTGTTTCGTCGTGCTATATTACAGAGCGGTTCTCATTTTATACCTGGACTTCTAAAAACTTCTAATATAAATGCACCGTTAGTATTAGCTCGAGAATTAGGATTTCCAACAGATAGTATTGAAAGAGCTTTGAGTTTCCTATCGTTAATAGATCCAAAGACTCTCATTGAAACCAATTCAAATCTTGGACTATCCCACACACTCTGTATCGAAAAAGAATTTCCCGGTGTTGAAAATATCATTTTAGAACCATTTGACTACAATAACGAAAAAGTTAAATCAATCGATATAATATCAGGTTTTAACAATCAAGAAATGTTAATGTCTTTGATTTATTTATCAGCAGAGGATTACAAGTATCTAAACTTGTTTGAAGAAGCGATGGCAGTGTTACAAATAGAAGACGATGAGATTGCACGTATTATGCGAAGATTTTATATTGGTGATGAAGAAATGAGTATAGCTCTAAGAAATGAATTAATTGATTTCAGTTCAGATTATACTTACGCTTACCCGGTACAAAGGAGTATTGATTTGATAATTAAGAACAGTAATGCAAAAGTCTATCAGTATATATTCTCTTATAGTGGTGGCAGAAATTTTGTAAAGTCGAGAATGAATGTCACGGAAGGCGGGGCAGTTCATGCAGATGAGTTTGGTTATCAGTTCGAGATGGAATTGTTCGATAGCAACTTAAGTGAGGCCGATGAACTAATAGTGGACAGGATGTCAATGATGTGGACGAACTTTGCTAAATATGGGTAAGTAATCATTAAATGCCTTAACTTAGACTTAAGCTTTAAGTGTAAACATAAACAATGTCAAAATTATTTTGTATTATTCATGCGGTAACAGTATCTTGGCGCTCGCTGTTACGCTTGAAAAAGAGCCGTTTGCCTATTTTAAAATTACTATTACTTGGAACACGAAATTTAGATAAAATTGCTAAAATAAATAAAATAATGTCCAAAAAAAAACACAATCGAAATATCAAAACTGAATTGAGGTTGACGCGTCTGACAGTTTAAATTAATATGGTTATTCCATTGTCATATGCTTTGCCCTTGGCCCCACTTAAATCGTTGCATTTGTAATTCGAAATAGTATGCGCAACTCATGCGACATGTTGTCGATTGCCCACAAAAGCGAAGTTGAATGCACGAGCGAAGCGAGTGCGGTCATTCCCTTGAGTGAATATACTATTATCGCATTAGATGTTATTTAATTGACTACATGCTACAATTAAGCTACGTACTGTTCATCTACAAAGTGATTTCTCTCCTACACGAACACTGTTTTATTAGTTTTTTGATTCGTTAGAATTTTGAAGTTGAAGAAGTTTTAAGTTGGCGGTTAGTAACTAGCGCTCAAGAATCATAGTAAATATTTTGCCGGCCTTTTTAATGTGGGTGTCCGAGCTTTTTTCAAAGGTACCCATGTTGTACCCATGTTCGAAGGTACCCTGAAAATACCGCACACGTAGGAGTATTTGATTAATTAAGTACTAGCTTTTACCCACGACTTAGTCCGCACTGAGTTACTTTGGGCAACATTTTTTATTTTTTAGGATACTTTTCAAATAATACAAAATATAGAAACTGCTCTCTTCTCTCTTCTATGATACAGCGCTGCCATTATGGACAGTCTCTTTAATAGTATTGCCCTGTGAAGCTTTATCTCCTATTTCATTCCTGTGTAGGTCAAAGTTTCAAAAATGCTGGAACAAATGTTTATAAATTATTTTTTATCAAGTGCCTTATTACAAATTTTCAAGGTTTTATCTTCGATGATGACAATTTTCCATACAAACTGCCATCCCCTATTTCAACCCCTTCTTTAATTTTTTTGCAATAAAAGGTAGCTTGTGTCCTTTTTTAAAGCTCTAGTCTATCTGTGTACTAAATTTTACCAAAATCGGTTCGGTGGTTTAGGCGTGAAAGCGCAACAAACAAACTTACATTCATATTTATAATATTAGTAGGGATAAATATCCGCGTATGGAGTATTTTTGAGTTTCTTGTAATTTTAACAGTTAAAAATAGTATTTACTGTATGTTATGTTTTTTTAAAGTGATAACCCTCACTTTTAGGATTAATACACATAATGTAAGATAGTGTGTATTAATCATAGAAGTGAGGGTTATCACTTTAAAAAAACATAACATATTGTTTAGATTTGCAAGAGCGACATCTCAAGTCAATTTCCTAATATGCAAATATTGGGGTTGAGCAGGTTATCAACTGTAAAGTAGATCCTATAGATGAAGCCACAACCTGAGAGTTGAACAAAGCAAACAGAATGTAATAACGTGGCGGTACTCGAACGGTTAGCTCAGTTGGCTAGGGCACCGGCACGGAACGCCGGAGGTGGTGGGTTCGATTCCCGCATCGTTCATAAAATTTTGTTTTTAAAATTTTATTTGAGTATTTACTGTGTTTTAAGCTAGATTATAATGCGTTTTTAATTTAATACAGAGTACCCATTCCGGAAACTTCGGATCTGCTGCCGGTAGAATGGCTTCCAGCTACCAGAGATCAGATCAACTACATTGAGATTGACACAGTCATGAAGAACGGAACTGCTCTCAACCACAAAAGAAAAGCGATATGGGATATGTTATATGCATTTATGGATGAGAATAAAAACTTTTAACTATTTAATATCTAGTCCATCGTATGTAAGAAAAGAGAATAAAGTATAAGAAAACCACTGAAGACTCTTTATTATAAGTCAAAAAGGATTTTCAAATGATTGAAGCATTGTTCGGGCGTGCACAAACTCCTCTGGAGACCATGGATATCCGAGGCCATGCAATGAGTTGGAAAACATTTGGCATGCCGTGTTAGACAATAGCTTTGTCCGTATCTTTCGCTGTTGCTCATTACAAGACGTTGGATGCACTGAAGAATTTGAAAATTTGGCAAGGACCGATGATATAATTTGAAACCAGGATCATCATGATAGTTAAAAAGATATTGACACACATACGATATACGAAGCAATCGAGCCAATTTGATAAACAGTTTTAAATGCTAAAAATGAATCTAAATAAACATTTAAAGCCGTGTTTTTTTTAACTTTATATTGTGCTACAAAAAAGTAAAAGATAGAAGAAAGAAAAGACATTATTAGTTAGTTTAGATTATCTTATAGTGCATCAATTGATTTTGTGAACAATACATACTAATAACTAGGATGCCGTAATCGCACGTCGTACCCCTTCGCTGCGGCGGATATTTGAGCAAAGCGAGGTAAACTAAGTCTGTGTAAAAAAACAAAACAAAATTAATCCAAGCAAAAACAATAAAAATAATCTTTTGGAATTTGGCGCCATATTTAAACACGAGGAATTAGGGCGTTGTTTGGTCACATGAGAAATTTGTGCTGATTTGCAAATTTAATAACTAAGAACCTGGCAGTCGAATCACTCTCAATTAATAGCAGTGTTACAATTATAACTTATTGTGATTGATCAATCGGTTCAATTTTTAAATAAATATAAAAAGCGCGTGCTTATTTAGAAATATTTGTAAATCATGTTTGTTTTTAATTATTATAATTAAATCAAGTTGAAATTCAAAATTCTGTCTGACAATAACCTAGAAAATTTCGAAAGGTTTCTAAGAATTCAAAATTTTTTAAAATCGGTTCAGAAATGGCCCAGAAACAATTTAACACAGAAATCAATTGGAGTCACCCGGTGAATATGTTGATGATTTCCAAGAAATTTAAATTGTGAATTTTTAGCGTCTTGCATAAATTATACTTTAAAATCTTATAGAGGAACAAGAAACGACTCTGACAAGAAATCACGTGAAATACATTTGAATTTTTTGCAGTCTATCGATACGAATTTTGTACCAGGGGTCTATTTTGCTAAATAACAAAAGTACCAAATAAATATTTATAATTCTAAAATTCAATATTACTTTTGCTTTCCTTTCCTCGTTAACTTTTTAAATATCTGAAAATATAATATGATAAAAATAACCATTCCTCTTGGGCCTCAAATTTTGCCCCTTATCCAAATTCATATCTAACACAGCTGTAATTTTATTATATTACATTATTATTATCCATTAAGATGTAACCGTTGTCTGCATGTCAAATGACGAAACATATTGGATAATTGTTAAAATCATGTTAACATCTTAAGTACAATGATTATTGCAAATAATTTCATTTCATTTCTGCTGTTTACAATGATAGTATATGAAAAATAAGATATGTATACAAAGCGAAATAATTCAAACCTTTATGCTCCACCCAATGAGGAATCTGGTGATCCAACTCTCAGTGAAGCCCAGAAAATGGAATTTTGATATGAAGCGCCTCGTACCATATCTACTAGTAGACCTTCGCTATATCTCAACACTAAGTGAGCCACAATCATTGCGCTACAAATCAGCTTGCTACAAATGTATTGTATACGCGCACATCGGCAGCACAGTTGTAGCGTGGCACCGCTTTGAGAATGTCGATATCATCGTCTGACGATGACGATTTCTTGATGTGGCGATTAATGAGAATATAGATACGAAAAAAAGACGTTATTGGGTAGACCATTAAATGTACAAATGTAGGTACTTACTCTTTTCATTGAATTTTTCGCCAATCTTAGTGAAAATAACTTCTGTAATCATATAATGTTACTATAATCATTGAGCGTGTGATTGTGTAATACAGGGTTTTTTTCAACCTCTGCAATAAACTCAACGTAAAATTCAATGTTGTCTTTCATTTTTGCAAACCAACGCGACACAAAAAACGAACGTGATCGATCTTGAATTCGTGTAGCGCGGACAACGTCTCGCTACAAAGTGCGCCCGCCACAAATGTTTCCTCGGTGTGCGTGCTCACGTACAAATGTATGGGGGCGTTAAATGTGTCGCGTTTCAAACGTGGCGCTACAATTATCGAGTTACAAATGTATGCTTGGTGTGCGGCCTGCTTTACAGTGAAATTCATTTATCTAAACTAATTGGATGCGCCGCAATTTTTTTATTGTTATTTGGTTATGATCAATTTATAGCCGACGCCTGTAGACAAAGAAATACCATAGACAACAGACACATTGTCATCTGTGAGGTTAACATAATGACAGTTGTCTATTTCGCCGCCTAATAATATAACCACAAATTATCACTGAGCAATATAGTTCTCACGCAAATCGTCACATACGCATAAATTCCGCTTAATATAATTAAGCAAGTCCTTCAGAAGACTTAATCACTGGTCAAATAGCTAATCAAGAAGTCCTCGGTGTAACGCATCGTAAAAACCCTTTTTTCTACGCACCTCCAAAGAAGAAGCACGCACCTTACCACCAGAAGTTCCTAAAGGACTAGCAGCGGAACCCAGCTGCAGACCATCGCGTCGAGGAATACCAGTTGGCATTTATTTAAGCCATAACTGATTTCCCAATAATATAATAATTGCGGCGCATCCAATTATAAAGAGGAAACATTTGTATTTTTGTTTGTATGTTCTACAGTTTAATAGAATGTTTCAATATCTACAAAAAACATCCGCGATGGCATAGGTTCAACTAGTGTAGTTATGACATTATAACTACTTTTTTACATTTTAAAAGTTGATAAAAGTACCGACCATAGTGAAACCATAATATTCGTACCTCCCTAATCTAATTCCCTTCTAATTCATCTAATTCCTTTCACATAATCCTAATCCCATTAATTTTAAAAACTAAGAAAACTAAATGAAATAAAACTTTTTAACAAAAATAAATCTATAGTGTACTAAGTCGGATACTTTGTAGACTTTCCACTACCACGAGATTAATATCTACGCGAGTGAAACCGCGGGGTATTGCTAGTATAATATATTTTTATTAAATATTTTTTGTAAAATCGAAATTCAATTATAAGAGATGAGTAATTGGCAACCAATACAGAGGCTGCTAACGAAGTGGTTATTGGAGGATTAAATGATTTATAGCCTCTAGTGGTTTGGGACGGCGTTCTCTCATTCAGCGATTTACCATTTTACGTTTAAAAACTTTGTTATTGATAAGTAAATACCAACAATTAACATAAACTCTTTAAAGATAATTTAAATGTGGCATTTTTTATTATTATTTACATACATAGTAAATTTTCAATACCGCTATATAATTATCGAAAAAAATGTCCCTGAGTGTCTACTCAGGGACATTTTATATAGGTATATTGAATATTTTAACTTACTGACTCAAATCTAAATAATATCTAGTACGAATTTAATGAAGGGTTGATTAACGCTAGAATATGATGCAAAAAATTATCAAACATTATTAAATAATGTAGCACTTATACAGTTTTATAAGGACTTGAAACGCTATGTTCCTCAAGCACTGCGTCGTGAAAAACAAGTATACTTTAACACATATATAAATTCCAACATTAAAAAACCAAAAATATTGTGGAGGCATATTAAGAGTTACATAAGGCTAAAGCATAAAATTTGTAATTTACCTCATCATCTTAATGATCCAAATAAAATCAATTTCCACTTCCTTCAAATTCCAGGCACCGGCCATGTGACATTATCAACTCTGATTTACTATGATATTTCACAGGCGCAGTAATAAAACATTTGAATTTAAAAAGATTTTGATAATATAGTACGTAAAACTCTTTATGGACTTAAATCCCAAGCGATTAGTATTGACGATGTATCACTTGACATGTTACTACTATTAGTTGCCTAATGCCTAACATATGACAATGCCTAAAATACTATCCGTACTAACACATATAATAAAAGTCTCCTTCCAAACTAACTCATTTCCAAACTTATGGCGTCATGCTATTATCCGTCCTGTGCCAAAAAAAAGACAACCCCGACTTTAAAGACCGTTAGTGTACTTCCTGGCCTTCTAAAATAATTGAAAAAATTGTATATTATAAAACAACTAATAAGTTATCTAGGAACCTATAAAATTATACCAGAATATCAATCCGGATTCAGAAAGAAAAGAAGTACCATGACCACACTCTCACATGTAGTGGATAACATTCTGGCAGCTCAGGATGTGGATAAAGTAACAATTTTAGTATTGCTTGATTATTCTTGTGCTTTTGACACCTTAAATTTAACTCTTTTGCTATCAAAATTAGCCTACTATGGACTCTGTGAATTAAATACTATACAATGGTTACCTTAGTCATAGATACTCAGGAAGTCGTAATCACAGAAGAAGATGGTAGAAATCACTATTCCAAACGTAGTAACATGACAAGAGGAGTTCCACAGGGTTCCCTATTAGGCCCTCTTATATTTATTTTATATAGTGCGGACATATTGCAAAATATAAAGCACTGTAAGTATCAAATATATGCAGACGACATTCAACTATATTTATCTTTCAATCCTCACAATATATAGTTAACGCAATACATTTAATTAATTCAGACAGATCAGACACAGAGAGGTCAGAGAAAAACTCATTAATTCTCAACCCAGCTAAAAGAAAATATATGATTTTCGGTACACAGAATGGGTTAAACAATTGAGCGATATATTCTTAATATAAAAATTAATAACAATAAAATTGAACGTGTGCTTGGGTCTAATAATGGATGAAAATCTACCATTCGAAAAATATATAAACCTGACAATTTCAAATTGCTTTTATCGTTTAAAGGTGTTATATAAATTAAGACAATACTTAAATTTTAGAAACACGCATACGTCTGTGTAATACTCTCGTCCTTTCTAAATTTAATTATATGGACACCGTTTACGGCCCACGACTACTTAATAAAACTAAAAAAAACATACAGCGAGTGCAGATTTCGTGCGCTAGAATTTGTTGGAATAACATACCTCAAAGAGGCAAAAGTTATGTCTTATTTTGCAATTGTAATTGTTGTAGTTCTAATGTGTTAAGAATAATAATAATAACAATAATATGTAACTGGTAATATTGTTTTTTATAAATATGTTATATATAAATGTAGAAAATAAGATGAAATTGTAATAAAGAGAATAATAATAATAACATTGACACACTTTTTACACAAATTATCTTGCCCCAAGTTAAGCATATATAGCCTGTGTTATGAGTTACAAGACAATGATATATTTAATACAATATACTTACTTAAACATACAATGATTTATTTGATGAGCTCTTTTTCCCTGGGACGAATTTAATTTATTTCTCACAGTACTAATTAATTAAAAATTTTGAAATACTAAAGTTTATTTTTTTATACTGCTTATTAATTTGCTAAAACGTAAGTAATGCTCTGTTTGTGTTCGTTTGTTAATTGTTCTCGATTTTCACCCATAATTGGGGTGTCACCTAAATAGTTATATCTATGTTAGTTATTATGGAATTGTATTGGTGTTCACCCTGTTGGAGCAATAAATAAATAAATAATGACAGGGCAGAGAAGAGACAAAACACCTACACAACTTCTTCTGGAATACGAGCCTCATACTGAAAAGGTAAAGCCTTGAGCAAAGGCAGGGCAGGGCTGCTAGTCTTATTTAGGCTATAGCTTGCGATGTTGGAGGGCCGGGTATTGAAATGATTATAGTCTGACTGCGATAATAAGTCCCTTTATTATGCAATGCAACTACTTATATATTAGTTGGAGCGATGAGTGTGTGCATAGGTGTTTAAAGATGATACACACACTACAAGCTTCAAAAACATTAATTAGTTTATCATATTAAGATTGCGCTTATCTTGAAATATAAATAAAATCGCAAGTTTTTGTTTGCAAGTTCAAAGTATCGTATTGTGAGATGTGGATGTTATTGTTTTTGGTGGAGGCGGCGGTGGCGTGGCCGTTGGTGAGGATAGACCAAGGATGGGTTCGAGGAGTTGATGATGTCGGAATCTCCAAGTTCAGAGGGATACCCTACGCTGTTGCTGATCCAGATAATGTGTTCGGGGTATGTTGAGTTACTTTATAATTATTATTACAAGGTCTTGGAGTCATATAAGAGCTGTCCAAGCGTGAGATCAGATTTTTGCCACAAACACCGTTCGTAGGAGTTTGCCATAAGTATATTCTCATAATATTTTTTTTCAGTATCGGATAGAAATGTAATGTTAGTCATCGTAGTAATCCCATCTTGATCTAATTTGGATTCGGATATAGAACTTCGTCCGAGTAGTTAAAGGGTTTTTTAAGAATAATAAGCAAGTTTGGAATTGAAGATTATCTCATGTCCTATTCCAGTTCCGGTTCCCGTTTTCACTCCCGTTACAACACATTATATGAATCTTATTTCGAGGAAGATTGCTATAGCAAACAAAACCTAAAATTGGTATAAATATAGCTCATCGTCGTGAATTTCAGTTTTTCAAAAATCCCACGAAAACCATGGATTTTTCCAAAATAAAATGTGTAGCCTATGTCCTTTCCCAAGCTTTAGTCTATCGCTGTACCAAATTTGATCAAAATCGGTTCAGTAGCTCCTGCGTCAAAGCGAATCACACAAACTTACATTCACTTTTATAATATTGGTAGGGATGATATCCATAGGATTTCTTTCACAAAAGATGTATCTTGTATGGATTGGTGCATATGTAAGATAATATTTAAGATAGCCTAAGTCACCGAAACAACGAATATCAAAACCCAGGTGGCTTCAAATAAAAATAAATATAGTGGCTACAAAACTGGAAGTTTTGAAAGGAATACTCACCACACAGGAGCACACCTCTTTTGCCAATTCACACGTCACTAATACTTAATGTTTTGGTAAACATATAAAACTACTGGCAGACTCAGTACTATCACAGTTTTCCGGGCGATTGATCGATCTTAGACCTTAGATTTATATTATACTTTTCGTGAGCGACGATGCGGCCATTAAGACAGATATATTTTGACAGTTCGCCAGATGGCGCACATCACGCATGTGCATATAAGGAGGGAAAGTTTGAAATTAATTGAATTTATGGCTTTCAGGACAAGTATAAGGAATTGTTCTGAAGCCGCAACATTTCCCCCCATTTGAAACCATCCAGGGGTTTCACAAGACATTCACTGCCCGGCAACATCTAGGCATCTAATAGCTCAGACAGTGACTAGAATAGATATATATAGAAAAAAAAAAACAAACTAGTAACTAGAATATACATTTATATTCTCTAGCTAGACTAAAATATGTGCATTGATAACCTAAAGACATAAGACATAAGACTGTGGAATGAGCTTCCTTGTGCGGTGTTTCCGGGACGATACGACATGGTAACCTTCAAAAAAAAAACGCGTACACCTTCTTTAAAGGCCGGCAACGCTCTTGTGATTCCTCTGGTGTTGCAAGAGAATGTGGGCGGCGGTGATAACTTAACAGCAGGTGACCCGAACGCTCGTTTGTCCTGCTATTCCATAAAAAAAAGACAAGGTTTTTTATATCTAAATACTATTTTAAAATATAAAATAAATAAAATTAAGAAAAATTAAATAGTTTTAATTGAGAGGTAAAGGGCAAAACTTCACGACCTGTCTTTTAAGTACACGCTTTGGAGTTTTAACCTTCACAACGCGAATAATATTATCGTTACCAAGATGAACTTCGACAATACGCCCTAAGCACCATTAATTAGGAGGAAAGTTAGGTTGAACAGTAACAAGCTGTCTAACTTCAGGTCGTTTTAGGTCATCTTTGAACCACTTCCTTTTCTGTTGCAGTATGTGCAAATACTCGGTTTGCAAAACTCGCCAAAAGTGACAGCAGCCACAGCAGCCACAGCAGCGACAGCAGCGACAGCAGCGACAGCAGCCACAGCAGCAACAGCAGCCACAGCAGCAACAGCAGCCACAGCAGCGACAGCAGCCACAGCAGCGACAGCAGCGACAGCAGCCACAGCAGCGACAGCAGCGACAGCAGCCACAGCAGCCACAGCAGCGACAGCAGCGACAGCAGCCACAGCAGCCACAGCAGCGACAGCAGCGACAGCAGCCACAGCAGCCACAGCAGCCACAGCAGCCACAGCAGCGACAGCAGCGACAGCAGCGACAGCAGCGACAGCAGCGACAGCAGCGACAGCAGCGACAGCAGCGACAGCAGCGACAGCAGCGACAGCAGCGACAGCAGCGACAGCAGCGACAGCAGCGACAGCAGCGACAGCAGCGACAGCAGCGACAGCAGCGACAGCAGCGACAGCAGCCACAGCAGCGACAGCAGCGACAGCAGCGACAGCAGCGACAGCAGCGACAGCAGCGACAGCAGCGACAGCAGCCACAGCAGCGACAGCAGCGACAGCAGCGACAGCAGCGACAGCAGCGACAGCAGCAACAGCAGCGACAGCAGCGACAGCAGCCACAGCAGCCACAGCAGCCACAGCAGCAACAGCAGCAACAGCAGCCACAGCAGCGACACCAGCGAGATATATATAGATAAGATATGTTTTAAATCGTCTGTATATATCTCGTAATTTGATTTTTGAATACTTTTCTAAATGTTGTTTATAAATAAAATAAAATATATATATCCTTAATGAATGCCTTTTTCTTGAAATATATCTTGTCTTTTATTATACGAAGGCATTAAATGATCCGGCTTTAGGCTTGGAGTCAGCGATTGCGATGTTCGATTCCGATGATCGTAACGGAGCCACTTTTATGATTTGCATCAAAATCCCCTCACTTCTGAGCCGGTCTAACGTGCCAAGGCAAGCTTGTGTGATTCTCTCTGCAGGTCAGTTAAATCATAGAGCACAGATTTTTGTAGTTATTTGAAAGAAAGAAAGAAAGAAATTTGCTTTGACGATTGGTTGCCGAGGCCAACTTTACGGGTATGCTTCAATCAAACTACATATTCCGCTAAGTTCTTGGTGGTTTCATGCTAATCCTTTGATAGACAATGCCACAAGGCGATTGGTGAATTTTATTGGTGAAATACTATATAAGCCCATAGCAACAACGGAACGAAAACCACAGTATTTGTTTTTGTTGCTTTGTAAAAACATTACTTACGATAAAGAAGACGGACAACGGTATTAATCTAATCGCAAGATTATTAAATAAATTAGTTTGACTAATTTAAACTTCTTAATCGGTGATTTATTTTTCAATAGGAGTAGCGTTTTACCAGTGGGAGGCTCCTTTGCTCAGGATGCCGGCTAGATTACGGGTACCACAACGGCGCCTATTTCTGCCTTGAAGCAGTAATGTGTAAACATAACTGTGTTCCGGTCTGAAAGGCGCAGTAGCTAGTGAAATTACTGAGCAAATGAGACTAAACATCTTATGTCTCAATGTAACGAGCGCAATTGTAGTGCAGCTCAGAATTTTTAGGGTTTTTCAAGAATCCTGAGCGGCACTGCATTGTAAAGAGCAGGGCGTATCAATTACCATCAGCTGAACGTCCTGCTCGTTTCGACCCTTATTTTCATAAAAAAAGCGTAATGGGAGGCAGGACAATACATACCAAGATTTACAAACCATACGTCACTCGAATGATTGGCGAGTTGGAAGAGCGGCGCGGACGGCACCCGTGAGGTCGCGGGTTCGAGTCCCACATCGTTAATGAATTTTAGTTACAAATTTTATTTAATTAATCCTAAGAGTATTAATCTTAAGAATTCGCTTTAAAATAAACAAATTGTTTGTCAAATTATAGCCAATTATAACACATTACAATGACAGAATGAGATTTCTGTAGAAACAATAATTGTAATATGGCCGCCGAGCTAGAAATAAATGTGCAGGTACCTACTATCAGCGTTTTTCGTACTACATCAATTTGAAGATAATATTTAACAGTAAAGTATGGCTGTTAGCTGGTTTCTTTGGTCTAAAAGTTGTCTGAATAAATAATCGGTGATCAAGTGTATTGTGTTATTCTTATAGGCAATTAATATCTTCTCTGATCACCTCCACAGCTACAAAAGAAAAATACAGCACTCTGTTATGTCCTCACACTCTGTTATCTCCTCACACTCTGTTATGTCCTCACACTCTGTTATGTCCTCACACTC
>CATIXQ010000025.1:9761669-9795848 GCA_949711755.1 Leptidea juvernica
CTGTTATGTCCTCACACTCTGTTATGTCCTCACACTCTGTTATGTCCACACACTCTGTTAGGTCCTAGCTTTCGCTAATATATTGTATTCTAAGGTATTAACAATGATTTATTTGATGAGCTCTTTTTCCCTTGGTCGAAATTAATTTATTTCTCACAGTATTGATTAATTTAAAATTTTGAAATACTAATATTAATTTTTTTATATTGCTTATTAATTTGCTAAAACGTAAGTAATGCTCTGTTTGTGTTCGTTTGTTAAATTTTCTCGATTTGCACCCATAATTGGGGTGTCACATAAATACAGGGTGGACAAAAAGTCCGTTTATAATTATTGGAATGATGATTAAAAAAAAAGTAATTAAAGTAGATCAAAATTGTTTATTGTTTTCAATAGTAAACAAAAGGTGAATTAATTTCTTAAAAATCACATCATCCATATGCAATCCTACATTATTCTGGCATTGCTGCAATCTAGAGCGGAAATTTTAATAGATAACAGCTTTACATGTTTCTGTTGAGATGTTTTGGATTTCTGTGCGAATACGATCCTTTAATTCGTCAAATTATATCTATGTTAGCTATTAAGGAATTGTATTGTATTGTGTTCACCCTGTTGGAGCAATATAAATAAATAATGACAGGGCAGAGAAGAGACAAAACATCTTCACAACTTCTGGAATACGAGCCTCATACTAAAAAGGTAAAGCCTTGAGCAAAGCCAGGGCAGGGCTGCTAGTCTTATTTAGTCTTCAAAAACATTAATTAGTTTATCATATTTAGATTGCGCTTATCTTGAAATATGAATAAAATCGCAAGTTTTTGATTGCAAGTTCGAAGTGTCGTATTGTGAGATGTGGATGTTATTGTTTTTGGCGGAGGCGGCGGTGGCGTGGCCGTTGGTGAGGATAGATCAAGGATGGGTGCGAGGAGTTTATGATGAGGGAATCTCCAAGTTCATGGGGATACCCTACGCTGCTGTTGATCCAGCTAATGTGTTCGGGGTATGTTGAGTTACTTTGTAATTATAATTTTGGGTAGACACAAGCTCTTGGAGTCATATAAGAGCTGTCCAAGCGTGATCTCAGATTTTTGCCAAAAGCATCGTTCGTAGGAGTTTTTTTATTATGGAATAGGAGGAGAAACGAGCGTACGGGTCACCTGGTGTTAAGTGATCACCGCCGCCCACACTCTCTTGCAACACCAGAGGAATCACATGAGCGTTGCCGGCCTTTAAGGAAGGTGTACGCTGTTTTCTTGAAGGTACCCATGTCGTATCGTCCCGGAAACACCGCACAAGAAAGCTCATTCCACAGCTTTGTAGTGGGAGGAAGAAAGCTCCTTGAAAACCGCACTGTAGAGGACCGCCACACATCCAGATGGTGGGGATGATATCGTAACTTGTGGCGTGTCGTGCGAAGGTGAAATTCGGTGGCAGGAATCAGGTTGAACAGCTCTTCGCAACACTCCCCCACAATAAATGCGGTAGAAGACACACAATGAAGCGACGTCTCTACGCAACGCCAAGTGATCCAGCCGTTCACAGAGCACTGGGTCCCCAACAATTCGAGCTGCTCTGCGTTGCACGCGGTCAAATGGATCGAGCTGATGCTGGGGCGCGCCAGACCAGAGATGACAGCAATACTCCATGTGTGGCCGGATCTGCGCTTTGTAGAGCGCTAGAATGTGGGCCGGCTTGAAGTATTGCCGTGCTCTATTGATGACGCCAAGCTTCTTCGAAGCCAATTTGGCTTTGCCCTCCAGATGGCCACGGAATTGGCAATCGCTCGAGATTTCGAGACCCAGTATTCCGATAATAGGCGAGGCTTTAAGGGAAGTGTTCTCGAAGAGCGGTGATACGGCAAATGGGGTTTTTTTAGTGGTAAACGCGCAAACTTTAGTATTCTGGGGGTTAAATTGGACAAGGTTCAACTTACCCCATTCCGCGACCTTCTCGATAGAGGACTCGATAGAAGACACAAGTTTCTCCCTGCACTGCTCTTAGTTTGCCATAAGTATAATATCATATTTTTTTTTTCCAGTATCGGATATTAATGTAATGTTTGTCATCATAGTTATCCCGTTATAATTTATTTCAAGGAATATCAACAGCTATTTACACAAAGAAATACAATAGAAACTTAGAGCTAATTACAGATATTTTTCACCCGTTTTTGCTCCCGTTACAACACATTATATGAATCTTATTTCGAGGAAGATTGCTATAGCAAACTAAACCTACAATTGGTATAGTTATATAGCTCATCGACGTGAATTTCAGTTTTTCACAAATCCCACGGGAATCATGGATTTTTCCGAGATAAAATGTGTAGCCTATGTCCTTTCCCAAGCTTTAGTCTATCGCTGTCAAAGCGTTGTCCTGCGTCAAAGTGAATCAGACAAACTTACATTCACTTTTATAATATTGGTAGGGATGATATCCATAGGATTTCTTTCACAAAAGACGCGTCTTCTTAATCCGCATATTATAGCATGAATCTACATAAATCAACTCACCTTGCAGGGCTCTCTTCAGGAATAATTAGCACAGCAGTATAATGGTAAGGATAGAATCCTCCTTTATGCAGTATAGACCACGCTTTCCATTGTCTAACATAGAGTCGTGTGGCAACGGTTTTTGTCAAAATTATTGGCTCATCGATAAATTCTTGCAGAGTTTTCTCTTTGTAGATAACAACATGGATATTGAGTTCTCCGGCATTAATTTTTGTGAATATAACAAATTTTTCAGATTAGCGATAATAGTTATAATAGGCGATAGGATATGGCGGAAATTCACCCATCAAAATTGTTTCAAAATTAATAGTAATATAGATATGAATTTTAGTACTCTTTGCAATTTTAAGAAATGAGTTTTAGAACCCTTATAATTTGGATTTATCTGTAGTGCTAAACTTACAAGTACAAAAGAAGTACTTTAGTGTTTACATGTAAGTGCAGCAAGATAGTTAGGTTGATCCAATGATCGAAGTAAACGTAAACGCACAAAGATATAAGACTCATCAGATTGTTAATAAACGCCAAATAAAATCAAATCATACGTGTTATGGTTGGTCCCAATTAGCTGAGTCACCAAAGCGGCTCCCAGATGTCGATTACCACTTGTCGTCCTTATTAGATCTTCTGACTACACATCGCGATGATTTCCAGATTCCTGTCGATGCACCTCTTGGAATATCCGACTATTCAGTCCAGCCAGGAGTTTAGTTCCTATCTGGCTACTACAAATCACCAATTTGGTATAAGATGCGTTCCTACGTTGAATCATACTCTCGAGGCACGGTTTGCTAATTGCATGAAACCCATCTATACGGAAGTTTGCAAACAAAACTGTGGCGTCTTATTTGGAGAGTTAAACCACGAATATTAGCTGCGATATTCAGATTGCTACAGGTTCAGTATAAAAAAGTGTTAGGAGTGGAGCTTTAGTATAGTGTGAAACCATCGCTCGCCCCCTGCCGCGTAGGGTGTGGGGTTTCCGTAACACTTCAAAATGCATTATTATTTAACTATTATTTACCTAGATAATTAACTATTAACAAAAATTTGTAATAGTTACTATTATTACCTTTATAATTATAAGGAATGCATCCTGGCCCAAGTTAGTTGTATAAATTATATGTTACAAATTATATAACTTTCGGATGTTTCACCAGGTGCCTTAACATCTTATTTGCATATATTTTGAAAAAAAAAAATATAATTTTACTCTTTCAGCCAGCTGTACCCAATCCGAAATTCCACGGCATCTTCATCGCCAACAATGACTCAGCAATTTGTCCGCAAATAGAAGAGTTTAATAATACTTACGTCGGTGACTTAAACTGCCTTCACATGAACGTTTATGTACCGAGTAACCCACTATCCAAAAAACTACCAGTTATTGTGACAATATACGGTGGAAGCTTCAGCATCGGATTTGCAGGTCGCTACATGTACGGTCCAAAGTATCTGACACAACATGAAGTTATATTAGTAACTTTTAACTATAGACTTGGACCATATGGCTTTATGTGCTTAGATACACCAGAAATGCCAGGGAATCAGGGTATGAAGGACCAAGTTCTAGCACTAAGATGGGTTCAAAATAACATAGAATTCTTCGGAGGTGATAAGGATACAGTAACTGTTATTGGAAATAGTGCAGGGGCAATATCTATTGAATTACACCTACTATCAAACCAAGAGAAACTGTTTCATCGTGCTATTTTGCAGAGTGGTTCTGTATTAATATCTGGACTTTTTCAAAATTCTAATAGAAATGTACCGCTAGTGTTAGCCCAAGAATTAGGATTTCCAACAGATAGTATTGAAAGTGCTTTGAGTTTTCTTTCGTTAGTAGATCCAAAGATTCTCATTGAAACCAATTCAAAACTTGGACTGCACCATACAATCTGTATCGAAAAGGAATTTCCTGGTGTTGAAAATATCATTTCAAAACAATTAGATTACAATAACGATAAGGTTAAATCAATCGATATTATATCAGGCTATAACAATCAAGAAGTATTGATATATTTTATTTATTTATCAGCTGATGATTACAAGTATCTAAACCTGTTTGAAGAAGTGATGGCAACATTTCAAATAGAAGACGTAGATGAGATTGCACATATTATGCGAAGATTTTATATTGGTGATGAAGAAATGAATATAGCTCTAAGAAATGAATTAATTGATTTCATTTCAGATTATGGTTTCGTGTACCCGATACAAAGGAGTCTCGATTTGATAATTAAGAACAGTAATGCGAAAATCTATGAGTATATGTTCTCTTATAGCGGAGGCAGGAATTTTGTGAAGTCAAGGTTAAATGTTACGGAGGGTGGTGCAACTCATGCAGATGAGTTGGGTTATCTGTACGAGATGGAATTCTTCGATAGCAATTTAAGTGATGCCGATGATCTAATAATGGGCAGAATGACAAAGATGTGGACGAATTTTGCTAAATATGGGTAAGTCCTCTTTAAAGGTTTGAACTGAGACTTTTAAGTCTAAATGCACATAAAATTCTTTAAACCGTATGAGATCTGATTCAACTATGAAGCTATTCATATTTTTGTGTAGTTGATTTCCATGCTACAAATTTAACTACGTTGAACTATGTGTTATGATTTTGATATTGATATTGGAAACATTTTGAGTTGGTGGTAAGTAATTCGCACTGCCCATGTTCAGAAATTATAGTAACGATGCCTCTAAATGTAGATGTATGAACTTTTGTCAAAGGTATCCATGTACTATCATCCTTAAAAAACCGTGCAGGGAGGGTTATTTATGATGTTTGATATAATAATATTGTATATTCTATTAAAAAGAGCCCAAGAAATATAATGCTGGGAAAGTTTCTTGCGCCACGTCTTCTCTCTCAGATTGCCATTGTTTCCGAATCGGTAGTAGTATCTAGTGTATTAGAAATGACATCAAAGAGAATTCTAATAGAGTCCATTTCGAAAAATAAATGCATTTTATGCATTATATAAGGACGTATGAACTTAAAAATTTCTTGTAGGTTTACCAAGTAAAAACAGTCTTAACTGCTTTTCATTTATAATGATTACAATGCGTCCTTTTTTATACAGAGTTCCCATTCCGGAAACTTCGGATCTGCTGCCGTTAGAATGGTTACCAGCTACCAGAGATCAGATCAACTACATTGAGATTGACACAGTCATGAAGAACGGAACTGCTCTCAATCACAAAAGAAAAGCGATATGGGATATGTTATATACGTTTTTGGATCTGAATAAATATTTCTGACCAGCACGATAATTTGAATTTATATCTATTCTCTCGTATGTAAGGAATAGGTAGAGCCCGAGAAAAGAACGTATAAGAAACTTACTGAACACTCTTCTAATTGAAAAAGTATTTGAATTTTATGTAAAAGTATTTAAGTTTTTTAGCTTCTGGCTATATTAAAAAGAAACGATTGTTATCAGAAATCGAGGGAAGGACATTTGCACTATTTCTAGCCGATCGGTACGAATTTTTAAATAGCAGTTTTTTTTGGTAGATAACAAAATTAAAAAAAAGTGTGTATGACCTATAGTGTAGGCCTAACAAACCAAAAATCCCTAAAATTATTTATTCCTCGTGCTATTCTACGTTTGTAGAAAGTACAATATTGTAAAAATCTTGCAACGCTGGCTTTGACAAGTAATTACATATTTAATAACAAATAAGGCTGTATGGGCTTGAACCCTTTACCTATCCTAATAATGGACGAAGAAACCGAAATTAATGAAACGAATGTCGCAAATGTTAAAAATTTTTAGGAACCAACTTCACCTTCACAGCGATCCACGCATATCTTAACATTTCACTCTCATCATTTTTCAAAAACGCGATTAAAGAAGTAGAATTCCATAATTATCTAAACGTCATGTAAATCTTAAGTATTAAATACGCTAAGATTTATATGTTGAACACAGATAAGCCTATCCGCACGGCTATAGTAAGTACTTCACCGAAGAATACGCGGTGAATAATCCAATACTCGGTGAAGCCCATAAAATGGAAGTTTCATGAAGTATCGTTCCTCCACGTACATCTTCGCTATATCTCCACACTAACAATAAAATTCATATTTAATTTTATTTAACAATTTTCCTAAAGTCAAAATTCAACTATAAGAGGACAGTAATTGGCAACCAATTCAGAGGCCGCTAACGAAGCGGTTTTTGGAGGCTTAAATGATTTAAAGCCTCTAGTGATTTAGGGACCGCATAAGCTCGCTCAGCTATTTACTGTTTTAGTTTCAAAAACTTTGATATTGATAATTAAATGTCAGCCAACAATGTAGTATGTCAGACAATAGTAAGGGTTTGGCTTTGTAAGGATTTGTCTCAGCATTTTTATATTATGACTCGTGTTTCGTGGCCAGACATATGACTCGTTTTTCGTGGCCAGACATATGACATATTCTATCGTAGTATTTGCAACTAGAAAAAGAGAGTATATTCTAAAAAAAAAAATAACATTATTAGATAAAAAATTGGTCTACGCTGCGCTCAAGCTAGATACCGCCCTACTACGCCCAAGCGTATTCAAGCCAGTCTCGAACAATGTGTGTTGTTGATGTGCCATATGTTCTGTAAAACTTTGCTTATAATTGAAACTCAAATGCCGGTTTCTAAACAAGTTTTTAAAAATAATACAATTAGGAAATGAGATCAAAAAGGGTTTTTTAGCTTCTAAGAATAAATTTCAAACAACACAAAGACTAATATTCGAATAGAAATCGGGCAGAGTAACGTCCTAACTAGTCAACGGTTTCACCCTGTCCACCTGTCACTGTCAACACAATTTAAATAATAACTCACTACAAACAATCAATACGAAACGGACCGAGTTTCGGTGAGATGTTCACAGTGCAACTGCTACCGCTTATATAGCGATCTGTCGGCTGTAAGTGGGGAGAGATGACGTCACGTCTTGAAAATTTTATTGTGTTTCAGAGAATACTAATAAAATAAGAAAAACATTAGGATCACTTATCATCAGTAAGTGTTTTGTATTTTATTAATTATTTCAATATAAAATAACACAAAGCGTATGTTACAAAATTTTAAAGATGCCATTAAAGATGCCACCACGCACACAAGCATCTAAAAAAAAGCTATAGTTCTTAGATACTGCGGTATATAGTTGGAGCGAAAATAATAATTGATTGAAATTCTTATTTATGTATTTACTTTTCTCACAGACTACGTTGTAGCCAGCTTGATTAGCAAGGGTATTTGTAGGATAATTATTTTCAATACTTCACTGGCAATAGCATGACTTATTCAAATTCTACAGCTGTAGAGTATTTCTGGATAAAAGGGAGACTGGATAATTGGAATCGTGACTCAATTACAGCGGCTCTATCAACATTTTACGTTTGGCTCATGTTGAAGTATTGCTTGGACTTTATGGTTAAGTGTTTTAATTTCAGATTAATATCTGTTTATCGTGTGGTTTATGCGAGGGATCGGACAGTTATGGGTCTAAATTAAAGATTGAAGTGCTTCACGCGAACCCATAAAAGGTATTTCATAGAGAATTCATACCTATTATTTCGTAGCGGCAACAATATAGATTACAATTAATCAAATCTATTTATAAATGTTAAAAGGATAATGATTCTGTTTTTTTTCTACGGAAAAGGCCCACAAACGAGCGTACGGGTGGTGTTAAGTGATCACCGCCACCCACACTCTCTTGCAACACCAGAGGAATCACATGAGCGTTGCCGGCCTTTGAGGACGGTGTACGCACTTTTTTACGCTTCAGCGCTATATTCATATATTACCAGGTATGAAATGTATATAAAATAACTTTTGATGGGTTAAAATTTTCTGTAGGTCACTCAGGTTCATAAGTTATCTTAAAATAGCAATAAATAGGCATCTACGCATTTAATTAAAAGAAGATTTTACAACATTTTCAAAATATTATAGATATCTTATTAAATATTAACTTTGTTAACTTATTTGGTCGCGATGGCAAGCGTCCTGATGGAATGACGCTGGTGGCTTGGGCACGGGGAAGGGCGCTGGTGTGGGACGCTACTTGCGTCGACACTCTGGCTCCTTCTCATGTCCATGTTACGTTAGTTGGTGCTGGTGCTGCTGCTTCGACTGCCGAAGACAGCAAGCGTCGCAAATATGTTGGTCTCAGTGAGTCATACATCTTTGTGCCGTTTGGTGTCGAGACACTTGGCCCGTGGGGCCCAGAGGCGCGGAGAATGTTCAAAATACTATCTTCGCGCCTCAATAAGGCTACTGGAAACCCAAGCGCTGGCAGCTATTTCGGTCAACGGATCAGCCTTGCTATCCAACGGGGTAATGCTGCCAGTATTCTTGGTACGCTTCCACGTAATGATAGTTTTAATTTTATGTAGTCGTTGTATTGTAAATATAGTTATAAGATTTGTTTTGATTAAATATATAATATAATAAAGTTTTTGGTTGTTAATTAAGGTAGTATATTATGTCAATTTTTTATGTATCAACTAGCTGACCCAGCAAACGTTGTATTGCCGATATTAAAATCGCGATACAAAAGTAACTGTTGATCGTAGATGTGTGAAAATTAGAAGTTGTATGTATTTTTTAATGTTGACTCATAATCAAACAAATTAAAAAAAATCGTGTGGACCACCCTTAACATTTAGGGGGATGAAAAATAGATGTTGTCCGATTCTTAGACCTACCCAATATGCACTCAAAATTTCATGAGAATCAGTGAAGCCGTTTCGGAAGAGTTCTAAATTTAACACCAGTACACGAGAATTTTATATATTAAGATGTAATGTTGGAATCTTACGTTTTTTGAGTAATTAAAATGTAAATTTTAATAAATAGCTCAAGATTGTAAATGTAAAAAAAAAATTTCGGATTCGAGATTTTTCGTTTATTTGCATTTTCTGAGAACATTTACCTATATATATTATTTTTACACCATAAAAAAGTTGAGATTTTAACTAACAAAATGTAACCAACTTTTTGAAAATTGCTGAAATTTTGACGTGAGAATTTTCGATTGAAAAATAGGGTTCTATTTCGATATTAAGTCAAATGAGGTGAAAAAATAAAAGTTGATAATCAAAAAAAGTCTGTCTGGGATATAAAAAGGTACTTTTTAGGTTTTTTTTTAAAGAGAAAAATAAAAAACATCAATATTTTGTTATTTTTTCTCTTTGAATTTTTCACATAAATTTTGAGGTTATCTGAAAAGAGTGCAAAAACAAAAGTTGTAGATCTTTTTATTACCTACAACTTTGCTACTTAACTTTTTTTCAGAGGACTTGTTGTTTTTTACCCTCAAACACCCCCCCTTTTTCCACTTCGCGACCTCACCTCGCCCGTAATTTCTTTGTCCTTTCACTTCTATTATATTCTCATCCTTTTCCTATGGGTTTAATGCTACTTTTATTTTCTTTTTGGTTTCATAAATTATCGACCCTGCTCTAATATAGTCACGATTCGCGATAGATCTCGTGGCTTGCGGGTTATTTTAAAGAAAGGTTTCTGGGAAATGGGTGTAAAGAATGTGTATTTCAGTAAAGAATGTGTCTAACATAATGCAACTGGCGTTACCATCTACAAGACATACTTAAAACGCTTTCATGATGGAAACCAAACAATGAATAGAAAGAGATGGTGGAAGCCAATCCGAGCCAAACTAACCAGTAATTAGCGGCATGGTTTAACGTTATCTTACCAACAATATTGACTCAATTGCGTCAAATCAATAAAAAAATATGAAAAATTGCTGCCTCATGATTTGACTTTTCTGCAGAAAGAAACTCGTGTTGAAACTTGTGTTATCTTGTAGATTCTATACAGAAATGAAGGAATATTGGATCGAATTGTGACATGCAATGAAAAGTGGATACCTTACGATAACCGTAAGCGAAAAATGCAACGGCTGACCCCAGTTCAAACGCCGCAACAGTGTCCTAAAGTTGTTTACAATTTTAGAATTCCTGTTAATAATATAAAAATACAAATGTAAAAATAATTTACCTGTAGTAATTTTAAAACAAAATTGAAAAAAAATATTACATTAATCTTATAGAACTGAATATTAACAATAGAATTTATTCAACGTCAGTATTGATATTTTAAACTTGTCTCGCACCGAATACTCGGTGCAACTTGCACAAAACTTAAGACATCTTGACAGTTTTTAAAGTAGTTTCGTAAGTTGGAAGCTTTATATTTTATACTTTTGTCGGACATCGTATTCTTCACGGAATATTTTAAGGAAATATTTTACCTCATAAAAGAGAGAACCAAGAATTGCTAATATTTGATTTTATTCAAAATGTATTATGCAAACTTCTTTATCATTATTGATATCATTTATTTATTTATTTATATATTAGCTGATGCCCGCGACTGTGTGTCGTGTGTGTCTATTTTAAAAATCTTTTATCTCTAAAAGGTTTTTAAAAATAATAAGGAAGTTTGGAATATGTTATGCTATGAATCTTATTTCGAAGAAGATTGGTATGGGAAATTAAACTTACTATTGGAATAGTTATAGCTCATCAACGTGAATTTCGGTTTTACAAATCCCGCGGGAACCATGGTTTTTTCCGGTATAAAATGTAGCCTATGTCCTTTCCCAAGTTCTACTCTATCGCTGTACCCAATGTCATCATAATCGGTTTAGTAGCTCCGGCGTTAAAGCGAAACAAACAAACTTACATTTAGATTTTTAGGCATCTTTCGTTGAGACTTACATTGAGCATTAATTGTGTTTAATAATATTAGGTCACAGCATGAAAATGCCATTTTGTACTAAATAATAAATAAATTTTATGTAACATTAAATATATTTATTTGTTCCATAAACTCCTATACATTTCTGCCATCTCATGTGAATCTCCTTTGCGGTAGAACTATGGACACCACAGGCCTATTTTTTACCATTTGAAAATAATATTCTAAAATTTCTTTTTTTTTTGTAAACCATGAAATGATTTATTCAAACAAAACATATCTTATAACTATATTTACAATACTATGACTTTATAAAATTAAAACTATAATTACGTGGAAGTGTACCAAGAATACTGGCAGCATTTCCACGTTGGATAATTAGGCTGATCCGTTGACCAAAATAGCTGCCAGCGCTTGGGTTTCCATTGCTTTTTTGACGATTTTTTTTAATTTAACTAACGAAATCAAGAAATTAATGCTAGTTGGTTGAAGCCAAGTCTGACAATAGTATGGAAGATGACGGTGGGTTTCTAACGGTTTCTCGAGCCATGCGAGGTATTGCGCTATTGAGTATTGAACAACAATGGCGAAGACATGTTGACGAGTCGGGACTGTCTCACTGTAAGTTTCGCCTTCATTGCTTGAAGTTCAATACATAGTAGAATAGACATTTACTGTTATTGCTTGAAGGATCTGAGGAAATGGTAGTTGTTTTTTTATGAGGATAAGGGACGAGTCGAGCAGTACGATCAGCTGATTCGCTCAGGATTCTTGAAAAACCCAAAAATTCTGAGGGATGGAAGTTTCATTTTCCCAGTTATTTCAGAAACTACGGCGCCCTTCAGACCGAAACATTGTAACAAACAAACTGAATATTAAACAAGCAAATAATCAGCTAGTATTATAGCTATATTTTAATACTAAGTCTATGCTAACTAATTTTTAAAATACTAAGGAGGTAATGCCAAGCGTGGCTGTCTGCTTACGATTTGTTAGTAAAAATTTTATTATATAACGCCCTACCAACATGGTTTTTTTCGCGATATTTGTAGACATAAATTTAATTACTTTTATCGATTTTGTTCCCGACGCTATGAATAATAAATTACAAGTAAACGTCATGAATTCCGACTTTTCTAAGGCATTCGATAACATTAAACATAATATGCTTTTGGATAAGTTTTGGGCTGTGACCTATTCCGTTGGGTCAAGTCCAACATAAGTAATCGTTCTCAATCAGTTTCCACCAAGGGTTACATATCAGACTTTTTATCAGTACCTTCTGGGGTCCCACAAGGATCCCATTTAGGACCATAACTATTAACTATATTCATTAACGACATTACTTGCTAAATTAGTAACTGCAACGTTCTCCTTTATGCAGATGACGCAAAAATTTTCAAAATAATTATCAATAACGAATCAGATTGTGTTTCTTCATCTTCTTCTTAACCAACTATATTTAAACATAGGTAAATGTTTTATAATCAGTTTTACACGAAAAATAAACCCAATTAAATTTGAATACAATCTCATGAGTTTTAATATATCTAGAGTGAGCCAAATTTGTGATTAAGGTACTATATTAAATCACAAACTTTCACTTAGATTAGATAATACAAAAATCATTTAAACAATTGGGCTTCCTTTTACGTACGTGTAAGCCATTTAAAAGAGCATCATCTACAAAATATTTTACTTTAGTTCAGTTCGTTCGTTGCTAGACTTCGGTCCTGTGGTCTGGAACCCTCTTTATGTATCAATCGAATTGAGAGAATTTAGAAAAAAAAGTGTTATTAAGGTCTCTCGAGTACAGAACCGGCTCTGGTAGAATATCTTATGCTGATTCACTTAAAACACTTAAAATGATATCCCTTCACCTCTGGCGACAACAGGTCGACTATGTTTCTGTATAAAATTATTAACTTTGTAATTGATTGTAGTAAACCCCTAATCTTGTAGAAAAGTTCAAACTGAAAATCCCGACTATATGTTTTCGTGCAACTAACAATTTATTAGCCGTCAAAAGAATTTAATCGAATTTTGCTTCAAATGTTTTCTTTCACCGCTGTTTGAAACTATACAATAATCAAATGTCTCACTTGGATCCCTTTACAACTAATATTAAAAGAACCTTTAAAAAAAATCATTAAATAACGATTTGTTTACACAAAGCAATTAACTTTACTTTTTTTCTCTTTATTATTTTCTTTTTGTATTTGCGTTGTGTTGTTGTTAACTTCCTAATATTTCCTGAATATTTACATTAATTGTTAACTACATTATAATTTGTGGGAGCTCAAGGTCTGTTCGAAGTAAGCCCATCAAATAGTAATAATAATAATTACTTATAACCATGTGTTGCCTTTAGTAAGGCAGTACTCGTGTAACAATTTATCGGTCCGGTCCTAATTACCATTAACCATTTGTCTATAACCATTACAGGACTGGCCCGAGTAACCATTTTAACCAATTAATAGTAGAAATCACTTACAAGTAGTACCATTAATTATAGTTATTTAGCAAGTGTCATAGATTAGTTTATTACCTTAAGTAAATAAATATTTTTGCCATAAAAACCAATATATATATCTACCCCTAAGTGCACCCCTTTTCAAGGTTCTTACCTTTTAAGTATTAGAATAAGAACTATTTTTGTACTATGACTATTGGATGCCAAAATAAAATAAAATCGGTTACAGTAACATTAGATTTCCTTACCTATTTCTCCGTTAGATATATTCTTTTCTCTCACAGGCTTTATTTGTAGATGCTTGTATTTTGTAAGTTGATGGTTCCATCTATACTCCAACGCACAAAGATATTGGAGTTTAAATTCTATTCCGTTTCAGGGTTCCGTAGACAAATGGTAAAAAAACGGAACCCTTATATAGATACGTCATTTCTGTCTGTCTGTCCGTGTATGTCATATTGTTGAAACTTGATAAGAAGATGTATTCTGTGAACCTCATTAACATTTTCACACAAAAATAGAAAAAACAACAATATATTTTGGGGGTTCCATATTTAGAACTGAAACACAAACTTAAAACGAAAAAAATTTTTTTTTATCAAACCCATGTCAGGTCTGATGGGTATCAGACCATAACGTGTATCTATGGGTAGGTCTTCAAAAAAGATATGCGGTTTCAAATATATGTTTTTTCTAAGCTGAACAGTTTGCGCGAGAGACACTTTCAAATAGGTAAAAAGTGTGTCCCTCCCCCCTGTAACTTTTAAAATAAAAGAAAGGTAAATTAAAAAATATATATGATTACCATACAAACTTACACCGAGAATTGGTTTGAACGATATCTAGTACGTTGTTTTTTTGTAATACATATAATAAATGATGAGAGCTCATTTGCACTGTAATTTTCAGCAAAGATTTTTTGCCTTTTCCATTTAAGCAATTTAATATTATTTTCCCTTCTATATAAGTTTTATATTATATTACTTGCTGCTACGGAACCCTTCATGGGCGAGTCCCAGTCTCGCACTTGGCTACTTTTTATAACCATTTCAATATTTTAAATTTAATACAGCCATTAGAGTTTATTACATTTATTTATTCATTGGAAATGAAATCCGCATTGAACCAGACAACAGATTTTATTGTGAGCTTCATCAGGAACTGCATTTCTCTGAGATATTGGAGACAGGTCTAACAATGTTCCTTGTTATTCTTTTCACAATAAGACTTAGTCGGAAGTGTTCTTTGTTGCTCACAGGGGCGGATTATGAATGTGATTGGGCCCTAGAAATCAAGATAGATATGCTATAGCTGCACAAAGGCCTCTCCCAAAGATCGCCATGACGATCGGTGCTGCCATTATCCAACCATCTCATCTTCAATTTCTCCAACCTGCCCTCAAGATGAGGGCAAATTGTCGGTCAATCTTGTGGGAGCCCTGCCAACAATACGTCTTCCGGTAAGTGGTCGTTCGAGTACTCTACTAGCCCCAACGGCCATCTGTCCGTCGACCTATGTGCGCTGCCTACTACCACTTCAGTTTTGCAATAATTTGGGCTATGTCGGTAACTTTAGTTCTCCTACGGATCTCCTCATTTCTGATAAAAAAATATTAATGGCCTTCTTAGTTAACTCAACCGAAGAATAAGGATATAGGGTTCATTTATTCGAGAAGAGTTCCTCAATACGAGGGCTGCACTAAAAGTATCGGGAATGGAATATTTCCACTGTTCCTGTCATATTAAAATCTTTTTAATTGAAAACTCCTTGGTTTTAAAAATCGAAAATCATTTATTTATTAAAAAAAAGATTCTTGGTCTTGCCACAAGGTCTTTCCAAACTAATTTTGTCGTTGAGAAAATGGAATTGACTCGAGAAAATTCTAGAGCGATTATTTATTGAAAAGTGTATTGTGAATCAACTTGGAAACTTTCTACAAAAAAATAAAATACTAAATTTATGCCAACATGGATTTCAAAAAGGTAAAAGCACTAACACACTATTATCTAAATTTACTAATGAAATAAATACACATTTAGAAATTAAAAAAATAGTTGTCGCTATATTTTACGATTTCAAAAAAGCTTTCGATACACTAGAAACGGACACCCTTTTGAATGGATTTACGAGTGTGGTGTGGGACAGCCGCTGAACCAATGGTTCCGCGACTACCTCACTTCACGCTCTTATCGTGTTAGAGTGGGTGACACGTTCAGCGAGGAGACCAAGGTGGGATGTGGAGTACCACAAGGGTCCGGATGTGGGCCCATCTGCTACCTAATGCAAGTAAATAGCTTATGTGAAGTAATTCGGCACTGTTCAGCTCACATATTTGCCGATGATTTATGGACATTGCTAGCCGGCACCAACCTCGCTGAAACGTGTAGCTTAGTACAGTTAGACATAGATAACGTAGTTAAATGGTCTCACGATAATGGTATAGTTCTGAATTTGGAAAAAATTAAACTAGTTATTATTCACTCACCATATTTATCCCTCACAGATTCACCCCCGAATATGTATATACATAGTCTACTGTGCCTTCATAATAATTTTACAAACTGTAAGTGTAAGCCAATTGAAAGAGTTAATTGTATAACTTATCTTGGTGTTAAAATAGATTCAAACTTTTCATGGTCCCACCATATAGATTTTATTTGTAATAAGTTAAGGATACTTTTAGGTAAATTCTATCACTTAAGTTTTAAAGTTTCCTTAGCTACATTAAAATGTTTGTATTATACATACATGTAGATTCAATTATGAGCTATGCTCTTGATAGTTATGGTCTTACATTTAAAACATATATTGATAAAATCGAAACAATGCAAATAAGGTTTTTAAAATTACTTGTTTACAAAAAAACAAAAGCTAAATGTAAAGACAATTACTCAAAGTTATTTAAAATTTGTAATATACTGCCAATAAGTAAAAAGCACAAATACCTTTTAGCCTTAAGTAACCATGACTCTCAAGATCATAGCCCATCCTTAATTAGTCATAATCATGGCACCCGTTCGATGACATCAGGCAAACTTGAAGTACCTAGAGTAAACAATTACTTTGGCGATAGAACTTTAAAGAAAAGAATACCATATCTGCTTAATAGTTTGCCAGACGACATCCGACGGGAACCAAACAAAAATAAATTTAAAAAACTATTAAATCAATATTTATTGTTGCAGTAAAATTTGTAAAATAGGCTTTAAGATTTATTTTATGAGACTCGCTCGATCCTGTAGACAAACTGTGTAAACAGTTTTACAGGACTTTGTATTTTTTTTTTCATTACCTGAAGAAGCTGTGGACGCCTACAAAACGGCCTTTTTGGAGACCCCAACTTCCGAATGGAATGGTTGCTTCCATGATTGGTTCCATCGTATGGAAAAATGTGTCCAATTTCGCGAAGAATACTTCGAAAAGCAATAAATACATTTTTAAATATTAATGCTGTGTCACATCCTTGATTCCCGAAATTTTCAGTGCCGCCCTCGTACAATTAAACCTAACTCCTACACATTTCAATTTCAATCGCTAGAATTCCTCTCTGTAAGTCATATTTGAGCAATTTATAATGATGCCCGATACTTTATTTTTGCAAAGAAAACTTCTGTTTGGTGTATTTCTTATTATCCGCAATTTATAATTGTACACACCAACATCTACATGGAAATATTATTATTTGATCTTATGGGTTTTTTCGTATTTATACTACCATTAAAAAGTTAAAGAGTTTATTATTTGTTTAAATGCGTTAATCTCTGGAATATTTAGATTTTAAAATTTATTTATGTATTTAAGTTCATCAGAAATTTCTCAGACTGTATAGCATTAGACTGCACCTTAGCCTTAAGTAATGAAATGAAATATATAATGATATCACACAAAAAAAGAATGAATTACCAGTGGGAAGCTCCTTTGTACAGCTAGATTATGGGTACCACAACGGCGCCTATTTCTGCCGTGAAGCAGTAATGTGTAAACATAACTGTGTTCCGGTCTGAAAGGCGCCGTAGCTAGTAAATTACTGAGAAAAGAGACTAAACATCTTTACTGTAAATATAATAAATACCATCAAAAGAACTAATAATTTTGTCACAGTGATAAATAATAATTAAGGAGCATTATTTTGAAAAATTGGAGAGTTTAAGCCTTTCTGATTTCAGTGGAAAAAGAATTCCATATGTTCATAGCTTGGACAGTAAATGAATTGTTAAGGAAGGAAGTTTTATGAACAGATGTACAAAGCAAGAGATAATGGATAGACCGAATATTTAGTTGGTGAGAACTTAATGCTGAAAATTTTTCCTTGAGATATAATATAAGAGTTTTGGGATCAAATTAAGGATAGATATTTAAAGTCAGTTGGAATAAAAAGCACTCCCGAGTAACTTTATCTTTTTTTTGTGATGAAAATAAGGAACACGACGAGCAGGACGTTCAGGTAACTGATACGCCCTGCCCATTACAATGCAGTGCCACTCAGGATTCTTGAAAATCCCTAAAATTCTGAGCGGCACCACAATTGCGCTCGACACCTTGAGACATAAGATGTTAAGTCTCATTTGCCCAGTAGTTTCACTAGCTACGGCGCCCTTCAAACCGAAACACAGTAATGCTTACACATTACTGCTTTACGGCAGAAAGGCGCCGTTGTGGTACCCATAATCTAGCCGGCATCCTGTGCAAAGGAGCCTCCCACTGCAGTTGAAGAGAAATCTACGTGCAGGTGCGTTATAGTAAGTGATATGTTGCTCTACGTACATTTTAAACCTTCGTACATCTTAAAAACTCCGCTGTATCATCTATACTAATATTATAAAGCTGCAGTGTTTGTTTGTTTGATTGTTTGAACGCGTTAATCTCTGGTACTACTGGTCCGATTTGAATGATTCTTTCAGTGTTGGGTAGTCCATTTATCGAGGAAGGCTATAGGCTATGTTTTTTTTTCAAAATTAGGGATCCGTAATAAAATTGCTATTTTGTAACACAAGGTGTAAAATCGAAAACCTATTTTTGCGTGCGCTGCAAAAACTATTGACAATAGAACAAAATGATGTACAGGCTATAATATAGGCAATATTTTATTACTTATAAAACTATCGCGTGAATTATAGTTTATAAGGCAAAACAACGTTTGCCGGGTCAGCTATTTAATATATATTTCTAGAACAAAAGTTGCAACCGAGTTAGACTCGCACTGTGTTGATTATAAAAATAAATAAAATAAGCCTTTATTGCTGTTACTTACAATAACATTTTTTAAAAATATATCCTTAACTAATTGCTTACTATTTTCTTAACAGCTTGTCCTTCGGCATAGGCCTCCTCCAAAGACTTCCATCTTTCTCTCTCTCTCGCCATTCTTATCCATTCTGGGCCAGCCTCTCTATTAAGGTCATCCTCCCATCGTTTTATTTGTCGCCCTTTGCTTTTTTTGCAATCTCGTGGATACCACTCCGTTATGCAGATTGTTATTATTATCGTTATCCAAATTGCAGTGGGGCCCCCATATTGAAGGATTGGCGAATAGGCTTAGTTCTGCAGCATATGCGGTTAAGAAAATCAGACGGTTAACTGACATAGATACGGCGAGATTAGTATACTTTAGTTATTTTCATAGTATTATGTCCTATGGTATATTGTTATGGGGCAGTGCGGCCGATATTAATACTATCTTTGTGCTGCAGAAGAGGGCTATTCGCGCGATTTATAACCTAGGTCCTAAAGAATCATTAAGAGAAAAATTTAAAGAAATAAACATTTTGACTGTTGCTTCTCAATACATTTTTGATAATGTTTTGTATGTTCATAAGCACATTGAGGAATTTTCTAGAAACTGTGACATTCATAATGTTAACACGAGGAACAAACATAAACTTGTTATGCCTACTACTCGGTTGGGTCGAGATAGTAAGTCTTTTGTTGGGCGATGTATATACTTCTACAATATGATTCCAGAAAATGTACAAAACAAATGTGTTACGAAATTTAAAAGAATTGTTAAAAAACGTTTGTGTGGGAAAGGTTATTATAGCATAACCGATTTTCTTAATGACACCACGGACTGGGATTAAAGCGAACACCCTCAGGCTCTTTAATTATTAATGTTTATTGTACGATATTACATTGTAATCCATATTTTATATAAAAAAAAGCCCGGTGAGTTTCTTGCGCCCATTCTTCTCAGGTCTGAGGCAGTCTCTTTTGAATGGGTGGTAGATTTTAACGTTCAATAAGTGATTATAAATCCTATTTTGAATAAAAATATTTGAATTTGAATTTGAATTTGAATTTATAATTTTTGTCCATTTCTCGCTTTTGTCATGTAGCATATGTCCCCGTCCATTTCCAGTTTTGCACACAGTTTTGACATCTTTGAATTTAGTTGTACTCTTAATTTTTGTTAGTTTTATTTTATCTCTTCTTTTAATTCCAATAACACTTCTTTGAATTCCGTTTTGGCAGATTTCGTTTTTAACAACTTTTCTATTAATGCCCATGTTTGGCAACCATACGTTAGACATGGCAAAATGCAGGTATTATATACTTTTTTTTTCTTTAATTGGCAAATCTGCATTTTTCATAATCCCGCTAAGAGACCAAAATCTTTTCCAGGTGTTGGCTATCCTTCTGTCAATTTCTTTAGGCATGATTAATAAACGAGAAATAAAGTTATTCCAAGCTTAAAACTTTTTCGGTGTTATTACAATATTATAAATATTATTTTAAACATGGACTAGACACTTGTTTTTTAGACAGTGACCTAACTATAACGATAGTGGCCTAACAATAACGACGTCCAAAATGGAGTTAATATTTTTCTATTACAAAAAAGTGTGAGGCTCCTTTGCACAGCCGGTTAGATTATAGGTTCCATAATGGACCTATTTCTGCCGTGAAGCAGTAATGTGTAAGCATTACTGTGCTTTGGCCTGAAGGACGCCGTAGCTTTGAAATTATTGGGCAAATGAGACTTAACATCTTATGTCTCAAGATGAAGAGCGCAATTGTAGTGCCGATCACAATTTTTGGGTTCTCAAGAATCAGTGGCACTGCATTGTAATGGGCAAGGCGTATCAATTACCATCAGCTAAACGGCTTGTTCGTCTAGTCTCTTATTTAATTCAATAATTAAAATAGAAATTAAGGATGTGTTTAACTAAAACGTCGTTAAGCACAACATAAACTGAAGTGTTCAGGAACAATTAAAGGAACGGAACGCAATTTTTGTCAGCTGTCATCTATCTGTCATCATTATAATCTAAATCTTCCATATGAATACGACCTGTCCGTTAGATACACCTTAGACAAGCTTCGACTCGTGTTTAAATATAAGCAATGTCTAAAGATTGTTTTTTTGATTGTTTGATTGATTGAAGACAACAAACCTTCTTAGAAAGTTCATATTAAGAGGTTAGAACAGGTGCAGTCGAAATTCTTATATCATCTCTCATATTCAAGTAATCTTTGTCGTCAATTAGACTGCTACGAACCTAGACTTGTGCATTTTGGCATGACGTCTCTTGTACAGCGTAGGAAAGTGTCAGACCTTGTCTTTTTACACAAACTGATTCATAGCCACGTAGACAGACCTCTATTACTAAGTAAAATTACCTTGGCTGTCCCACGGCATTGCAGCCGTATTATTAATAGTTCAGTCTACCCTCAACACGCACAAATTATTGTCAACATTCTAGTTTATATCGCATTTGTTCTCTGTATAATGAAGTCTGTCGGAAGGTAGACATATTCAATCCGTCAGTACCAAGGTTCAGAAAACTTCTGCTAGAAAAAGCGGCTTGGGGACTGTGGGGTTGAATTATGTTTATCTAGCTTAAGTTTATGTTTTTAATTTTATATAAAATCTAGAACACATTTAAAAGCATGCTGTGTTCACTTCCAGAAGGAGGCACTCACCCCAACATGTTAACGTATTTTTCTGTTTTATACAATATTAAGAGTGTATCCCGTTTTGTGAACCAAAAAAAAAAACAGAAAGACACAGATTTGTAATAGAATTTTTTTAGAACATGTGTTCATGTTTGTTTGTTTAAAATGTTTAACTTATTTGTAATAACACAATTTTATCTTTGTCACTGTCGGAATTACATGACAGGGAGAAGTAATTTAAAACTTGGAGTAACTTTACACTGCGTTTATTAAACACAAAATAATAATTGTGTTGTGATATTACATTACTTCTTAGCAATTATTTATTTATTTAATTATTTATTTTTTGTACAAATATAAGCTTATATAAACCGTCAAGAAATGGTTTCAATTATGCGCTACTTTGGCTATTTCTTGGAATAGCGGCCATAAGTCCGAAATGTGCATACTGCCCTTCTATTTCTATATTTATTATTCTTTTGTTTATATAGATATTCCCACTAACTTGCATAATTTGAATTCCTTTTTGACCTCTCGGGTAATTTATTTATTAGGTTTATTTTCAATCACTTACAATAATACACACAAAGATAAAAAGTAGAACTAAAAACTAGGAACTAAATTTAGTGATTACTTACAAATAAACACAGCATGCACAGAAATAATTAATTTTAGGTATTATTTAGAATTCGTTACGAATTAAAAAAAAAATTGAAAGTAATAAATGAGTAGGTTACATAGTTATACACAGTTACATTTATTTTCCAATTATAACATTATTAAAGATTACCAAAGATGCTGCAAATGGACTTGCGGAATTTGGCAAATATGTCAATATCTGCAGCTACGCTATAAGAATTTAAAATTTTACATAATCGTGGGACTGGGGATTAAATGGGGTTATTAAATAAAGTAACTAATACAAATAATGACATGGGGTCTATTATTATCAGTCTAATTTTAAGTTGACAGTAATTTCAGAAGCGGAAGCAGAACACCCTTTGTATTATGTTCTATTGTTCCTGACGATAACTGACAAAGGGGTTCGAAAACAAACGTTTACGGGGTCATTAGAAGACATTGAACTTATCTCATACTGCGATGTCTAATCTCTACTAAGGGTCTTCTTGGCTGATATAAGCATATTATTTTAAACGAGCCGTTTACGCTGATTAGTTGATCAATTCACTCGATATTTTATTTATATTAATTCGAATATTAAATGGAAAATAGATATTGATCGATTTTCAGACCTAATCGATATAAGCCTGTTTCGGAGGAGTTTGGTAACAAACTTTATATATAAGCACGGACGAGTATAAAAATAAAGACTCTGTGTCACCTTATATAACAGTGAGGCACCAAAACAAGCCAATAAACGTGTAAAATACATAGCCCCACGCACACACTGACACTAATACAATCCGATCGGCCGCCATTATGAGATTTGCTATCGTCTGTAACAGATCAGTTTGCGTCGCAATAAAATATTTAAAAAATACCGTCGTAAAAATTGTTAAAACAATACTATAAAAGTATTTGTGGATATATGATTATTTAAGGGAGAAAATTTGTATAACTGGTATATCCTGTAACCGCACACACACTAGCATAAAGGTGCTTCACTTTATCACGGCGCGGAGTCCTTCTTTTTTTACTAGTCCGTGTATATAAGATCTATCTGCAGTTTTACTAGTAGTAGAGTGCAAGGCAGATCAGCCGCCATACCAAATTAACTTCGAAGGTGTTAAGGCTCTACACACATCAGAATTCCTATACTGAAGTCTTAGGTTGACAAAAGATATGATCCAATTATATTAAAAGGCATTTATTTTCTCAAATTTGATTCCTTTAGAATTCTTTTTGATGTCATTTCTAATAACTACTAGATATTACTACCGCTTGGGAAACAAATGGCGCTCTGAGAGAGAAGAAGCGGCGCAAGAAACTACTGTTCAGAAAATACACTAAAGATAAGCGCACCCATACAAAGAATGTCATAAGCTTGAATATATTACTAAAAATAGTACACAAGTGGACCCGACAGACGTTGTCCTGTACACACGTCTTAAATTGGAAAAATTGGTCTAGCCGATAGGAGAAGTACACTAACATACACTTAAGCAGGAGAATTATATTACATGGACGGAATTGAGAATCGAAACCAATCTCAAATTCACTGGAACACACAAAAACTCATCAAAATCGGTCCATCCGTTTAAGAGGTAGTTCAATTGTGAAAGTTTTATTAAAATCGGTCCAGCAGTTTAGGAGGAGTTCAGTTACAATAGACGCACAAAAGAAATATATATATATTAAGATAAATAATATTAGCTTTTACCCGCGACTTAATGAGCGTGAAACAGTTGCTTTGGCCAGCATTTTCTTACATACTCACTTTGTTAATAATACACAACAAACTGATGTGGTTAATACATTTTTATATTAACAACTATAGAACTTTCATCCCCTTTTTTCAACCCACACAGCTCTAAATTTTAAAAACGCTAGAACAAATATTTAAAAGTTTCATGGTGTTTCGATAATGACGAACGTTCATACAAATTATCACCCCCTATTTCAACCCCACCAGGCCTTTTCGTGTTTATTTAGCCTATGTCCTTTCCCAAGTTATTATCTTGTCTATCTTTGTACTAAATTTCATAAAAATCAGTTCAGTGGCTTAGGCGTGAAAGCGTAACAAACAAACTTACATTCACATTTATAATTTTAGTAGACATACATTCAGACGCGGCAATTTGAGACATAGGGGAGGACAAACAAACATACATATGGATTACTTGATATGCTCTACTTTATTGTAACACCCTGTAGTTGCCACGCTTGCCTAGGAAGAAGAGTCAGAAGAGAGTTGCAAATCTTATAAAGCGTCAAAATATTAACGTTCATTTGAAACACATTGCTACGTGTCGGGACAGGACGATTTTTTTTAGCAGGACGTTCAGCTGTTGGTGATGCCCTGCACATTATATTGCAGTGCCTCTCAGGATTCTTGAAAAACCCGAAAATTCAGAGCGACACTACAATTATTGCGCTCGTCATCTGTAGACATAAGATGTTAATTAAGTCTCATTTGCCCAGTAATTTCACTAGCTACGGCGCCCTTCAAACCGAAATGAAATTTGAAATTTTATTTGCAAGAAACATTGTACGTAAGATGTTAACATAATATTATTGATAATCCAATATGTTTCGTCAATTGACATGCAACACAAATCATGCTTACACATTACTGCTTCACGGCAGAAATAGACGCCGTTGTAGTACCCATAATCTAGCCGGCATCCCGTGCAAAGGAGCCTCCCACTGGTTTTACTTATTGCACCACCGAGTCTTGTAGATTGCAATTACACTAAGAATAGAAATGGTCTCCGCTGCGCTCTTACTAGATACCGCAGGCGTAGTCACAAAGTGCGGCAACTAATACTCCGCCCAAAGGCGTACTCTAGCCAGTCTCGAACAATGTGTGACGTTGACGTGCCAAATGTTCTGTTAAACTTTGCTAATAATTAAAACTAAAATGGGTAAAAACACTGGAATCACACATCATAAGTAAGTGTTTTGTATTTTATTAATTTCATTGTAAAATAGCACGAAGCGTATGTTACACAATTTGAAGGATGCTATTGAGTGTCAAGATGCCACACACACAAGCATGTAATAGTTGCCGTAATAAAAAAGTTAGTTTTCTTTGGTACTGCGGTATCTAGTAAGCGCAGGAGCGCAGCGGAGACTAATCCGTAATGTAAGGGTTTAAATAATTTTATAATCATACAAATGATTCAAGTTTTCTTTAGTGTTCATTCCGCCAATATTTGTTTTTAAACAATTCGACACGTGTTTCGACCTTTACACGAGGCAGACGAGCGAGACGTGTAGTCTCACCAAAATCTGGCAAGTCTCGTGCGGTGTGCAGAAAACTTAAATCATTTGTATAATTATGGATTTCCGCAAATTAAAGCCTACTTTAATAATTTTCTTTTTTTTTTAGTTTTATAATGTCAATATTGAATATCTGTGACCTATTGAATAAATAATGGCATCAATTAAAAAAAAGGGTTTTTGTAAATTACAGAACAAGTATCAATTAAAAATCCAATCAAAATTTGTTAAAAAGTAATTCTTTCCAAAGATTTATCTTCTCGTAGTTAATCGAAAGAGCTGATCCGGAAAAATCATTAATCTCTAGAATACAAAGATTTTTCTTAGGTTTGTGATAAAAAATTCTGTCCACGTAATTTAAGGAAATTGGTTTTTTTGAGCCTATGATAAATTCCCGGCTGAAATTATTTTTTATTGTAATAAGGATATTTTTTATAATGCTGTGTTAAATATTGCTGACTATGTGGCACTATTAAGTTTGATAAACTTTAAAGTGCCAACACGATCTGTGCGTATTCCATGTCTATTTTCGATCAATTCTTCAAATTCAAACCCGATTATGAGAATTTGCAGAGAATTTAATGAAGCGTGTGCTGATTTTGATATATTCTTTACAAATACAAACTTGTTTAAAAATACTCTTTATAGAAATTGCTAGTTTACGTAAATTAATTTAATGTATAACTTAAATTTCGTCATAATGTCATTTCTGTTGTGTCCACTTATTATTTTTTACTGTATTTGGTGAATGATGCGTACAATTTTAATTGGATCTCAGGATCATAAAAATATGTTGTACTTGTTATTAGATGATAGTTTTATCTTGTTATCTGTTATTGTACCTACTTGTTAATAAATAAATAAATAAGTTTATACGTTTTGTGTTGAATGTTTTATTGATGTAATTAAGTAGTCATTCATTTATAATTTATGATTAACATTTTTTGTATTAAAACTATTTGTTATTTTTTTATAGTGATAACCCTTACTTCTGGGATTAATTACAAAATTAAATATGTAACCAAAATTTATGACCGATGCGGGACTCGAACCCGCGACTTCTCGCGTTCCGTGCGAGCGCTCTTCCACTAAGCCAACCGTTCTTTACCTATTTATTCTTTTTGATGTTATTTCTAATACACTACATAGTATAAGTATAAGCGGTAGTAACCGCTTCGGAAACAAATGGTGCTCTGAGAGAGAAGAAGCGGCGCAAGCAACTCTTATGAGATTATCTAAAATATTATACACTTTTTATTACACGATTTTCAATCATTTAAATAGTACTGGCTGAACTGAGGAGACGCTGTTCTGTCAATAGGAAAAAATATGAAGTAAGTACCTATTTGGGAATAATGTTGTTTAAAGCCATCGGAAATTTGTTATCTTATTTGAATTACTTAAAAATGAAATATTCATACATACCCTTTAACTACCGTTCCTTGTTTATAGTAGCTAAGACGGTGACGACGGTAGGCAGACACTTCCAATAAACATCGTTACTGTACACAAAAATATATGCAAAAACTTAACAAATTATATACTAAAACCTTCCTCGAGAACCATGCTATTCATTGGTGAAAGAACATGAAAGTCGGTGCAGTGGTTTTTGAGCTTATCACGAACAGACAGACAGACGCGTCGGAGCAGTTTGTTTTATAATATATAGTGATTGAAATTCATATTTCAAATATTTGTATTCAAAATAGGATGTGAACTCACTTATCGAAAGTTAAAAATCTACCACCCATTCCAAAAGGAATGCTTCAAACCTGAGAAGAACCGGCGCAAAAAACTCAGCGGGCCTTTTGAAGTGAAACTTCTTTAGAATCGCTGTGATTTCAAACCGGATGCAACGGAAAAAACGACAGGTGAGGCACAAATACAAAAATGTGTAGGATGAAGCCGGCAAAGAATGAGACAGAAATATGCATACTATTGAAGTGAAAACTTATTTATCATCGTTGTGATTTGAAAGTCGATGAAACGAAAAAGCGACAGTAAAAAGAGCAGTCACATCAATTCATAATATTTAACATGAGAGAGTTTTGGTACCAGGCGATCATAGTTAAAGAAGAGATTGTCTTAAGTATGGCGCGAGTATACCTTAATATATTCTGACTCCAAGCGCACGACGTATTACTACATGGACACCAGGAGAACATATTATTATATATATTAGTGGTGGTAGGAATGTCTTTCATAGCGGTTGAAATCATGTATCATCCTAGCAACACGTACCATACAAGTTCACTTCTGACATGTGTACTTTGTACGCACGCAATGTTTTTTTTTCATCGAATAAATACGTTTGCAAAGTAATATTGTACAATTAAATATTTAATAGCCTGAGGGCGGTCGCTCCACTCCCAATCTGTGGTATCATTAAGAAAGTCATTTATGTTATAGTAACGTTTGCCACACAAACGTTTTTTAACAATTCTTTTGAATAACGTAATATTTTTGTTTTGAATACTTTCTGGGATCTCGTTGTAAAAGCATATACATCGCCTCACAAAAGACTTACCAACTCGAATTACCATTATAACTTTGTGTCTGTTCCTGGTGTTGACATTTCGGTTATGACAGATTCTAGCAAATTCACTTATGTGCCTATGAACATACATAACATTATCGAGAATATATCGAGAAGCAACAGTCAATATGTTAATTTTTTAAATTTTGCTTTCAATGATTCTTTATTGATTATAAAAATTAGAACTAGATTTTTTTTTCTGTCCACGTGAGAAATGGACTTTAATACATCAATTTAGCCGCATATAAACACAAAAAATTTACGCAATTCATCCCAGTTGCCACGTCACATGAGATTTAGTATAAAATATTTTTATCGCTTGGAAGTCAGGTCGATGTTATGACCTGCTCAATCATTGCCCTCGTAATTCAAACAAATTATTTGTGCGAAAGAAATTAATTATGTATCCGTATATTTATGAAACAGCTAACCCGGTTGATTCATACAAAAGCGACTATTACGTAAATCAAAAAGGTAGAAAGGTTGCCGAGTAAATGAAACTAATAAATATTGGGAAGCAACAGTCAAGATATTAATTTCTTTGAATTTTGCTCTCAATGATTCTGTATGACCTAGGTAATAAATAGCGCGAATAGCCCTCTTCTGCAGTACAAATATTGTATTAATATCGGCAGCGTTGCCCCATAGCAATATACCATAGGACATAATACTATGGAAATAACTAAAGTATACTATATTATACTTAAACATACAAGTATAATAATAATGTCAAGTAAAGACCAAATATAGTCATAAATTATTCAAACTAAGAACTTGGCCTGATTTTCTCTCTATAAGATTTTCAGTCTTTGAATAAGAGTTTAATTTCCTCTCGAACGTGACATTCATTTACATAACCCATTTTCGTAAATTGTGACTTAAAATTATTATGTTACTAAAATCCGCAGAGGCTTGAAACTATTTCTTAGTTTAAACTATTAACTTACACTATACTATCTTATTGACAATGTGTGCGTTAGCAAGTTTAATATTGAAATAAATATTTAGTCATGACATAGATACTGCTAATACTTCCTCGATAAATGGACTACCCAACACTGAAAGAATCATTCAAATCGGACCAGTAGTACCAGAGATTAGCGCGTTCAAACAAACAAACAAACAAACAAACACTGCAGCTTTATAATATTATTATAGTATAGATATGGCAAAACAACGTTTGCCAGGTCAGCTAGTACATAAATATACAATAATATAAAATATTATTAAATGATTATTTGAAATGGGCTCCTTTGGCTGCAATACAGTCCTTTAAACGTTGAGACCAGTTCGCAATAGAAGCACGCACTCTTTCCATGGGAAAATTCTTCACTGCCAATCGTACGGATTGTAGAAGGGACTCCAAATTATCATGGCGTTTAGAGCAAGCCGTACTCTCTAAAACTGGCCATTAATTGACCAGCGTATTAAGGTCGGGACTAGATGACGGCCGGTCTTAAGCTTTGATGAAGTCCGAAACGTTCGTTTCCAACCAAGACTGTGTAGACCGAGCATTATGATGACCCGGCGCCGAGTCTTGCTGGAAGGGACCACTCTTGGTTATTGACCATGGTGTTGTTAAGGGGCTTCACTACCTTCTCAAGAATGGTATCTTCATACACTTGTGCCGATGTTTTAATACCTTTTTCACAAAAGTATTGCTCAGTCACTCCTTCATAGCTAATACAAAAAACCCTCCAAAACAACACTGAAGTCGGATAGTTCCCACGTTCCACTCCGTCGACTGATTGGGAAGCTTCCTTAGGGCTTTGAGCATAAATATAAATAATTAATAATAATAAAAAATAAATCTTTGTTTGTTAAAATGTTGCTCAATTGAAAAAAAAATCTCATCCGTAAACAAAATTTTTCTATGGCGTACCTTTGCGTACCGCTTCAGTAGTTGTTTATATTTTACCACCCTATTCTTTTTAAAATTATAAGTTAAGAAATGACCAGTACGTCTCTTATAGGCAAGTTCTGAGTCTTCTTTTAAAATACGCGACATGGTTCAAGGTGCTACCTTCATCTCCCGATATAAAATCTTTCGTGTACGACCAGATCTTTTTCGGTAACAAACAGAGGAGGTCTCATTGTACCTATTAATATCCCGGTACACCAATATTTTAGTAATATCAAGCGTATGGAAGTTTTAAAAATTGCATTTGGCTCCATACCTACTATGTGTACTGCAATCACAGCGATTCAGTTCTCTTTATCATCCCACTTCAACCCACATCCCACGCAAAATATTGTACAATGTATTGGCGCCAAAATGAGAAAACTCAATGAACAATCATATAAAAATTACTGATTTCAAATTAAAATGTAATATTTTGTTTATTTTTGTTATTTAGTTTATAATTGTAACAGTAATTATGGCCAGACTAAGTATATTTATGTAATATGTAGTAATAAAATGATAAGGAATAATATCGTATTTGTGTAAACAGCTCTTACAATACCGCTTTATAATTGCCTTACCATACACTTTGTGCGCACGCAATTTTTTACTATATCTGCGCACCCTCAAACGTCATATTTATGGCTGACGATGTCAAAGGCTTTTTTTAAATCAATAAAAATACTAAGCGTCAAATCCCTTTTATCAATACTTTGTTTTAAATATATTACCAAATCTAGGCGGCTAGGGTATTCGAGTTTGGACGAAAACCGTATTGCTTTTTTTAAAGAAGTTAATGGAATATAAGAATTCACTTAATCATATCTATACATTTAACGTTTCACTTCTGCGAGCAATCCCTATGATCAGCGGTAAACCTTTTTTGTTAAAGTACAAACGAGTGTACGAGTCACTTGATGTTAAGTGATCACCGCCGCCAACATGCTTATCGTTGTAAGCAAGATCGTCCCTTATTTTGATTATATTTCTTCATACTACACCTATCTGAGAGTGAGCAAAAGTATTATATCTGTAAAAAAATATTAAGAACCAAGATTTTCATCATTGAACCAAACCTTGAATTCCAAAATGGCTCCTATACAATTACCAATAATTAATTTTAAAGAGTTCTTAAAGATAATAAATACAAGCTATATACAATCTAACAAATAATTTATTACATTTTATTACACTATATTATAATATCTTGTATAATGATTTGAAATCCTTGTTGAATCCCTGTCACACTTAATCGTTTTTCTTATATTAGTATATTGAGAAATTGTTGGTAGAGTGATTGTTTTAAAACAGACTAAGAAGAAACTGTTGGGTTAAGAAGATTAATTATTTTACAGGTTCAAGGCAGGTGTAGGTGTAAATGTTAAACCTTTAGGGTTCCTGAAAGAAAGGTTTCCACCTTCGCACGACACGCCACAAGTAAGCATATCATCCCCACCATCTGGTTGTGTGGTTCCCCCACCTCCACAGTGCGGTTTTCAAGGAGCTTTCTCCCTCGTACTACAAAGCTGTGGAATGAGCTTCCTTGTGCGGTGTTTCCAGGACGATACGACATGGGTACCTTCAAAAAAAGTGCGTACACCTTCTTTAAAGGCCGGCAACGCTCTTGTGATTCCTCTGGTGTTGCAAGAGAATGTGGGCGGCGGTGATCACTTAACACCAGGTGACCCGTACGCTCGTTTGTCCTCCTATTCCATAAAAAAAGGAGCTTGCAGGACTTACGGACAGACAAGAAATCAATCTTATATATCTATATTCTTTACAGCTATGAAAAATATATCAAAGGAAATAAAAACATAGAATTGTTTGTTACATTATAGTTTTAGGAGTAAAGGAGAATAGGACTTTTGGGCATGATGTTAACAAGTTGAAATATACTTTAAAAAAAGGGTATATTTTTCTGATGAAAAATACAAAACACTAGCTTATTTACAATCTACAAACTGAAAAAACATTAAAATAAAGAAAATCGATTAAAATGTAATCGAATCAATATTTAATTATAGTGTTATTTAAATAATATTAGTTAAGTGCATAGCTTATGTTCGAATGACCATATTATTATGAATAAAATATATTATTTTCTAAGGAAAAAACAGAACTGAGCAATTATTTTACTATCAATAAATCGATTGACGTAAAAATCGATACTAGTGAAAGCCTTGTTCCTCAACGCTAACTTCACTTTGACAATGACAGTCTGACAGATCATTTCGTTTCGTCGTCATTGTCACTTCGTTTCTCGTTGTATTCGTTGAGTTACCGACTTGTTAACTACCTACCCAATTGAATTCCAAGGAAAGTTGTCTCTAGCAGTCTGTTTTACAGTTCATGTACGAGCTAATTAGTATAATATATTATTCTTATCTGAGGAAATAACACTTTTATTTTAGGTATACTATAATATAATACCTAATTACCAATTGTCTTACTTATATTATAATGCAAAAAAATGTCGAACTGTAACGACATTTTTTTTGCATTATCTAGGTATACGTAGATAGGTAGCTATTTTTTATCTAAAAAAAACAAGGTTGGTACCCAGCTAATATAAGTACTATGTGATAAATCCTTAGCAGCTAGGCATTTAATATACCTACTATCATAGATAGATCAGCTGTCAACATATAGTTTACGACATAACCTCATTTTTATATCTTCGATTACTCAGCTCCTGGATTGACAAATCTTGCTAAATTTTCAATTATGAATTATTTAAAGGTAAGCTTTTAAATGGTGCTACTTTCATCTTGTTATCATCTGGGCCCAGGAATATATGGAAGCGTTTCAATCTCCGCAATATTTCTGCCATTATATTATATATTAATTAAATACAAAATATCTATGCAAATGATTGTCTTTAGACATATACATTATCAATATTAAATTATTTTAAAAAGAGATTATCTTGCATTTATCCTCTCTCAGAGCACTATTCATTTGATATAGATTTTACTTAGCTACGTTATAAACAAATATGTATACTTAACTAAATTTAATCTAATGTAGTATGTAACAGTACTGATACATAATCACTCATAATATGTTGTCTATAGAATTATTTACATGAATAGAGATGCAATGTCAAAGCAGGCGTACACTTAATCCGTGATCAACAGGGCTTCAAGTAGGTCATTCAAAGATTAATATAACAGAGCTGTCACCTAGTGGCCGCTTTCAATATACTATAATACCTAAGGCATTTTAGTGAGTATCGTTATAATTACTACATTAATCAATACCGTTTCGGTTTGAAGGTCGCCGTAGCTAGTGAAATTACTGGGCAAATGAGACTTAACATCTTATGTCTCAAGGTGACGAGCGTATTGTATTGCCACTCAGAATTTTTGGATTTTTGAAGAATCCAGAGCGGCACTGTATTGTAATGTTTAGGGCGTATCAATTACCATTAGCTGAACGTCCTGCTCGTCTCGTCTCTTATTTTCATAAGAAAACTATGTTTTTACTTATTTATTTACATTTTTTGACTTACTCGTCGTGACGTTTGTGTATTTTGTTGCATCACTTTGCATATATTGTAATTGAAATGATTTGTAAAATTAATTTGAAAATAAGAATCTGTAATATCATTCAGTTTTAATAAGAGCAACCTTAGAGTTTCTTGCTCGTTCTTCTCTAAGGAAATCTGCTTTCCGAACGAGCTGTACGAAAAAAATTACATATTTGAAGTGTAATGCAATTAACCTACGAAATAAAAATATTTTTGTTTGTTTGTTTAAGATTATTTACATTTCAGATTTAATTATACAAAATTCATTTCCAAACCCATCTGAATTGAATGAATTGATTGGCTTGATGGAATTTGCTTATAAATTAGGCAACGTTGAGTATACTATTAAACTTAAAAAAAAAATTATGAAAGTACTGCAAGATGGTTAGTCATTGTTCGTAGTTATTGTTTTATTCTTTAGTTTTTTCTTGGTTATTAAGTAAGAACATAGTTATTTTATTGTTTTATCAGCCTTTTGCTTGTGACTTTAATTTGTAAAAATTTTATCAAAAATTGTTTTCAAAAGTTTTAGTTTAACAAAGGATGTATATAATACTATTAAGCATGTCGAGTTAGCCTGTAAGTGGAGTATACAACATTATAAAAGAATTTTTAAATGTATCTGTAGATTAAGGTAGTTGTATGCACGTTGGCTTCCTAATAAATAAATAAATAAATAAATAAATAAATAAATAAATAAATAAAT
>CATIXQ010000025.1:9795858-9847281 GCA_949711755.1 Leptidea juvernica
AAATAAATAAATAAATAAATAAATAAATAAATAAATAAATAAATAAAAATAAATAAATAAACTCTACCTTAAAAAGTGGGCTTTACACAAACGAAGTCACGGTGTACACTTCCCAACTAATGCACTCGCAAATAAAAACAACTGTTCACTGAGCGAAAACATTTATTACTTTTTTTTTGCGCCCAAACAAGGGAAAGGGCTACCCTCCGGGATAACGACGGGAGGGAGGTGGTGAATGCTCATGCATACCATCGCAGCCTAAGTCTGCGTTGGCATCAACAAAAAGGCTTACGCAACGTATTGAAGGGATTATTTGGCCACAAGATAAACAAACTAAATCTTATAACTAATAACCTTTAATATTGTTTAAAATTTATAATTTTTTGTACGTTTTAACCCTCTTTTTTTGTCTCAATTACCTTATATACTCTAGTTAGTAAGATCTAATGTTTCATTGTTTGTTTACCCCAATAAATAAAATAAAAACAGCTTGATGTTATTTTGGTTAATGAATGTTATAAACAAAGGGGTGTTGAGTCTATTTTCTTGGTGAATTATTAATTAAAGTATGGTAACTTATCTCCTCTGGGGTACCATTCAGTTATTGCTCTAGTCCATTTTGGTGTTTCATCCCTCATAAAGTGGCCTACCCATCTCCATTTCAGAGTGCGTATTGTTTTCTCTTTGCTTTTGAACTTAGTTTTTCCTTTGATATGATCCAATCGCACTTTGTCTTGGCGCTTTACCCCGACCAACTTCGTTGTATTGAATTTTGGCAAATTTTTAACTTACTTAGTTTTTTTGGGTAAGGGCCCAGGCTTTACAAGCATATGAATATATCTAGCTCCAAATCTCTTTATAATATTGAAAGGTCTTACCTGACACATTAATACAGATACATCATCACGTAGTTGGATTGAAAAAAATGTTTAGTATATCGGCTATAAAATGCCAACAGAAGGAAATAGAAATTGGCTGTTAGAAAAAGTTATACCGACTCCTTTATTCAACTTAACTTTGAGTTAAATATTATTAAAAGTTTTTCTAACATTTAATTACTGCCCTTAATATGGTGACGGTTAGTATACACTGTGTTAAAAAAACCATGTAGCATAATTGATACGAATATAAAGTAGAATGCGGAGACACTAAAATATAAAATCAAAACCCTTTAGATTAAATGCTACAGTAAAACGAACAATACATATTAAATTACAGAATATTTATTATTCAAACAAAACAAATCTTATAACTATATTTACAATACTAAGACTACATAAAATTAAAACTATCATTACGTGGAAGCGTACCAAGCATACTGGCAGCATCACCGCGTTGGATAGCAAGGCTGATCCGTTGACCGAAATAGCTGCCAGCGCTTGGGTTTCCAGTAGCTTTATTGAGGCGCGAAGATAGTATTTTGAACATTCTCCGCGCCTCTGGGCCCCACGGGCCAAGTGTCTCGACACCAAACGGCACAAAGATGTATGACTCACTGAGACCAACATATTAGCGACGCTTGCTTTCTTCGGCAGTCGAAGCAGCAGCCCCAGCACCAACTGACGTAACTTGGACATGAGAAGGAGCCAGAGTGTCGACGCAAGTAGCGTCCCACACCAGCGCCCTTCCCCGTGCCCAAGCCACCAGCGTCATTCCATCAGGATGCTTGCCATCGCAGCGGGTAATACCATTTAGCTCTAAAACAGCTGGTATATTAAGAGCGGCAAATGCCCTGCGGATGACTTCATTAATACTGGCGTGATGACTGATACGGCCTGCTGATTTTAGGCCGGATAACCCGTGGCGTCCAAGAGCATCTACCTGAACGCCACATCTACATTGATGTGGTTCATTCATACATATTAAATGGTTTCAAAAATCTTTGGAACCCCTGACTTATTTATTCTATCAGTAAATTAAGGTATTGTGGCTGTACTAATGGCCCTGTATGCAGTCCAATGACGTAGAACTAGCATCAGCTGAGCGGCGTGTCAAAAGAAGATTTAGTGAATCAGCTATGAAATGTAATTAGAAGGAAATTGAAATTGGCTGTTAAAAAGTTACACCCACTTAACCAACTTATCTTTGGGTTTTACTTAATTTAAGGTTTTTCTAACATTTAATTACTGCCCTTGATATGGTCACAGTTAATTTATTTAGGAGACTAAGACTTACTACGAGTATCTCTGAAAGATACTCAATCGCAATTTGGTTATAGAAAAATAGCCACAATTAAATCATTACTCGTTTGATAAAAAATTGTAACTAGTAATTACCGGCTGCTGTTTTCCCGAGCCGATACGACGTAGGGACCTTCAAGAAAAGAGCATTCCCCCATCTTTATAGCCGGCAACGCATCTCTTGATACCCGTTGTTGCGGTTTTCAAGGAACTTTCTTCCACATACCAGAAAACTGTAGAATAAGCTTCCTTGTGCCATGTTTCCGGGATGATACGATATATACATATCTTCGCGCTTCTTAGGTATCCTTAAAAAAAGGAATGCGCTCCTGTGATTCCTCTAGTGTTGCAAAAGAATGTGGTCGTTGGTGATCACTTAACACCAGGTAACCCGTTCCTTCGCTTGTTTGTCCTCCTTTTCCATTTCATTTTCATTTCCTTTTCCAAAAAGTCCATGGGCGGTTGCCTCACCATTCGTGAGCCTCTTGCCCATTTGCACCCTCTTATATAAATAAAAAAAAACAATGCGTACGTACAAAGTACACATGTCAGAAGTGAAACCTGCATGGTGCATGAACCTCTAAACTGCATATGAATTCCTGGTACGTGTTGCTAGGATGATACATGATTTCAACCGCTATGAAAGACATTCCTACCACTACTAATATATATAATAATATGTTCTGCTGGTGTCTATGTAGTAATACGTCGTGGAGTACTTGGAGTCAGAATATATTAAGGTATACTCGCGCCATACTTAAGACAATCTCTTCTTTAACTATGATCACCTGGTACCAAAACATTGTATTATGTTTCCTATCTCATTATTATTATTATTATGTTAAATATTATGAATTGATGTGACTGCTCTTTTTACTGTCGCTTTTTCGTTTCATCGACTTTCAAATCACAACGATGATAAAGTATGCATATTTCAGTCTCATTCTTTGCCGGCTTCATCCTACACATTTTTGTATGTGTGCCTCACCTGTCGTTTTTTCCGCTGCATCCGGTTTGAAATCACAACGATTCTCAAGAAGTTCACTTCAAAAAAGAATCCTATACTGTCGACCTTGGTTTATTAAGTCATTCCTTATAAAAATACAAATTAGAACGCGTGCAATATCTGTTTTTTAATCTATGTTCAACAGATGCAAAATCAATACAACGGTGAACGACCGCGTTGCGTCCCAGCTTCACTGAGCCCATGGAAGCTGACGCCGGCATGTCCAACCTTGAGGAGATGCCAAACTTTCCGAACCTTGGCAGACTGACCTTGCAAGTATCAAGACTTAGGATACGTTGATAGTGAGATCTTACACTGGCTCTCGCTTAATATGTAGTAATCATATGTCATAATTATTAACAATTGTTGATCTCTCACATCTTTAGCATCACCTGGAAAATTTTATTACAAAATTTTATGGGTTTCGTTTTCTTCCATTTGGCTACGGAACCCTATAAAGAACATTATTTTATATCTTGTATGATGGTACAAAACTCATTTGTGTGCCATTTGTGAATTTGAATTTGAATTTGTGCAAGTTTGACCCGCACTCGGTGTGTTTTCGTGAATTACTAACATTTAACGAGATTGTTAAAAAACCAAGCTATTAAATCAACCTTATCAAAAAACACGCCTATTTAAGCCTTATAAGTTAACACAACTTCCCACTTTACGTTAGTAATTACGATAGGACATGTTCGCTAAGAAACTAGGCCAATCCCCTTTCTTAGAACAGACGCCGTATTAAAATCAATATGACGGTGAATGACCTCAATCTGCCCCGGATCCTGAAAGTAACTCATCCCCTATCGTTGGCGCCAACTCGTCTGTCAACCTTGACGAGATGCCAACCTTCTCGAACCTTGGCACGCTAACCTTGCAACTGTCAAGATTTCGGATATAGCTCTCTCCGTACTTTTATTGTTCTGTTATGTAAAATTTACGGGGTTGTCCTAAAAAGCTGTTTCATTGATTTGTTCAGGGTGGCTTTTAAATTAACATATTTTTATGAAACCTCAATCGTAAAGTTATTGAATATCCATCTCCATAGCTTTTTAACACTCAATAATTTGCATTATAAGTATTTTACAATACTTTTACGGATATGAAGATTTCTCTGAAATAAAAAAAATTATTGAAAGTTGCCCGCACCATACCTTATTTTTTAAATATCCATACTTCTCATACTTAGGTATTATCCGTCTACACGACCTATTTCATCCAGTGGAAGGCTGACCAGAGAAGAGCCTCCGCTGCAAGCACAAGGAAAGTTCGTCCATGGCACCACGCGAGTGAATACATCGCCAGTCTGTCTGCGTTGACACACGAAGAAGATACCGCTAATACCCACTTGTTCACTACCTAGTGAATATACCTACCGCTCGAGTGAAATACGCCGCAAGAAATTCGACAATACAGTGTGTGCCGTACTCCAAAATACAATCCAATCCAACACCGCTTAGAAGAGGAGAACAGAGGAAAACCAGGTAGGTGGTTCCTTATATTTGCCTGCCCTTTAACTCCCTTAGCACAAAACCACTCAGCCATTACGTGGTAATTGCCACACCCCCAAGCACGCGCAAACATTTGTGGTACACGATAAATACCACACATAAGTAATAGGATTCCTGTAAACATATGTTGCTCCTTTACTCACAAATTGAGCAATCCAATACTTGACCAATTATACAAAGTTCTGGAGTGACCTTTGCTAAGTTCTAGTGACGACAGACCAATTAGGACTCCATCTAAGCTAAGGTCGTTAGGGATTTGTGACCTAACATATAATACATGCTGGCAATTTAGCAAACCAATTATTTCAACGAAGTTATAATACTGGTTTGAGGATTTTGTTGAATGCCCTTGCATACATAGCATAAATATAATGTTATATGCTAAATTATTATGTAAATATTGTTTTGAATAAAGGTAATGAGTTGCTTGTCACTTATCCTTATTAAAGCTTGAAACGTTGAGAAGATATTCTAGATTATTCTAGAACATACATATTTGACATTCACAAGTGTATTTATGAACCCAGGTGAATAAATGCTTTCTTTTTTGTTTGCCACGTTAAGAAAAGCAAGTGCTTATGTACGGGCAAATACACGAGCCACAACACTCAGAGTTGCTCACTCTGTCATACAATGGAACCGGAATTCATAATATTTATCAATCGAACGCCTGTTACTAGTTCTTCATCAGAGAAATTAAAGTAAGTATCTACATCAAGATAATTCATCATCATTTTATTGCCATTTGTTATTAAAGCATATATTTCAGTAGTTTTGACGGTCAATATGTGAATTTTAATCTTTTTTTGAATTCACATATTTTAATTTGTTTGGTTATGCATTAGTGTAATCAACTAATTTGTAAGCGAATCCGCTTTTGTTCACTAGTAGGCCCCAAAACAAATTTAGACTGTTGACCACAACGCACGAGCCGAGCGTAGCGTGCCGCGGCAGCGCCCGTTGAGTGCCAAAACCGGCTCTTGTCACTAGTAGGTCCCAATAACAAATTAAAACTGTTAATCAAAACGAACCAGAACCTAAGCGGCCCTAGTTCACTACTATTTCGTCAACAATTTTAGGTGGAAAATTTAATACTCGTCCCATGTTTACTACAATTGTTTTATAGTATTTTCTTTGATTATCGCGAGTATGCGAGTATTTCACATTTAAATAAAACACTTTTAAAGGATTAAAACACGTGTAATTGTATCTGTGTTTTTACATTAGATTTTTGCGTAAAAGTTACATTTTTAGTTTAGTTAACCCGACGTTTCAAGACCTTTCCAGGTCTCGTTTTCAGGGGGACTGAATAATGTAAAACACAGTTACAATTACACGCGTTTTAAGCCTTTATAAATGTTTTATTTAAATATAATTGTTTTGCAAATTGCGAATGAAAAAAACAATGGCGTATCAGAACGCTCGACGTCTCACGCTGCCATCTTTATTTTGTAATAAACTTACTATTTATGGCAGTTTACAGGATGTCCTAAAGTTATGGGACATGAAGGGAAAGTACCTTAAATATCGAAGATAGGCTATTTTACTGAAAGAAGACTTTATGTTATTTTTAAAAGTTAGTACTTCTGCATTCAAAGATTTTCTAAAAAATACTTGCCTCGTCTGGGAATCGAACCGACTGAAATGTAAAAAAATACATCCCTACTTTTATAATGCCAATCGAAAGAATAGCCAAAAACTAATAACTCTTCTAAAGTAACATAGTATTTTAAAAGAAAGGCACAACGTAAAATGACTGTTTTCCTACTTGGATTGGTACGAATGGACCGATTAGATATAGTATATAGTGTAGTGTATAGTGCGTTATCTATTCCTTGTACCTGGTATATCTTACTTATACATAAGTCCATACAATACTTGAGAAATAATTTATATTTTATATGTAGAAATTGTGTAGAAATGAAGTTACCTCTCATACGTTCCAGTGCATAAGTGTTTTTATGGTCCTACCGTGTCCCCGTGGACACGATAAGCCGTCAAAAACCGTCAATATCTACGTATCCCTACAAAAACACCAAAGAGAATTTTTTACCGGGTGTATTATTAATTGCTCTTGGTTCTAAGAGCCATAAAACAAAGTGTAACGCTTTTGAAGATAAAATATATTAGTTTTTTATTGGCATTATCTAGCGGCGGCCATTTTTGTTTGTCTACTATAGTAAAAATAATACAAATAATTTATTTGATCCCGACGCATTTAGAAAAATAGTCACAATTTCTCGTAGAATCATAAATCACGTTTTTTGACACCAAGCTTGTGTATCTAGCAACCCGTAACATAAATAGCAAAATGATACTTCAACTATTGCAAACACAAGTGGTTATAACGTCTCAAGTGGCCGGCAGCTCAGCAGGCAGCTTCTGCGGACGCGCGGGACGTGTTGGCAAAGGATTAATATCATTAAGATACACTATAAAAAACGTGTGTGTGTACTTACGTATGCACGCAAGAAGTTATACTTCTTTGGCCTAACAAAGCAAAAATCCTTAAAATTATTTATTCCTCGTGCTATTCTACGTTTATAGAAAGAACAATATTGTAAAAATCTTGCAGCGATGGTTTAGACAATTCATTATTAAATAACGAATACGGCTGTATGGGCTTGAACACTTTGCCTATCCTAATAACCAAAAACAAAAACAAAATAACGAATGTCGCAAACGTCAGAAAATTTTAAGAACCAACCTTGCTACTTGTGTGTTACAGTGATACGCGCGCATCTTAAAATTTCACTCTCATCATTTTTTCATAACGCGCCTAAAGCAGTATAACTTCAAAAAATATAAAGATAGAAAGTCTGTGTTGAAGTGACCCCTTGTGAACTGGCTAACCCAATACTTGACCCATTAGTCTAACGGGGTATTTAGCTGATACTCCCTGAGCTTAAGTGTCGAGTGATGCTCTAACCAATCAGACTTTTATCCTAACGAGGGTCGTAAGAGGTTCGTGAGTTACGTATTAAATAGATAACTATTTTGTGTACTGCTACATATTCAGCTATTTATTTAGGTCACACGATAACTTTCATTGGGCAGGATACATAGCTTGACGGACAGCAAACTCCTCGAATGGCGACCACGTGTGTTGGTTGGCCCTCACAAGATGGACCGATGATCTGGTCAATATCGCCGGAATAGGTTGTATGAAGGCAGCGCAGGACCGGATAGTCGTGGAGATCTTTACTTGAAGCCTTTGTCCAGCAGTCGGCGTCTTCCGGCTGATGATGATAACACGATAAGTTTGTGGAATCTCAATAATAATGCCATAATATTGTTTTGCAATTTTTTGTTATTAACTCTGGGCATGCACGTATTTAAATCCCGATCTGCAGTAAGATTTTTGATTTTCAAGCGTTACTGCGTACGATATGCCGAAAAAGAAGCAACAATTTTTTTTATGAAAATAAGGATGAGACGAGCTGGACGTTCAGCTAGTGGTAATTGATACGCCCTACCCATTACATGCAGTGCCCCTAAGGATTCTTGAAAATCCCAAAAATTCTAAGCAGCACCACAATTACGCTCGTTACCTTGAGACATAAGATGTTAAGTCATATTTGCCCAATAATTTCACTAGATACGGCGCCCTTCAGACCGAAACACAGTAATGCTGCTTATTAGTTCGCCACATTACTGCTTCACGGCAGAAATAGGCGGCGTTGTGCTACCCATAATCTAGCCGGCTTCCTGTGCAAAGGAGCCTCCCATTGGTAAATCTTACCAATATTTTAATAGACTATGCATCTTATCGGATGCACACTAAAGTGAAACCTATATGGTGGCAATAAGACCTTTTACGAACACAACAGTTGCAGTTATTCTGATAAAAATACTACAGTCAGTAGTAATCGATGAAGAAATACTATTTAAGGTCAACAGATATCGATGAAGACACACGCGGATTTATATGTCTATAAAGGTCGCCCTAATTTCTATCAAATCGATCGATTTTAGCATTGTTTACTATGTCCATTATATGTTATCGTGTGGCAAACAAACGAACTAAGTGTTAATTATAATAAATTATAAATAGTATGAGAATAGGTTTTTACTTAATAGATCTAAGGCTTTTGGTGAAGTTTTTTATAGTGAAACTTTTATTACATCGTCTCAAACTTTTTCGTCTGTGTGTTGCATGTCGCGTGACGGTCGGGCGGCGCCTATAGTTCGTAGCAGCTGTCCGTGTTTTGTTATAGACTATTGAATGAAACCCTTATAAAATATTGTTTTTAGATTTTATTATGTGTATATAATCTAAATAATTGTTAAGTATTATGTATGTCGTACTCTCCCTGATTAAAAATATTGATTGAAAAGTATTATAATCAGTCACCCTATGTAAACTATATATTATCTATATATACAAGAAAAAGAATTGAAAGTATTCAAATGTCATCATTTTTAATCCTTTTCAATCAATATTTTCAACCAGGGTTAAGAGAGCACAGAGAGTTCCAAAAAAATATTAGTTGGAGACTTAGTCTACTTTTATTATTTCCCATTATCATTCCAATTTTCCAAGTATAAAATTAAGATTGATAAAACTATTTTATACCCATAATGGAATATTATTCCAAAGATTTTTAGTTAAATGTCTATTATGTGAAAAACTTGAAAAAAAAAGGAAGTTTCACTTTTACTGTGGTTTCGTAAAACCACACAATATTTTACGTTATTTTTTTACGCAAATAAGATATTATGGCGGAAATACAACAGATTGAAACGATACTAGCGCCCCCATTTAAGCGAATTCGATTTATACATGACACGGTATATACGAAGTATAATAGCCAACTCAAGCCCTGTGAATAATTTAAGTTCACATGAAAAACTGTCACCCTGAAAAGTGAGGAAAATTGAAATTGTAACATCAAAACAATCCCTATTCTCATTATTCATACAGCTCTATTTTTGCTGACTTACTCACTGTGCAAATCGATATTAAGGCTTAAGTTTGATAAATTGAATGTTAATGATGGTTATTTTATTGAATGGGTGGATATACCAGCGTAAGAGTCTAACCAATATACCAATACCTGATGGTAAGTGAACATTCAAATTCAAATATTTTTATTCAAAATAGGATGTGAAATCACTTATTGAAAGTGAAAAAACTACCACCCATTCCAAAATGAATGCCTCAGGCCTGAGAAGAATGGGCGCAACAAACTCAGCGGGTTTTTTTTTCATCAAAAATATGTTTTACCATTAAAGTAACAAAGTGTTATTGTACAATTATACTTATTATTTAATAGCCTGAGGGCGGTCGCTCCATTCCCAATCTGTGGTATCACTAAGAAAGTCATTTATGTTATAGTAACCTTTACCACACAATCGTTTTTTAACAATTCTTTTGAATAACGTAATACTTTTGCTTTGAAAATTTTCCCTTTGAACATTTGCCCCACAAAATACTTGCTAACTCGACTTAGTCGAGTAGTTGGCATTATAAGCTTATGTCTGTTCCTGGTGTTAACATTATGGTTATGACAGTTTTTGGCAAATTCACTTATGTGCCTATGAACATACATTACATTATCAAGAATATATTGAGAGATATTACTTATTCATTTAGGTTTTATAAATTAATTAAAACCCGTGATGCTTAAAAGTTCTACTATATGCAAATGTTCTGAGAACAAGGAACATTTTCGCATTGTGAACCTAGTTTGGTTCGCTGGCTGAAATGAAACAACAAGCAATAATAAGTGTCTTACATATTTAAAATTTTGATTATTTTAAGCTATTGCATAGCTTCTATCGCGGCCCTTGAGCGTGTAGACCGAATCCAGAAATTCCGTAACGAAAATAACCTAACACGTACTTACTAGATCTATATAGATATTTCTGTCTTTTTGTGCAGAAGGTCTCAGGTTCGAGCCTGGGGTACGTCTTGATTTTTTTTAATTTCTTTATTTTTTTATCACGTTTTTTAATTTTTATGATTATGACAAGCATTTTTATTTAATTTCATCTGTCCCGTTGTCTGTCTGTTATCAAATCTTGCAAGTTAAATTTTACTCACTTCCCGTTTTCTTTTTTTAATTAATTTTATCAAAAAAAAATACTGCATAAATAAAATAAATAAATAATTCTAGTCGCGTCACTCATTGTCATTTCACGGAACCAACTCTGGCATTTGATCAAATCACTACATTTGTTTAGAGAAATGATAAAATCATGTTGTTCTTTAAACATACTCCGTGATTTGATCAAATCACTTATGGAATTGACCAAATCTCTGTTATCATCATTTCCCTGCGACAGGTCAATGATATTTCATACAGGTCTCCTAAAATGTAACGACAACATGGCATCGGGGGAAAAGTCCTCTCATGATGAGCCAGTAAATAAACCAGCATTCTACATACAGTAGTAGTCGAGTAACAACCATTTTATTGAATAATTAAATACGTACTACCCTACTATATATTATATATTTTGTATATAATATTATTTAATAATATCGGATTGTTAGTATACTCGTGGATATAGATCCACGAGTATATCTGGTGAAGGATTTTATTTTGTCTTCCCACCTTTTAAGCTTTTATTTTTTATATTTTGGCTAGCAAAATAGAGTACAATTTTCAAAGCATACCAAACATTTATTTTATGTCAATACTTATTTTTAATCCTTTTATTCTGTTATTTTTATTTTATGTGAGATTTCTTTCAAAAAAGATTAATTTTAACATAGAATAATATTAAATATATGCACAGTGAGTAAGTCAGATTCATAGCTGTCTCACAAACGTTACAGTATGAGTGATTGCGTTCAGAAGCCGTGTTGTACAATAAAACAAACGGCGTGACGTCACAACAATCATATTTTATATTACACATGTAGACTAAAGCAATCTGATAGATCGCGCTATCAAACTTAATAATGGAAATAACAGCTACCTTAACTTAGCTACCATTCAGTGTAGCTACTTTCACGCTTCCACTTAAAACCATGTCGCTGTGGCTCAATCTTAAAAAAAAATTGAGTGCGTACCAAAGTACACATGTCAGAAGTGAAACTTGCATTGTGCAGGAACCTCTAAGCTTCATATGAAGTCCTGGTACATGTTGCTAGAATGACACATGATTTCAACCGCTATGAAAGACATTACTATCACCGCTTTCATATTTATGTTCTCTGTCTCTCTCTGGTATCTATGTAGTAGTACGTGGTGCGCATGACGTCAGAATATATTAAGGTATACTCATACATAATACAATCTTTTCTTCAACTATGATCGCCTGATACAAAACCACAAACTCAGAAATTGTAAGAAAACATTTTTATTACAAAGTCTTACTTCGGAACCCGGAATTTTAGCTCGAGTACTTGGGCGTAGTAAGTTGCCGCACTTTGCGACTACGCCTGCGATATCTAGTTGGAGCGCAGTGGCAATCCTTAATCTAAGACATTAACAGGCCCCTTAAGTTTTAGTCTTTGTAAGACAGTGCATTGATTGCAGCATTTTGCGTACATTCAATTTTATAAGCGTCTAATACATATTTAATTGGAATCTGTGAATTTCTGACCAGTTCTATTGATTTTAACTCAACTTCTAGGAGTTGTTAATAAAGTTACTTTGAATTTAACAGTTAAATTTAAAAAAAATGTTTGATTTACTTGAAAAGTTTGAAAACAAAACATATGAACAATACGGAACTCGAACCCGCGACCTCTGACAACCTAAGACATCAAGATTTATGAACGTGGCGTCACTCGAACGGTTGGCTCAGTTGGTAGAGCACTCGCATTAAACGCGAGAGGTCGTGGGTTCGAGTCCCGCATGGTTCATAACTTTTGTTTTCAAATTTAATTTGTGTAATAAACCCAGAAGTAAGTGTTATCGCTATAAAAAATAACAAATTACTTGAAAAGATATACAGCTGAATTTTAATCAAAGAGATCATATTTTTTTGAATAAAGAATTACATACATTCTATAATGGAAGGCTGCAGAGCTCTATCTGCGTATTACAAGACCAATGAACTCGCTTTTCTCTTGGAAGCGTATATTAAATTAATTAATAACATTAATAAAAATTTACGGTGAATTAATCTTGCTATGAAGGCTTTTGTACCTAAATTGCGTATAGAATATACATAGTAAAATAATATTTAACGTGTAGGGTTAGATGCTCATATTAATGTCGAAAGGCTGGATTTCGTTTAAGTAAAGGCCTCCTCTAGTTTTCCACACCATTCCATTTTTTTTTGCATCCAGTATGGACTGGACCTGCACTGCACTCTCTACGCCATCAGTCCACAGTTTGGTTGATTTTCTGACTTATCTTTTGCCTTTCCGGTCAATAGTAATTTATGTTATGCGTAAAAGTATTCATAATACATCTAGCAGACCCCTTATAAAATGAGGACTGAACTCCTAAACCTCTCCAATTATCAGAGCTGATGAAAAATATAATATGCTTCTTAGGAAACACTCAAATGTAGTTATATTCACTTACTTAAAAATAAAATACTAACATTCATTTAAACTTAAATTAATTTCCACATTTGTACTTAGTTATAACACACTTACTTTAAATTATTATTAGTCAATTCTGTGCATTTCTCTTATAGGTTACATAAGAATTGTAAATAATGCTAAATATGTATTTGTAAATGTATTAATATGTATTCTGTTAAAGTGTCTAAATAAATACATAAATAAATGTTGACAATTTTCCATCCGCCTACAGAGGATATGTGGTGCCAGTTGCCGCTTAAACTTAAAATCTTGCGTAAGTAAGCTTGCTAGTTTTATTACCAAGTAAATGTAAGGTTACCGTGGGATAGATTCATTTCGATTTTCACAGAGCCCTTGCTCTGTTGTTGTCTAACATGGTTTAACATGGATTTTAGTCAACACACTACAAGGCGCGGGATACATCCACAATATTATACCATTAATTTAACAAGAGCTCACTTAATAGAGATTTGACAGTGGCATATTAGGTAGCTCCACCGTTTCTTAATGATCTGAAAACGTTTGTTTTCGAACCCTTTTGTCAGCTAGCGTCAGGAACAATAGAATATTACACAAAGAGTAATCGCTCCTGATATTGCTATCAACTCAACAGGATTACGGATTTAGATGTTTAACTCATAATATTATTATCTCAGGAATTATTTGACAATTTTTTCATGAATAAGCCTTTTTACTTTATTAAATATTAATTTTATATAATAGATAAAATATTAATTGCTACTTATGCTGACTGGAATACGAAAGGAATCACAAAAGGAGTTTTTTAAACACATATACCATGTGTTTCCTAGGAAGAAATGACCACTTTGATGTGAGATGTTCGATAGTAATGATAATATTTTCATTAATAATACTTAAATGAAAACACTTTTTAGAGAATTAAAACATTCGCAGAATTGGCGAGAGATTTGAGAGACGCCTTCAATCGGGAACTCGTGCGTACTGGTCACTCGCCAAAGCTGTCCAAGGAAACTTCTGCCAACCAGCTATTCCGCCACTGCATAGAGACGACGACTAGCTGGCACATGACTCAAAAGAAAAATCTCCTGGGCTCCTTTTTTGCATTCAACTCTACTCTGGACGTCCAAGGTGCACCACACCGCATATTCCGCGGTGCGAGTAATCACACATGGCGGAGATTCACCTTTGACATTCATGAATTGAGTGGGCCTAATGGCATTCCCCAATTGTGCTGCGGGCATGTGTTCCGGAGTTAGTTCCGATCCTTACCCGTCTTTTCCGGCTCTTCTGCTCATCAGGTGTAGTCCCGAAATGCGGCTTTCGTGCACCCCATTTCTAAGAACGGTGTACGTTCAGATCCGTCCAACAACCGCCCCATTGCCATTACCTCCAAAGTACCAATCGCCAGCTCTTGGGAAACCTAGAGGAGCACTAGCTAATCAGCGACTGCCAGTACGGTTTCCGTCAGGGTCGCTCAGCTGGTGATCTTTTTGCATACCTCACCCATAAATGGAGCAAGCGGTTGAGTCAAAGGGAGAGGCGTTGGCGGTGAGTTTGGACATTATGAAGGCCTTCGATTGGGTGAGGCATAAAGCACTTATAGCGAAACTGCTATCTTATGGGCTTCCTAAGAGGTTAGGCAAATGGGTCACTAGCTTTCTGGCGGATCGGAGCATCAAGGTTGTTATCAACGGTTTATGTTCGGACTTTAAGCCCATACTGTATATCAATGATATGCTTCAAATCAGCCGTATTCATTGCTATGCAGACAGCACAGGGTATGCTACCTACACCGGCCGTTCCAACATGTTCCGGAATAGCGTTGACAAGAACCGGAGCAAACTTGTGTCTGAAGTTTTTCTGAACTTTGTAAAGTCTCGGGATGGGGTCGACAAAATTTGTTCCCATTTAAACTTATGTTTGACACAACTTTTAAGAAGACACAAGTTGAAGTTTTCACCGCTAAAAAGTCTTCCTTTGTCGTATCCCCTCGAATCGATAGCACTCCTCTAATTGCCACAGCCTGTATACTTAGAGTTGATATATCGAGCGACGTTCAGTTCCGTCGTCACTTGGTAGAGAAGCCCAAACTGGCCTCCTAAAAGCTTGGTGTTCTCAGTTAGACGAGACAGTACTTCACTATAAGCCACCGCCTGCAACTATATAAGGCGCAAATTCAGCATCACATGGAGTACTGTTCTCACCTCTGGGTCGGCGCTCCCCAGTGCTAGCTTCTTCCGTTTGACCGCATGGAACGAAGAGTAGCTCAAATCATCGACGATCAAGTCATCTCAGATCGGTTTGATTCTATGGCGTTGCGTAGAGATGTTCTCTCTGATCGCCTCAGCACTGAGTAGATGTTCGGATTAATTCCAGCAGCTGAATTCCACCACCGGACATTACGTGCAAGGTACCCACATCACGTTGACGTCTGGTATTCCACAACCGCGCGTTTTGGAAGAAAGTTCTTGCCTCGGACAGCCAATTTGTGGAATCAATTACCGGCTGCTGTTTTCCCGAACCAATATGGCCTAGAGACCTTCAAGAAAAGAGCATACTCCCACTTTAAAGGCCGGTATCGCATCTCTTGACCCCTTGATGTTGCGGATGTCCATGGGTAGTTGCCTCATAATTCCCCATCCTGTGAGCCTCTTGCCCGTTTGCCCCCTCTTTTATAAAAAAAGTAACCGCTCTAGACCTATGCTGGAATCTATTGATCAAGTAACAATTTTTGTTAGAAAAGGTTACAAGGCTATATTAAATTGATACGCACTTTCTTCATGTTTCATTTTCAAATATACGGAAATAAAGTCGAATACCAAGGTTTGACTGCCAACCAACTGGAACGGTCTTTATCCTCGTTTTTTATGGGAAAGGGGGTCAAACGAGCGTAGAGGGGTCGTTAATGATCACCGTCGCCCTATAATAACTCTTTTCGATCGTAAAAACAGCTAAGCCTCGAATTGTTTTGTCCCTTTCCTTCAAGTACGTACTCTCATCCTACCAGTGGCAGGCTCCTTTCACCGGATGTGTGTTTCGGTCTGAAGGGCGCCGTAGCTAGTGAAATTACTGGGCAAATGAGACTTGACATCTTTTGACTCAAGGTGACGAGCGCCGTTGTAGCGCCGCTCAGAATTTTTGGGTTTTTCAATAATCTTGAGCGGCGCTGCATTGTAATGGGCAAGGCGTATCAATTACCATCAGCTGAATGTCCTGCTCATCTCGTCCCTTATTTTCATAAAAAAAGGATTGTGTGGTTTTATGAAACTACTTTAAAGTGAAACTTTTTTTCACATCAGTTTTTAGTTAAATGTCTATAGCAGTTAACTAAAATTTTTTGGAATAATATTCCATTAAGGGTATGAAAATCGCTTTATCAATCTTAATTTTATACTTGGAAAATTGGAATGATAATGGGAAATAATACAAGTAACGATTTTTTTACATTAAACACTAACAAAATCAAACAAAATAGCGTGGAGCACTGGCACAAATGAGTAATAGTCTGTACACTACACGGTCAGCTGCTGCGAACTATAGGCGCCGCCCGACTGTCTCGCGACATGCAGCACACAGACGAAAAAGTTTAGAGACGATGTAATAAAAGTTTCACTTTAAAAGTAAAAATACGTTTCACAGAAAGCGACAAAACAGTTCGATATGGTTTAGTTTACTATGCTTTTGGTTTTATTATCAATAAGATAGTTGTAAAAAGTTCTTAGTACTTCATAAAAAACCATAGAATCATCATAAAACTTGATCATCAAACATAATTTAGAACAAATTGAAACTTATTGTTAAAATAAAATAAAGCAAGCTCAACGGAAAGAATTTTAAATCTTTTGATAATATTAAAAACTCAATCCTTATTTCACTCTCATTTATCTAAGCTGGATTTATCGCTCGATTCGTTCTTGGCACAATTTATTATTCAAAGCCATAGACTAAGACATAATAGATGGAGTGAAACGCTGTAAGCGTTATACAGAAAAAAAGAGAAGTCATTAGGTAATTGTTAATATTGAGCGAAACATGACAACGCTAAGATCTTACAAAAGAGTTGATGTTAACGAACGCAATTCAAATTGATGTTGTATTAACAGTTTGGCGAAATAAGTGTAAAGTTTCCATCAGCTGGTTAAGATCCAAACAAAACCGCGACTGAAGTAAAACTTAACTTATTAACATTAATTGAAGCTGTGTTACCAACTAAGCACTCACGTATTGCTGAAGAGCTAGGAGCATTGTAAGATTTTGCAATTTATTTTCACAGAAACGCTGACGATACAACCTCATCTTTTGAACAAAGTTGGCATCTCATTCTCTACCTAAAATAAAATAAATATCATTAAACTTACGTTATATTAACAAGTGACATTTTATTTATTTTACAAAGAATGATATAGAGTTATACTGATATTATTCATTAGAAAATAAACACTTACACTTTTCTACACATCAAGTCATTATCAGGTTCTTGATTTTCTCTTTTATTCTTATGAATTGATAAAAGAGTAAAATGATGCTGGGATTCCGCCATTTCTTTTAACAGATTTTTTTTTTTTTCATTTTATATTGTATTTATAATTCATTAATACCACTTACACGTTTTAAAATTTTCACTCATTAAATAAAATGATTGAAACTCAGAAATTGAAGGTAAGATTATTAATTACAACATATCAATATGGCTGTATGGTCTCGAACCCTTTGCCTGTCCTAATAATCGAAGAAGAAACCAATAACCGGATAGTACAGAAACGTGACGCCATCTTGCCGTAACGGACTTCCGGTTCCGTTGCATTGTCGTCCAGTTACCTTGTAGTTTCGCGTAAAGAAGTTTTACTTCAAAAACATTATCAACGTATGATAGAAATTTTATAGCAATGTCGTCACGATTTTCGGCTACGCGCCATGTTGTTTTTTTTGTCTAAATTCAGTTTAATGGTGTAAAGAATAAAACATTCGTTTGAAAAATGATAAAATAAAAAGACTTAATATAATAAACAGAATGAATTAGCTTTAATTTCATACGGAATATTTTTTCTTAAGCCTTTTTTAGATTAAACCAATTTCTGTAAAGTTGTAAATAGTAGAAAAATTATATTTCATAATGAAGGTTCGCTTCTCTCTTTTGAACATAGGCGTTTTTTGTATATCTTAGAAGTTGCTCCAATCATTGTTGTTTTAATTTTGTATTTGAAGTTGTGTAGAAAACCTTCCGAAATATCAGCGTTTTTATAAATCATGGTATGTCTGTACAACTCTCCGTTTGCGGTTATATATTATTTGAATTTGGATATTAACTAGAAGTGAGATAACACAACACAAATAAAAAATAAGTGTGTGGTCTTATGTAAGCACGTAAGAAGTTATTTGTCTTTGGCGTTATAAGACAAAAATCCTTTAAAAAAATATTATTCTATTTTACGTTAGTAGAAAAAACATTATTGTTATAAAAAAGGTATTAAAAATAACCAATGAAAATATTATTATACCGCATAATTTAGTTAAATAACTCATTCCACAGTTTGATTGTACGTGGAAGAAAGCTCCTTGAAAACCGCACTGTGGAGGAACGTCACACATCCAGATGGTGGGGATGATTGTATTTTAGTACGTAGTATTTTATTGCAATGTGTAATATAAATGTGTGCATTCACTGACTGTATGTATGTATAATTGAGGGTTATTTAGAATCCAGATTAAATGTCATTCGTTGCTTAATCTGCAGTTAAATCATAAACTTCGTGTTGACGGTAGCGTAATAGACAAACACTCTAATTACGGCGAGACTAATTTAAAATGTTCATGTGTGCTAGTTTTACAGATGTGTTAGTGAGTCAGTGAAGTGTATAGTATTTTATCTACACCCATGCTTTAAATCCTCTATAAAAGATTCTGAAACAGTTAGCTTATTGCCAACATTAAAACACCCAACGTTCTATTAACCATTACATCATCCAAACGAGTGTTGTAATGTTGTACTGAATTTCATAACAACAATCCTTTTTTTTTTTTCAATCCCTTCATAACAGACAGCCACATTCTTATTGCTCGATGCGTGGTATCTGTATGAATTTCAAAAAAATAACATTTTCTTTATTTGAATCCCCGCCATTTTTCTTCGATATTTTTATTGTTTTGTTTACAAAAAATGAGCGATTCATTTTAAACCCTGCAAAAGAACATAATATTCAAGTGAATTTTAATTATTGCACTATACAAAATGTAAATTACTACTAAAATAAATAATTCTTTCATTAATACTTAGTTTACTTGTATATAATCAGTAATGGATGATATTAGGTTACTACTAGGACTGGCTGTTTTAATATTTGCAGTAAGCTAACTGTTTCAGAATCTTTTAGAGGATTCATATTCTGGGTGTAGACAAAGTTTTGTATGCAACTGTTGATAATTAGGTATTAAAACACTAATGATAACTAAACACTAACACTAACTATATAATAAATCCACATTCGTGTTCTAATACCCCTTATTACACAACAGTTGCATAAATAACTATTGCTTTCGGTAAATCCCTATGACAAATATTGATAAACGGCGTCATATTCACGTATACAATTTTTAATTTTCTAACACGTATTTTCTTAAATTATTATTATCTTAACATAATAACTTGTTTACTCCGTATATAAAATGCAATATTTAGTATTTTAGTGCATAATATATATTTTATTATTCAAACAAAACAAACCTTATAACTATATTTACAATACTACGACTACATAAAATTAAAACTATCATTACGTGGAAGCGTACCACGAATACTGGCAGCATTACCGCGTTGGATACCAAGGCCGTTGAAATGAAATGAAATGATTTATTTGTATGAATCGTGGTAACATAGTTGTTAACAATTAATTGGTGTACAGCACAATTCGCCAATATATCGGGATACAAATATTTGATTGTCAATATTGGAATATTATATTTAATTTATACTTATGTTGACCGAGATAGCTGACAGCGCTTGGGTTTCCAGTAGCCTTATTGAGGCGCGAAGATAGTATTTTGAACATTCTCCGCGCATAATATGTTCTACTAAAATTAACATCACGAAAGTAGTACTTATTGAGAAATCAACCTTACAAACAAATTTACCTTTAAAATATTTCTACATTTAGATTGTTGATATATGTAACAACACAATCTTAAACAGAACACGACACCATTATATTTTTTAATTAATATCCACTAAAACACAGAACAAAAACGATAAAAAACACAACAATTAAAACGCGGTCCAATTTTACAGGAGACTAATGGATAGTTTCATGGTATTCATCTATTCCGTTTATTTCTCACATCTAGGTTTTTATTTAAGGACAGTTATCTCACTTTCACACAGGATTCGTCTATAACGGTAGTCTTATATTATTTATATGTCTTGATAGACTATGACAGCTATGAAAACGTTGACAAAATAGACTTTAGAAGTAACCTCTATTTTGAGCAATTCACGCACACTTACACAAAGTGTAGCTTATCACCCACAAAACTAATATTCTTGGCCAGTTTTTATCAGTTGTCTAACAGCAAGCAAAAAGTGAGAGGCTCCTTTGCTTTTCCTAGATTATGGGTACCATAACGGCGCCTATTTCTGGCGTGAAGCAGTAATGTGTAAGCATAACTGTGTTTCGGTCTGAAGAGCGCCGTAGCTAGTGAAATTACTGGGCAAATCAGACTTAAAATCTAATGTCTCAAGGTGACGGGCGCAATTGTAGTGTTGCTTAGAATTTTTGGGTTTTTCAATAATCCTGAGCGGCTCTGCATTGTAATAGGCAGGGCGTATCAATCACCATCAGCTGAACGTCCTGCCTGTCTCGTCCTTTATATTCATAGAAAAAAAAGAGACTGTCTGGACATATAATTAGTTTACTGAGACGGTAGTATACTAAGTTTACGATGTTACTGTACCAATCAACGTCATTGATAACAATGGTAATTTCTAATTCCACATGGAATAGAAGATGCTTATTTGTCATATTCATACAAATCTGTTTGTACGTAAAGCTTATGTTTGTATGTTTAAAAACGCATAACTCCTAAAGTGCTTTACTGATCTTTTTGAATTTTTTCAAAATTTTGTCCACAGATGTATTAGAGGGAAGTGTGTCAGAGCTTAAATAATATCTACCTATAGGCTACACAGAATTAGGACCTCATCCCCACCATCTGGGTGTGTGGCGGTCCTCCACAGTGCGGTTTTTAAGGAGCTTTCTTCCACGTAATACAAAGATGTGGAATGAGCTTCCTTATACGGTGTTTCCGGGATGATACGGGTACCTTCAAAAAAATCGCGTACACCTTCCTTAAAGGCCGACAACGCGCCTATGATTCCTCTGGTGTTGAGAATGTGGGCAGCGGAGATCACTTAACACCAGGTGACCCGTACGCTCGTTTGTCATCCTTTTCCATAAAAATCGGAAGAGTTTAAATAGATGTCTATTGCCTGTTCTGTGGTATGGTATGATATAGTGAGCATACTCCTTTAAAATAAAAATACTGACACAGACTAATCGTCACTTAAACTTGGCAATAAAGGACAACAAAATAATTTGACATTTAAAATAGTTTTAATAAGCGGTTGGTATTATAATGTGAAAAATTGGGCTTTTTATTCAATTATAAGATAAATAAGGTCTTTATGGATAGGTGATCATCATAGTGCCAGTGGCTTTGCACAGGAAGCCGGTTAGATGATGGGTACCACAATGGCGCCTATTTCTGCTGTAAAGCAGTAATGTTTACACATGTTTCTGCCTGAAAGGCGCCGTAGGTAGTGAAATTACTAGGCAAATGAGACTTTACATCTTATGTCTCAAGGTGACGAGCGCAATTGTAGTGTCACTCTGGATTTTGTGGGTTTTTCAAGAATCCTTGGCGGCACTGTATTGTAATGGGCAGGGCGTATCAATTACTATCAGCTGAACGTGCTGTTCGTCTCGTCCCTTATTTTTATAAAAAAATATAGTGCACAGCCGATCGAGTTTTGGAACGAAGTTCTTTGAGTAAACGAATAAATATCGCCCAGGCGCAACATCGTTGCTCAACCGATCGTTGGCGCCGACAGTCATGTGAACACACCCAAATAAAGCATCACATAACAAACAACCTTTATGCTCAGTTCGATCAATGTTGAAATTATCGTCAATTCTTGTCATTCATATATTGCAACGAATGTGTAGACTACTGTGTAGCCTCATTATCATCATCATAATATCAGCCGGAAGACGTCCACTGCTGGACAAAGGCCTCCCCAAAAATCGCCATGACGATCGGTCCTGCGCTGCTCTCATCCAACGTATTCCGGCGATCTTGACCAGATCGTCAGTCAATCTTGAGGAGGGCCTACCAAAACTGCGTGTTCCAGTAGGTTGTTGCCATTTGAGGACTTTATTGCCCCAACGGCCATCTGTCCGTCGAGCTATGTGCCTCGCCCACTGCCACTTCAGTTTCGCAACCATCTAAGCCATCCCATCATCTGTAGCTGTATGTAGCCTAATTAGTCTTGCCATTCAAATTCAAATATTTTTATTCAAAACAGGATGTGACATCACTTATTGAAAGTCAAAAACTACCACCCATTTCAAAACGAATGCCTCAGACCTGAGAAGAACGGGCGCAACAAACTCAGCGGGATTTTTTTTCGTCGAAAAAATATGTTTACCAAGTATTATTGTACAATTAAACATATTATTCAATAGTCTGAGGGCGGTCGCTCCATTCCCAATCTGTGGTATCATTAAGAAAGTCATTTATGTTATAGTAACTTTTACCACACAAACGTTTTTTAACATGAAAATTTTGTGGAATCTTGTTGTAAAAGCATGTAAATCGCCCCACAAAAGACTTACTTACTCGACTTAGCCGAGTACTAAGCATTTTAAGTTAATTTCTGTTCCTGGTGTTAACATTATGGTTATGACAGTTTCTAGCAAATTCACTTATGTGCCTATGAATATACATTACATTATCAAGAATGTAAAAATGTAGAGATCGTAAAAAAATATACACACATTCGATTTCTTTTTGAATGAGTACTTTTATAAAACTGAATATACAAAATTTATTACTCCAGTACATCAATATATCTTTAAGTAATGGAATAAGTGACATTACGTGCCCCGAAATAAGATTGTGGTGTAATCATTTAGAGGACAGAAACAACAAATCAAATGAAAACCCTTTGGTTGACTTTCACCGCGTCGTCATGTGGTCAGGCTTTGAAAGCTTACTGGAGCAAACAAAAGTTACTTGGGATATTATAGTCCGAGCGACGGATGTAATTTTATTAAGAAAGTAAGTTACCTTGAATATAGTTTACTTGATGCTAAGAATTAACAGTAACAATATGATTTAATATAGAACAAATTACATTAACTTATGAGTAACTTAATGCCGAATATATGACATTGATCAAAAAACAGTACAAGTGCCTACCTTTTTGCAGCGAAAATAGATGTTGTGTCAGTCTGTAACTGTCTCGAAGGAACATGGACGGCAACTGTACAAATAATAACTTAATGCTGCAAATTTCATTTGTGTTTATTAAAAGTTAAAAGCAACTTTGATTGAATCATGTTGAAAAGATTGATGAAATTAGAATTACTCTATAAAGTTAATATAGATAGGAGTACTGGAAAAAGTCAACCTAGGTGTGCGCTTAGGTGGTGTGCTGTAAAGTTTTATTCTTATATCATAATGTACAGACCCAGAAACTTTTTATAATATAAAGATTCCTTGAGAAGTTTGTAAGGCTAAATTAAATATTCATTAGATATATAGGTTGGATTCCATCTCCTGGCCTATCTGGCCCCAGCATTTGCAATTTAAGCATCGTTTGTGACCTACTTGCGGTTTTACGACCAGCTTCTAGTCTATAGCTTAAAATAACTTAGACGTTCTTCATATATTATAGACTCTGTAGTCCAGAGAGACTTTATTATTGATTTTTGTTTTTGTTTCTTACTAACGCCGTGCTATGAACATTGCCTATTATTCTCAATGGACTAGTTCTTCGACTGGAATGAAAAAGCAAGAAACATGCTAGTAAAGATTATTTTTCTGATTTTCAACTAATTGAAAAATAATTTGTATTCAATTTTGTTTTAATAAGTATTAGGCTTCCATATTTATATTAATACTAGCCACCCAGCAAACGTTGTATTGCCATATAAAGTGATAAAAAAAAATTCTGGGGTATAATAAGTAGATGCAACCGATTTTCAGACATACCAAATTTATCGTACTACAATTATTGTATTCGTTTGCCATGTTGCAACCCTATAGCGGATTTGTGGATCGAACAGAATAATATAAAAATCATGATACAAAAATAGTTGTAGATCGTAGAAGGGCGAAAATTTGAAGTTGTATCTATTGTTTAATGCTGAATCATAATAAAAATAAAATAAAAGAAAAATGACAAAAATATAAAAAAAAAATGGGGTGGACTACCCTTAACATTAAGGGAGATGAAAAATAGATGTTGTCCGTTTCTCAGACCTACCCAATATGCACTCAAAATTTCATGAGAATCGAGAGTTTTTAGAGTTTCGAAGGAGTTTAACTACAAACACCGGACATGAGAATTTTTTATATTAAATTTAATCCATATCCATACCCAACGATATTGTTTGAACGCAAGCTGTGTCTGCCTGTAATCTGTCTGCATCTCTATTTATAACATAAAGGTGAACTCCGGTCGTAACTAAGATGTAAACCTATTGGCAAACTTAATAAATAAATAAACATATTTTATTTTAAGTCTTTCAAATAAAAAAGTGTGTGCGTGTAATCTTTACGCGCGATTGAAGAAAAACTTAATAATAATTAACTTTAGGAATAATTAACAGATACATAATATATATTACATTAAATAAAGCCGTATTACCAACTAAGCACTCACGTATTAATGAAGAGCTAGGAGTATTGTTAGATATTTTGCTATTCTTTTTTTCTCGGAAACGCTGAAGATGTAACTTCATCTTTTGAGCAATGTTTTCATAACATTTTCTCTACCTAAAATAAAAAAAAATGGCTTTATTAATCTATACTAATATATAAAGCTGCAGTGTTTGTTTGTTTGTTTGAACGCGCTAATCTCTGGTACTACTGGTCCGATTTGAATGATTCTTTCAGTGTTGGGTAGTCCATTTATCGAGGAAGGCGTAATAACATTGCTATTTTGTAACACAAGGTGTAAAATCGAAAAGCTATTTTTGCGTGCGCTGCAAAAACTATTGACAATAGAACAAAATGATGTACAGGCTATAATATAGGCAATATTTTATTACATATAAATCTATCGCCTGAATTATACTTTATATGGCAAAACAACGTTTGCCGAGTCAGCTAGTATATAATATAATTAATATTATTTTATCAATTGAGATTTTATATATTTTGCAAAGAATGATATATTGTTATATTTTGATATTATTATTCATACATAGAAATACACTTTTTACAGGTCAGGTCATTATCATGTTCTTGATTTTCTCTTTTATTCTTATTTATTGATGAAAGAGTAAAATGTTCCTGGTATCCGCCATTTTATTTGACTGATTATAATTATCATTTTATGTTCTATTTATAATTAATTAATACCATGCGAACATTATTAATTTTCATTCATAGGTTGTTTAATTATTAGCACATATGAATTTGTAGTTGTTATTGAATATTAACAAATATGGCTGTATGGGCTCGAACCCTTTGCGTGTCCTTTTAATGGGCGAGGAAACCAAAAGCATTGTCGCAAATGTCAGACTGAAAACTTATTTATTATTTATTACAAAAGTAGTAATAAAGTAGTAGTAATAGTCTTAGAGATTTTCAAAAAATATTACTGAGCATATTGAAATGTTTTTTTTAAAACCCTAAAATTGTAACGGCTCAAAAAATTGTTTTAATTTTAAGCTATTGCATAGCTTCTATCGCGGGCCTTGAGCGTGGAGACCGAATCCAGAAATTCCGTAACGAAAATAGCCTAACTCTTACTTACTAGATCTATATAGATATTTCTATGTCTTTTTGTGCAGAAGGTCTCAGGTTCGAGCCTGGGGTACGTCTTGATTTTTTTTAATTTCTTTATTTTTTTTATCACGTTTTTTAATTTTTATTATTTATACAAGCATTTTTATTTAATTTCACTTGTCCCGTTGCCTGTCTGTAATCAAATCTTGCAAGTAAAATTATACCCACTTCCCGTTTGCTTTTTTTTAAATTAATTTTATAAAAAAAAATACTGCATAAATAAATAAATAATTATAATTGCATAAGTTGATAAAAAATGCTATGCAATAGTTTTACCGCGGCAGTCCCCGAGTGACACACGTCTTTTTTTTTTATATATTTATACATACATATAATTTAAAAAGTTTGTAATAATTAAGCAAATTATACTCTTAGAGATTTTCAAAACATATTACTGAGCATATTGAAATGTTTTTTTTAATACCATAAAATTGTAACGGCTCAAAAAATCGTTTCAATTGACTTTTTTACTAAGGATTACATCCAACAGAAAAAAAATCTAAGTTACCCCCAAGTCGCGCCTAAAGACGTTTTACTTCAAAAAGATATCAAAGACCGTGATTTGATGGCTTAAATGTAAAAAATGAATAATGCATGATTTTTTTAAGGAAATTTAATTAACGCCGCACATACTCTATGTCAACACCAGAGAAATGTCAGGGATGGCTCCGCCCATTTAGATATGGTATAGCTTAGCTGTACGTGGAAGAAAGTTATTTGAAAAATGGAATGGACGACAAAGATGCAGATCAGTGAGTGTTCAGCCAGATTCAGCCAGTGAAGATGGTTTCAAGTTTGTATTTGGTTGAACCAAGTTTGTGGCGTGACATACGGAGGTGGAATCCAGCAGCAGAAATCAGGTCAAACGGCTCGACGCAGCGCTACCATCAAATCTTTCTCAAAGTACTAAATGCCTGATTTGAGCAGCTTTGCATTGCATGGTATCAAATAGTTTGACCTTATACTTGGGTATATAATACTCTATATGTGGCTAAACTTGCGCTTTCTAGATTGTTAAAATGTAGACTAACTTGAAGTACTTTTTTATGATAATAAGGGACGATACGAGCAGGACGTTGCTGATGGTAACTGATATGACCTGCCCATTACGCTAAGGATTCTTGAAAAATTAAAAAATTCTGAAAGGCACAACAATTGCGCTCGTCACCTTGAGACATGATATCATTTGCCCAGTAATTGTAATAGCTACGGCGCCCTTCACATCCAAACAAAATAATGCTCACACATTACTGCTTCACGGCAGAAGTAGGCGCCGCATTGTTTAACTTAAGGCGACACTAAATGCCAGCGACCTTGAGCGATATGAGTGCACGGCTGCCGGCCCGCCAACTATGTAACAAAGCCAATATTTTCAAAATTATTGGGTGGAAAGCAGTTTATATGCTTACAATCCTCGGTCTTCACTACTAATCTGAATAAATGAACCTACACAAAAAAGTACAAGCTATAAGAATAACTCTTCTGAGAGAAGTACCAAAAATATGCGTCACGCCATGCCAAAAAACTTGTTTAACTTCAAAGAAAAGGGGTAGTTCAAAAAGGCCCGGCAGTGTTAACTATAACCAACAGCAAGCATTAGCAAACCTACAAATAAAACTTAAGGATATGTGTAACAGGATTAAGTAGTGTTCATAGCTCCAAGTGCTATACTTTCACCACAAAACTTGTCTAAAACACCATGTTTGCGTAATTTCTGCTTACTCTTTGCCTTAAATCGATGTCCCCCAGTTTTTCGCAATAAACATTCTTGTTTATTTTAAGGTTCGAGGTTTTACCGGGTATTCGTACCACAATAAAAAAATTATTTTTAACGTAAACGTAAACTTAAATTGTATCAATGATATTCTGAGTTTTTCTTTGCAGTTCTTTTCCCAGTAGATAATAGTTTTGTAATGAACTGTAATACACGCAATTACTTTAAAATTAGATTTAAGTTTCGCTTTTTTGTTGTCGGCATACCCAAGTATCACTTTGTGTCCTATGGGTAAAAAAATATATTTGAATATATTACAACCCCTTGGTTTCAAGGCACCCATCGCACCACCAGTGACCTCGTCAGCTACTTTAGCTATTATTAAGTTCAATGCTAGAGCCTTGACGACTTGTGTATCGATTGCAATATAAAATTGATGGGACCTTCACAAAACTTTACGTAGATGACGAATAGAGTGAATTGATTATTGCCTACTATAAGCTAAAAAATAAATAAAAAATGGAGAATTATGATGAAAATTTTTATTGATATGTGATTTATAAAAGCTGAAATGTCACTACGAATATATGCACGATTTTAATGTGATATTTTTTTTATGGAAACAGAGGACAAACGAGCGTAGGGCTACCTGGTTTTAAGTGACCATCGCCGCCCATATTCTCTTGCAACACCAGAGGAATCACAGGAGCGTTGCTGGCCTTTAAGGAAGGTGTACGTGCTTTTTTTGAAGGTAATCATGTCGTATCGCCCCGGAAACACCGCACAAGGAAGCTTATTCCACAGTTTTGTAGTACGTGGAAGAAAGCTCCTTGAAGGACCACCACTCATCCATATGGTGGGGATGATATCCTAATTTGTGGCGTGTCGTGCGAAAGTGGGATTCGGGAGCAGAAATCAGGTTGAACAGCTCTTCGGAACACTCCCCGTGATAAATGCGGTAGAAGACACACAATGAAGCGACGTCTCTACGCAACGCCAAGTGATCCAGCCGTTCACAGAGCAATTCGAGCTGCTCTGCGTTGCACGTGGTCAAATGGATCGAGCTGATACTGGGGTGCGCCAAACCATAGATGACAGCAATACTCCAAGTGTGGCCGGACCTGAGCTTTGTAGAGAGCGAGAATGTGTTTGAAAATGTTATTAGAACAAAATAACATTTTCTTTTCATTTTATTTTAGTACCAATGTTGTCATGAATGGAGCGTATTGGATAAAATGTGAAAGTTCAAATGCTAAAAGCCTTTTTATACGTTTTACTAAGATGGCATTTGGTAAAATAGATGACATTTTAGAGTGTACTATGAAGTCTGGCACGGAAAACTACCGAACAATACACATAGACCTAACAATGTAAAAGTGTTGAATAAACGTACTTGAAATTCGTGGACTGTACCGGCGTACTTCGGATTAGAGGCAGCCGTCATGGCTATTGGGCTACCGACGTTTAGCTAAAGACAATTTTGTAAAATATAACAAAAATATGGCCACAAGGAAAAGGCTGATTAAAAATATTAGAGATTGAATAAAGGAAGTATATTATGTTAGATACCACTAGATTTCCACAGTAAAAACAATTTCCATTCTTAAGACTGACCATTATAGTTTTCAAATTCAAATTCAAAATCAAATTCAAATATTTTTATTCAAAATAGGATGTGACATCACTTATTGAAAGTCAAAAAACTACCACCCATTCCAAAATGAATGCCTCAGACCTGAGAAGAATGGGCGCAACAAACTCAGCGGGCTTTTTTTTTCATTGAATAAATATGTTTACAAAGTAATATTATACAATTAAACTTATTATTTAATAGCCTGAGGGCGGTCACTCCATTCCCAATCTGTGGTATCATTAAGAAAGTCATTTATGTTATAGTAACCTTTTCCACACAAACATTTTTTAACAATTCTTTTGAATAACGTTATACTTTTGTTTTGAACATTTTCTGGGATCTTGTTGTAAAAGCATATACATCGCCCCACAAAAGACTTACTAACTCGACTTAGCAGAGTAGTATGCATCATAAGTTTATGTCTGTTCCTGGTGTAATAGTAACCCTGTCAGTTACGCCACTTATTCCGATATTTTTTTTTTATTTTTTTCATTATATTACAGGCCTCCTCTGAAGATCCATTGATTCCTGTCTCGCGTGACTCTCCACCAGTTAGGACCCACTGTTAACTTTATTTTATCCTTCCATCTGGTAAACTGCCTACCTCGGTTTCGCTTGACATCGCTTGGATACCATTCCGTCACTGCCTGGCTCCATTTTCCTTTTGCATCAAGTGCCCTACCCACCTCCATTTCTGTAGATAGATAGATTTTTTTTATGAAAATGAGGGACGAGACGAGCAGGACGTTCAGCTGATGGTACTTGATACCCCTATTACAATGCAGTGCCGCTCAAGATTATTGAAAAATCCAAAAATTCTAGGCTGCCCTACAACTGCGTTCGTCACTTTGAGACATAAGACGTCAAGTCTTATTTACCCAGTAATTTCACTAGCTACGGCGCCCTTTAGACAGAAACACAGTAATACTTACACATTACTGCTTCACGGCAGAAATAGGCGTCGTTGTGGAACCCATAATCTAGCCGGCATCCGGTGCAAAGGAGCCTCCCACTGGTAAAGGAGCCTCCCACTGGTGATTTAGTTAAAATATTCACCAAAAGAGATTTCATATTATATCATTACTTATGATTACGCAGCATCGACATCGCAAAACCATCCGAGTAAATACCCAATAGATTGATGCTGAGAACCCGAAACCCTTCCGAAACTATTAATAAAATCTGAATAAGAATAGTTTGAGGTGTCCCTCTTCGGATGCTGACAGAGAAAATGTCTCCCATGACGAGGGTTGTTGGGGTTTCATTTGTGATCTTAGATCTAAGAGTTTAAAAAAATCATAGACGGAGCTGCAATGGTAGCGTATAGACAAACATAGCGTACAAGAGTTAAGAAAACCTGTAACTTTTAAATAAAACACTTTTTAAAGGATTATTATAAGACAGTCTACAGCAAATACCACCTTCGAAGCAATAAATGTCGCTAAACTTCATAATGACAACGATGAGAAATACTATCTTGACTAATTTCATCCGCAGTTCCGCTGAAATCGAGATCTGAAAGGCCTTAAGACGTCGAGTTAATGAAAATAAAAATAAAAATGTAATTTTTACGTAAAATCTAATGTCAATACACAGTTACAAATACATGCGTTTTAATGTGAATATATTGATACTGTAACCGACTTTGATTGACAAATCGTAAACACTCAGCCACGCTTGGCATTAGCTACTTAATATTTTGAATGTTAAACCTAAATATTAAACATACATTGACATATATATAAGGTATTGGTTACGCACTTTGAGTGTATGGTGTAAACGAATTTGTAAAGAGACACTTGATAGTAAATATTCTTACCCATGATTATTTATTTATATTCATCTGTTTAATATTAAACACATACTCAAAATGAAGACGATAATGTTACTCAGCTTAGCCATTAGCAAAAACCACTTCCGAAGCAATGAGTGCACACTACATTAACTGCTGTCAACCTCAGTAAGACATGTTGCACTGGATGGACAACTTAAATTGGCGAATTTGTAGGAAATCATCAATTGAAAATAATGAATAAAAAAAGTGTTGTAAAAGTGGAAAGGATCTGGAGTAAAAGAGTGAAGGGTGGACCAAACACTCGAGACTGGATTGCAACAGAAAAAATAAAGGCAACTGAGGATGGCCGACATCCAAAAGGGGCTATGGACATGTTAACCTATTTAAGATAAAATAACTTGTGAATGATAAGTAGTAGAATTAGTATTTTTATGTTTAAGTGTATTTATTGTTTTTGCAGTCATGGAAATAGATTGCTTAAATATTTTTTTAGCAAGAAACGCAAGAAAAAGTATCTTGGCTTATCGATTAGATGTTCAGTTTCTGTGTAGGTAGATAGTTCCTGGGATTGGTATTGATTCACAAGCGAGATTGAGTATTGCATGATATGTAGATTAGGATTATTTTATTGTTGTTTGCTGAGTTCTCGTAACAGGTTTCGTCATGCTCGCTTAAATATCACTGCTTGTGGCGGCGACATGGGACGGGTCGTCCCCTTCCCTAAAATATGGTTGAGGGAGGCGATGGCTGGCTCATGCTTCATGCTCGTGAACGGGCGCTGCTTGTGGTGGCAGGATGATCCTGTTGCCGGAGACTCGGTTTCAGATTCTTAAAAGTTATTGTGTGTATATATATGTATGGATATATACATAATTATTTATTTATAATCGCTTATAAAATGCTCACAGAATACCTTTATTTATTTATTTATGGTGTATGTGGATGATGCAGCTACTGTACTCAATAACTTTTGTATTAATTTACATTTACTTTTTTGACTTACCTACTCGTGTAAGACATTGACTATTTGACGTTTGAGTGTGTCTGTTGCATCATTTTACATTTAACATATTATATTGTAATTTGAAATGATTTGTAAATCGATGTACTTAAATGTAGATCTCGATATAAAAGAGTGGCAATGAGTCTCTTGCTACTTCTTCTCATTAGCTCAACCCTTTACGAAGAAGCGGTAGATTCAATAAGAAAAAATTTTTTTTTGACATTCATAAGTGTCATTTCCGTGACCTACGTGAATAAACCGATTTTGATTTGATTTGATTTTATTAAGCCATCCATTATGACTAAAAGGCACTGATAGAAGACGAAGTAAGCGTTGATAATGACTCCCTGAATTGCAACATTATAGGGCTTTATAAGTATAAAATAATATTAGGATACAAATAATATAAAAATTATACTGCAATTTACTGTTATGTTGCCTCACAACTGTTAACAACGAGTAAAGTGAAGTAAGGAGCGGGTGGCGCTAGTGTGGCGGTGTGAAGTGTGAGGCGAGTAGAGGAGAGGGGATGAGGAAAGGAGGAGGTGGCGAAGGGTTTTTAAATGTCTTGCTCGGGATTAAATTAATTGTTCTGTTGTTAATAATAATAATTGTTTTGTTTACGAGAGTACCTGTATATTTCAAAGTTAATAGTTGTAATTGTAAAACTGAAAATATAAAGTGGTTTCTGAAAGAAAACTGTCATTATTTTTCATAACTGCTTTACATATTATTAGTAAAAATTAGGTTACGTCTCAATCCTTTCAAAATTATAACAATAAGAAGCTGATCAATTTCAGGTAAAACAAGAATTATGTAATTTGCATTTTAGCAGTGTCGCACTCACTGCTTGAAATTTAATAATTAAACATTATAATAATACATATTTGCACCTGTAGAAGATTGTTTATGTTTAGTTGTTTAAAACTTGATAAAATAATCCATCCCAGCTACCTCTATTTTTTCTTAACTCTATGTTTTTGAAATTCTAACCCAAAGAAGCAGTGAGATGTGTAATAAACATTGATATAGCCACTTTAGTAATCCTGTTGTTAACTTTGTTCCGAGACACATGTCTAATGTGACATAGCTTGTTATGTGCTGTGTTTTCACTGAAATGACATGTTTTTTTCCGACTATCTGAGATCCACTGATATGTGAAAAACTATATATTTTTGAATTGCATTAAAATTTCGCTTTGGTGGCGTCTTCAACTTCACTATAGTAGGACTAACTTTTAGCAGTGGGAAGCTCCTTTGCACAAGATACCGGCTAGATTATGAGTACGTCAACGGCGATTTTTTTCCATCAAACCCAAACGTGTAGGGTATCTAAGGATAGGTCTTCAATGAGATTTTTTTCTAAACTAAGTTTACTTCCAAATAAAATGTATGACCCCCCCGGTAACATCTAAAATAAGAGAATGATAAAACTAAAAAAAATGTGATGAATATTACCATACAAACTTCCACTGAAAAGTGGTTTGTAAGAAATCTAGTTAGTACTTTCTTTAATACGTCATAAATCGTAAAAACCAACTACATGAACTTTTATATTATGTTACTTGCTGCTACGGAACCCTTCAGAGGCGAGTCCGACTCGCACTTGGCCGCTTTTTTTTAAACGATTCAGGCAATTGGAAGATCAATTTTTTCAATACCGGTATATAAATTCATTTTTTTTAAATCAGGATTTAAAATCTCTTATTGAACGTCCAAAACTCATTTTAAGTTGCACACAAATTTAACTTATTCCAAAATATATGGGATAAGTATCTTGGTATGTTTGATTTGGTATGAAATTGTAATGTACAAAATAAGGTCAGTACAGTAGAATTTTAAATGTACAAAAAAAAATATGAGAATATTAGCTTGAAAATAAATTGATTTTATTTGAACATATCCGTACACGCTGTCTGTCAATGGGATGACGTATAGCTAACTAGCGATGGAAGTTTGTATGGAAATTGCTATTCACGCGTCCCAATATAAGGCGATAAGAATGACTTATCGGGTATATTGGGACAGCTTCAGATTATTGACAGCTAATTACTGACAGTAGAAGGTAGTAATTTATCTCTATCTGTAGATAGTATATTGGGAACGGCTGTTAGTGATCTGATATTAAGTGAATTATCTCCCAGTGACAACTAACTTATAGTTAGCCAAGTAGAAAATGTCGATATATTCTCAAAGGATCTGATAATTGAGTTTCCCATCACTATCTATTATCTTAAAAGGGGCTAATGTCATTCTCAACCACGTTATTGTATTAAATAAGATCTCATGGTTCTTGATATTAGATAAAATCGCATAGTTTTTTGGTGATAACATATCAATTAATTAATTATTAGGACTGATAAATCGTTTTGTATTTTCTATGGTTAATTTAATAAGAATATTCAAGAAACATTTCATTTTCAGACAATCAAATAAAATTTTAATATTAATTTTATGTTAAAACTACTTTAATTGTCAGTACGCTATGAAATTTAATATACGTTTACAAAAATAGTCACCTTTTTGCTCTTAATAGTGATTTTTATTATTATACTACTAGAAATAAGGGATTGCTGGTAACTATTTCTAGTTGGCTTCATAAGATACATAATAGCTTTAAGGGTAAATGAATACACTTTTAAAATAAAGTTCTAGCCACTGTTCAGTCATTGTCTATAAATAAATTTAAATGTTTTATTAAAAAATAGCTTTCTCGTAAATCCTACTACTCCACAGCTGAATGTGTCCGACAGGCTGGGACTAGATTATGATTATTTTATAGCAGTAGCAATGACAGTACAATATTGTATATTTAATTAAAAAGAGCGCAAAAAAAAGAATGCTGGGAGAGTTTCTAGCGCCGCTTCTTCTCTTTCAGAGCGCCATTTGTTTCCGATAGTAGTGTTAAGTATATTATAAATGACATCAAAAGAATTCTAAAGGAATTTTGAGAAATTAAATGCCTTTTATGCCTTATTGTCTATAATGTTAATTAATGTTCTACAATTATTTTGTTCTCATGTAAGTGACTTTAACATTTGAATCTATATATATAAAAATGAATTACTGTTCGTTAGTCTCGCTTAAACTCGACAACGGATGGACCGATTTGGCTAATTTTGGTCTTGAATTATTTGTGGAAGTCCAGAGAAGGTTTAAAAGGTTAATAAATAGGAAAATGCTGCTAAATTAAATAAAAACAAAAAAATTGTTTTTCCTTTGATGTGTCAATACATAATTTCTATGTGAGAATTTATTGACGCACGGTTTGACAGTTCTGCTGATCAACAATCCCATTACGACAGCAGGGTGCATATTTTACCAAGTAATTTTTGATGTTATATTATACAAATTTATACTAAAACATTATTTTATTTATTATATACAGAACAACGTCTGTCGGGTCAGCATGTGAGAAATAAATATCATGAAATCTGTACCTAAATCATTAATTCCGTAACATACCAAGATATATCTATATATAGGCGAAGCTTAAAAAGATAATTACTAAAAAATATAGCTTACAAAATAACTCAAACATTGCGTAATTTTATGTTAAAGTGCTTATATTAAAACTGAAACAGTAATGGACATAATTGTGTCAACAGAACTCCAACAAACAAATCGAATTATTGGTAATGAATACTGACATGAATATGCGTTTTAATCAAACTTCTGACATATAGATTTTCCATGATGAATCATCGGTTTAAAAACATGACGTTCATTTAACGAAATCACATACAGCACTCTACTTCCGCAGTAATAACATTCACTCGTTTGTGAACGATTTATTTCAATTAATTTTTGAACGGACGTATCATGGACGTAAATCAATTTATCATTAATGTGATTCATTGTTGTTTCTTTAGTGAAATATAACTAAAATTATATTAATGTAAAATTTATTTGTATCGCCGCAACGATAAAAAGAATTGTGTGGTTTTATGAAAGCACGGTAAAAGTGAACCTTTTTTTTCACATTATTTTAGATATTTAACTAAAAATTTTTGGAATAATATTCCATTAAGGGTATAAAAATCGCTTTTTCAATCTTAATTTTATACTTGGAAAATTGGAACGATAATGGAAAATAATAAAAGTAGACTAAGTCTCCAATTAAATGAGTTATAGTCTATACACTACACGGTCAGCTACCGTCACACGACATGCAACACACAGACGAAAAAGTTTGAGACGATGTAATAAAAGTTTCACTTTAATAGTAAATTTTTTATTTCGACCAACAAAGGATCATAGTGTGTTAGTAACAAAGTTACTTAAAACCAAGGAAGCAATGACCAAGTCAAATTTAAAATAATATGTTAGTAATTAAGTTTAAAAATGTGATTTATTAATATCAATATCATACATTTTGTAATTTAAAGAGTTTTAATGTGAACAAATGATAAGAATCCTATTTCGACTTTTTATAAAATTAATTTAATACTTAAACAATTATCTTAATACTAGCTGACCAGAAAGACGTTCTGTACATAATAAATAAAATAGTGTTTTTTTTTATGAATTTTCCAATAATATTTCATGACATTAAGAATGATTTCGTAAAATATGCTCCCTGTTGTTATAATGAAATTGTTTCACAACAGAACTGTCAAAGCGTGCGTCATCTAATTCTCTCATAGAAAATATGTCCATACAAAACCTATTATATTATGGGTCCCAAATCGAAATAAAACCATCATATCTCTCAAGATGAACTAAACTGCACTCCATGAAGCATTCCCATTAAAATCTGTTCATTTGTTTAGGTGTTTATTCGAAACAAACATCAGGACACTGGATTTATATATATTAACATTTAACAAATAAGTTAGCTTCAGTATTTAAAAAAAGTATAGTTCAGTACTTAAAACTCTATCAATATAGAAGATACAACAATGGAAAGAACAAGTGGAACAAGATTATAGAAGTATGTACGTATTATAAATTAATTTTATTACAAAATCGAACGAAGTGAGAGGATTGAACATTTTTTTTTCGAGAGGAGTAAAATACGTTTACGTATTGAAGACCCCGAAACGGGGCCCATGTGTCGGACTCGGGTGTAAACACCCCCTACCGACTAGAAACCTCCTCTGTGCTGATAGCCCTGAAGGCTTTTACAGCGAAGCCGGGCGGGGCCTTGGAGGCCGAAAATGTTGCTCACAGGCGCGGGGCCTCTCGGAAGGAGACTCGAACCTCGGACCGCCTGCTCACTAGGCTGGATGGAGAGAATATCACTAACGATCTTATATGTCTGTTAGTCGGGGGAGGATTGAACAGCTACTACAAACAGCACTAGTTCACGAGTATGACGCTTGGAATAGCCATCATTACTATCACGATATTTTCGAAAACTGAACGAACCACCACGCGAATATTTTACACACACAAAGACACACACAATATTATTTATTTATTTATTGTTAACAAGAACGGCCTCAAACCAATTACAATTAATAACACAGAATTTAATATTGTTTACAAATAAAATTAAAAATAACATAAAATTTAAACAATGTCAAAACAAATACGAAAAATTTAAAGATACAGAGATGTTGATAATAAAACACAAATAATACACGAATCAAAGTCGTCTCAACCGTTGTCAATCGTCCTCTTAAAAAATAACATAATGGATAAGGTTAATAAAACAATTCTTAATAATAATAATAGCAGAAAATAATAATAAAATGATAATATTAATTCCTATTTGTAACATCGTAAATGTAGTCAAAGTGTCTTACTGAACCTCAGGCAAACATTCAAGACTTCCTTCCATCCGTCCGCAAATAAGTCAATAAGTCATTATTCCCCTGTTTCCCGACGGGGTACGCAGAGACAACAGAATGCCACTTGGTTCTATGCTTACAAACCTCACGCGCTTTCTCTTCATTCATTACTCTTTTCTTACACGCTCACCACATGCTTTAGACCATATCCTTTTTTCAATACGTCCCCAATTTGGTCGACGAACGTTCTACGAGGTCTCCCGCGTAAGCTTTCGTTTAGTTTAGATAATAATATCTAACGAACTGAACCAAATAATATTATGTTCACAATTTTCATTTTTCTATGATAATTAAATCAATTAAACTAAATATTTGTTACCTAAAGAAATAAGCCGCACGTTTGAGTGGATAGTTACTAAAACTAACTAAATAGTTGCACACACTAAATTTATAACAAATATAACAACTGCAACACTAGTTTTCGTTACAAGAATGTACGTACACATTGTACATGACTGTACCGTCATTTTAATGTTTTTTTTATGACAATAAGGGATGAGACGAACAGGACGTTCAGCTGATGGTAATTGATACGGCCTGCCCATTAAAATGCAGTGCCACTCAGGATTCTTGAAAAACACAGGCACTACAATTACGCTCGTCCCCTTGAGACATAAGATGTTAAGTGCATAGTAACTTCACTAGCTACGGCCCCCTTCAGACCGAAACACAGTAATTTTTACACATTACTGCTTCTCGGTAGAAATAGGTGCCGTTGTGGTACCCATAAAGTTGTGGCACAGGGCAAAGCGCCTGCGTCGAAGCCTCCCACTGTACAGACAAATAGATACTTAGTTATAGAACAACTTTTAAAGTGAAATAACAGTTTGTTAAGAGTAAATTAAAAATTCTAATAATGCGTTTAACAAAATTCGAACCAGCATCTACAAAATCACAACTACAAAATTTATCATTACTTCGCTTATTATTCGCATGACATACTCTTTGATTAAGAATATATATTTTTTAGTATTTTTTTTATGAAAATAAGGGACGAGACGAGCAGGACGTTCAACTGATGGTAATTGATACGACCTACCCATTACAATGCATTGTCACTCAGTATTCTTGAAAAATCCAAAAATTCTGAGCGGCACTATAATTGCGCTCGTCTCCTTGAGACATAAGATGTTAAACAAAATTGTTTCTAAAACCAATCAATAGATACTAACAAAATAAAACCATATTGTACATGAAACGATAAAATAGCTATACAAAATATTTGTCGGATCAGCGAACTAATCCGGGGGTATTGAGAAATAATTGAAATTTCGCTATTTCAATATTATCAATAACAGTTGAATATGAAAATTTTGGAAACCTAGTTATAACAAGTGTGTTTATCTTTTCTATTGTCTCATTTATAAAGAATAAACAGCAATGTCTATTTTATTCTATTACTATTTCCCCCACGAGACAGGCAACGCCTAGTGTGGGGGTCAGTATAAAATGTTAATTTGTATATGAAAAGTGCGAAATAAATGATTTTGTATTTTTGTATTTACATGTCATAAATAACAATGAATTGGTTAATAATTGATAAGTTCTTAACTTGTTTTCTAAAATCAATAAAAAAAATGTGTGTCTTGTAGTCATACATGGTAGAAGTGAAACTTCTGAAAAGTTTTGAAACAATAAACAGTCGCTTCATGTAAACTGTATATTTATAATAACTGGCCAGCTAGTAACATTGCTAATGAAAACTTATTTTGAATTTCAATTTTAGAACTCTTTGGTAACCTAATGTAGTATATCGCATTCATTTGTCATTTGTTTTTGTGAATTGGCGGCAAATCTAAAACTCTTGTTACACGTGAAAATGAACCTAACGCGAGAAATTAATATTTATAATGATAACATCAGTGCTGTGGGACACATGATAGAGGAAGATAAGGGAGTGACCTATCAGCAGATACGGGCAAGCCTAGGCATTGGTATGAGTATAGTTGAAAAAAATATAATAAGAACATTTAGGCGTCAGGAAACTTTGTACCAGATGGATTCCCCATATTTTAACAATGTCGCCAAATGTTAGATAAGTTTATAGGAGGAATGGGCCCACTGCTTTTCCCAGTGGTTCCATCGAATGCGACGACGTGTAGAGAGGAATGGAGATTACTTCGAAAAACAATAAAAGTATTGGCAACTTTCGAAATTAAGCCGTTTTTCATTTTCTAAACATTTTGAGTGTTAGCTAGATAGCATAAAAAGAATTAGGATTATTGAAAATAATTCATATTTCATCATTTTCATAACTTTCAATGAGTATTTTTAATCAGGATTAGGCTACAAGAGATTGAGATCGATATAGGTATCAGAATAAATGTAAGGTTTCATATTCTTCATCAATTTTAATAATTATAGCACATAGTTCGTTGATTTCAACGATTTTAGTTCCACGTGGCACAACAACTTCCGAAAGATGCCGTTAAATTGTTTGCCATTAGGGTTATCATAATATAACCCCAGAATTTTTTTTGCGCGGCGGCCATCTTGAATTTCACAAATGATCCCAAATCCCCTCTGCACACTCGAGAACCTCGGATACGATATCCATATTGTTGAAATCATAATTTGGCGCTGCGGCTAAAATAATTATTTTAAATTTTAAAATTAAATTTAAAATGTGATATGTTAAATAAAATAGTAATAATATGTGTGTAAAATGAAATTATTATTTCTTAAATCGCCTCATCGTCTCGATTTTTCATTTCATCTAAAGAAGTTTCACATCAAAAACCTACGCTATTTCATATGTTATATACCTAAACAATGTTGGAAGTTAAATTAAAAATCAGTCCATCTATTTCGTGTAATATAAAATTGTAATCTATTTACAAGTGCCATGGCAAATGTATTGTTCTATATAATAAGGGGACACATCTATATTATTTATATCAATATCAAAATCAAGAAATAAAGTAAATATTATAAATTAAATTGCATTATTAATATATAAAAATAGCTAGCCTTATATTAAAAATAGCAAGCATGTATTTACAGGCTCTTCGACATTAAATGCCAAATTTTGAATTTTTGAGTTATTTTTTGAAAAATTTGAGTTGACAAATTTTGTCAACTCAAGACTGAACTCTAACACTTATTGTAAGAAAAAACAATTTCGATGAATGCGTAAGTTAAAGGCAGAGTTATGAGGACGAAAAGGACGTCTACAAAATGAAAAAAAAAGTGTCATTCAATCTCTTTAATGTAAAGGAGGACAAACGGGCGTACGGGTCACCTGATCTTAAGTGATCACTGCCACTTACCACTCACTTATTAACAGATGTAACAATGTTTTTTTCGAATCCTGTAAATCACAACCACCCCTGAAAACGTCGACCTGGAAAGACAACGAAATACTCAAATGAGATTACTGAAACGACTCAATGTCGACGAGTCTCTTAGTGCTGGCCATGTGTTCGAAAACTGACCATAATTTGAAGTCCAAGGGTTTCAGATCTAGGCTAGACTAGTCTTCGGTTCTTATGAGGTCTAAAACGTTGACTTCCAGAGGTAGAAATACCGATGTGCATTTAAAAAAGCGTATTGCTAAAAGGTTTTACAAAATGAACTTAGACAGGCTTTACGATTGGCAGGCTCCTTTGCACAGGATGCCGGCTAGATTATTGGTACCGCAATGGCACTTATTTCTGCCGTCAAGCTTTTTATGTGTAAGCATTACTGTGTTTCAGTCTAAAGGGCGCCGCAGCTAGTGAAATTACTGGGCAAATGAGACTTAACATCTTATGTCTCAAGGTGAGGAGCGCAAAAACAAAATTTTCGCAGTTTCAAAATTGAATTCAATAACACAACCTAAAAACTTTTAATTTTTGAGGTGTAGTAATAATATTTCATTCAGACTAGTTATAAAATAATAAATCATCTAGATTGAGTAAATAAAATAGTTAACTCAATATAATTCGACTAGTAACATTCGAAATTGCTGGAGCGGAAACTTCGCACCGAATATCTGTTACACAAACTTTATTAGTTTCCTACATCCCTCCTATCACAAATCACTCGCAAACCCGCCTAAGCCTTTAAAACCTCTTCAGAAACGAGACGCAATATAAAACACTACGTACAAGCGGGATAGCGAATCTTGTAGCATTCGAAGCCGTAGAGCGCTACGGCAGTAGCTGTGTAGCTGTAACTCGTAGCACTACATAGCGACGCGGTGATTTTGTACGCAATGCATACTATGCCGAGAGTTTTTGTATACGGGTTGTAATTAAAAGAAAAGTGGATAAGTTATTCGTGGATAGACAGACGTACAATATAATAGTGAGGATAAATGGGAGCTCGCTCTACGGTTTGGAGGGTTCGTATAGCTTTTTTGCTTCTCAGTCTTGGTTGCATCAAAAATCCAGTTATATTTTGTAGGTATGTATTGCAGTTTCGTGTGCCGGTTCGTCTCCTTCCCTCAAATATGTGGGAAGGGAGCGATGGCTGATCCTTGGGTCAACTCGTGAACGGGTGGTGCCAGGTCGACCTGGTTAATAAATCAGTTTATTTGTTGGATGTTCTTTTTTTTTTTTTTTTTTTTTTTTTTTATGGAATAGGAGGACAAACGAGCGTACGGGTCACCTGGTGTTAAGTGATCACCGCCGCCCACACTCTCCTGCAACACCAGAGGAATCACAAGAGCGTTGCCGGCCTTTAAGGAAGGTGTACGCGCTTTTCTTGAAGGTACCCATGTCATATCGTTCCGGAAACACCGCACAAGGAAGCTCATTCCACAGCTTCGTGGTACGAGGAAGACTACTCTACTTTTTCCGAACATATGGTAGATTCAAAATTTAAAAGAAATATTATTAATATATCATTGATGAAGATTTTCTAAAGGGCAAAGCCTATTAAATAAACTGATAACTGTATAATCCATGGGGGCAGATCCCGCTGAGGAAGTGTCACCTCACAACTCACTACAGGTTTACGTGACCTTACGTGAGACATAACAATATAAGGCGCGGATCAATTCCAGATAAAAGAATATTTCAACCCAAACTTATAATTAAACACAGACATTGTTTGTCATATACACATTTCTTACACCTAAGACTCTTTATAGTTATATAACAGAATTGTTGTCTTCGCACAGTGAAAAAAGAATAATAGGAAATGCTCAACTTAAATTTGAAAACAAAATTTATGAACGATGCTGGACTTCCACACAGGCCAAGTGACGAACATAATCTTAATAATTTATCATTACTAGTACATTAATAGTCTTAAAATGTTTTTTTAAAGGATCTAAGAAAATGGAGTCTTGACTCCCTATAGAGCCGCGATCTTTATGCTTTTGTTGCTCAAGCTGATATTGCGAAAGGAGTCATACAAAAAAAAAATTTGGACGTAGTTCTTGAAAAACATTCCAAGCCACAATAATCACGTTTTTAGGGAATTCTTGTTTAAAGTTTAATAATTAATATTAGTGTATTCCATATATGCATGTTGGTTGGGCTACTAAGTCATGATGTAATTGAAAGAGTGACAGTAGGGCTGCCATTTTTTTGTCTGTCCATTAGTATGAATCACGTGGCCAGTTTTGTTCTTAACTCAATTTCGACATGATTGTGGTTTGCAACGTTTTTCTGGAATTACGTCCAATTGGAAGTGTGAGTTTTCAATACATGAAAATATTAACCTTGATTCATATCTTTTACATACAAAGTGTAGGTTTCAATTCAATTTAAAATGACCTGTTTGTTGACAGGTGACGTCATCACCTGTCGTAGCCATATGGTTTCTTTAGTCTCGATACTACAGGAACTAGATATCAAACAGCTTTTATCTGTCACAGTGCAGTCCCGCATGTTAACTCTTTTTGGACAGGTATCGAGACGGAACATCCAGTACATAGAACGTCTTGTCGTGTAGTAAAGTGGATTGTAGATGGTTCGGAAGGTTACCTACAGGATGCACCGACCATATCTATTCTGCTATGGGCCATGCATGAGTGACTCGACTGATCTGTAACAGATAGAGGCGGCAAAAACTGTGAGGCGGAATACATTTGCCCCTAAAACATAAATCGAGGAGAAGATTATACATAACAAAAATACACTAACAGATACTGAGATTATAGCGTAAGAATAAATAAACAAGAAACCCTTCAGCTTTATTATATTACTAGCTGATGTCCGCGACTTCGTCCGCGTAGATAAAGGGTTTTTACAAATAATAAGCAAGTTTGGAATTGAAGATTATCTCATGTCCTATTCCATTTCTGGTTACTGTTTTCGCTCCCGTTCCTAGCATATTATATGAATCTTATTTCGAGGAAGATTGCTATGGCAAACTAAACCCATTATTGGTATAGTTATAGCTCATTGAAGTGAATTTCAGTTTTTCACAAATCCCGCGGGAATCATGGATTTTTCCAGGATAGAATGTAGCCTATGATCTTTCCCAACCTCTAGTCTATCGCTGTACCAAATTTCATCAAAATCGGTTCAGTAGCTCCGGCGTAAAAGCGTAACATTCACATTTACAATATTAGTAGGGACTTCTATAAATAAGAAAGATTATAACTTAGATTTTATCTACACAGTAAACAATTAAGAGGTAAAATGAAAACGACCTATCTTAAACATTAGTGAAATTTTGAAACGAAATGTCGTATATTTTACTCACCAAAAACTAAACACAGACAAACACAAAGAGGCAGAGTCTCCGACCCCGAAACTTTCACCAACCTTTGAAAAACCGTCGGAGGTTCACTTTTTTTATCTCACCGCAAAAGTTAAATACCGTGAGTTTAAAGAAATGAAATGAAGTATTTATATTTGTGATTGTTATCTTTATATATATATAGTGAAAATGGTCTTTCTTTGAGGCTCAATCACGCCTAAACCACTGATCGTATCGACATAAAACTACCACTATTCGATCTCACAACATCAAATTTATTTCAGACGGTTTATGTCTAATTGTTTTTTATTGTGTATTTTATTTCCTTTTAAAATTCACCCAGTGAAGCGGGCGGGAACGGCTAGTTTATATAATATATAATATAATAAAAATGGTCTTTGTTTGAGGCTCAAACACGCCTAAACCATTAATTGTATCGACATGAAACTACCACCATTCGATGCGAAATATATCCTAGATAGTTTATGGCTACTTATTTTTCGAATTTCAACGTTCCTTCCTTTTAAAATTCGCCCAGCGAAGCGGGCGGAAACGACTAGTCTCATAATATGTTGATACTAATATTACTAAACCGTCAGCGAGTGAAACAGACCGACGCTTGACTGGTTTTTGCCATATGAATCGCGTACGTATATTTTACTGCCACAACCAGGAGTTCAATCAAGACCTTGTATATTTTCCTTGTGTAATAAAGTTGGAGCCGCCTGACCATAAATTTGGTAAATCGTTTCATTCTTTTCCTTTATATTAAATTAAACCTTCGAACCTCCCTTTTATTAGCATTTTACTTCTAATTAAGGTCTAGATTAATAGTTATTATAACTCTAGTTTCATATTAATATAGTATTATTTATTCTAGTATAACTATTATTAATAAATATGTATTTTATTTAATTATTTTTGTAGTTTATCTATACAATTTTTTGTCTCCCTGTATTATGTTATATCCAACAAAATAAATGTTAGTTGTGTGTTTATATAAACAACTTTATGTATTTAGGTGTATATATATATTTATCCTAGGTTTTGTCTTAGCAAGTTCTCAAGTCAAGTTCCTATTATGCAACTAATGGGGTTGAGCAGGTTATCAACTGTAAGGTCTACCTTACAGTCAGGATCTATCCTGTAGATGAAGCCACAACCTGAGAGTTGAACAAAACATATACAAGATTTATTGAAAATACGTCACTAGAACGGTTGGCTCAGTGGAGCACTCACACGGAACGCGGGTTCGAGTCCCACATCGTTCATTAATTTTGTTTATAAGTTAATTTATCATTTAAAAAAAACAATTTGTTAATTTTTAATTAATACATTCATTAAATTATGTACACATACAATTAATAAAAGTATTCACGAGGATCTTAAGTACTTTTTAGCCAACAACTGAACGCTCTTCTTCTTAGGGGGACAACCTCACAAACAAAGTCCTTCACTGTCTGTCTGTCCGCGATAAACTCAAAAATTACAGCACCAATTTTCGTGTGCTTTAGTCCAATGGATAGCGTGGTTCTCGAGGAAGGTTTAAATATATAATTTGTTAAGTTTTTGTATATATTAACGAAATTTATTGGAGGTGTCGGTAAAAATAAGCCGCTGAGACCTTTCAACGAAAATGCTCTCTAAGAACTTTGAGATATAACAAAATAATACACGATGGAATTGTGTATGTTATATAAATAGGTCTACATAAAGGTCCACTATGGCATATGACTATATCTTAAGCATTACATATTATATGCATTTTATACATAAAAAATTGGCAATTTTAATACGATTTTAATCCTTATAATTTTATTTCTATATATTATAAAATCGTTCAGAAATACATTGTTACACATTTCAGATGGCTATAGACTACATTATTCCCGAATACTTAAATTTTTTTTCTTTTGACATAACAGTCTATTAGGTCAGCTAGTATTATATAAAAAAACAAATCAGTCAAAACTAAGGCGTTATGAGACGTGGGATTTCTATTAATATTATATCGCATATATCATGGGGAGTGCTCAGAGAAATTGTCGACGGCGTCTGGCAATTTACAACCGCGTACTTTGCGAGAAACTTTTAGCCATGTACAGCCACATTGTGGAAAAAGTAACCGATACTACTTAGGGATGTTCAAGCCAAGAGCATACTCCTACCTTAAAGGCCGGCATCGCATCCTTTCATCTCATAAGCGGTTGCTTCACTACTATCCTTCACGCGATTGTCTTGCCTGTTTGTTCCCGCTTATATAAAGAAAACATGCATGCGTACAAAGTATGCATGGCAGAAGTGAAACATGCATTGTGCATGAACTAAGCTGCATATGAAGTCCTGGTACATATTGCTAGGATGACACATGATTTCAACCGCTTTGTAAGATATTACTATCACCGCTACCATATTTATGTTCTCCTGGTGTTGTAATAGGTCGTGCGCATGACGTCAGAATATATAATAGTATACTTTCATCATACATAAGACAATCTCTTCTTCAACTATGAGCTCCTGGTACTATAACACTGTATCATGCTTTGTATCTCATTTTCTCCCACGTTAAATCTTATGAATTTATGTATGTCTGTCTCTTTTTACTGTCCCGCTTTTTCGTTTCATCGACTTTGACATCGACAAAGCACAACGATGGTTTTTTCACTTCAAAAAAAACATTACTGACATGACCCATTGACGTTCTACACATATAGATAAATCACGTCGTAAAAACAAAGCCACAATCCTTATTTCGGCTTTGGCGGAACATGCCACAAATAACATCATAATAAGCTTCGATAGCTATACATTGCCGCATTTACTCCAGTCGTTTAAAATATTCTTGGTCACTAAGCAGCATTGTAAAACATTTATTCAGTTTAGTTTACACCTGTTGAACTTAGACCCGATTCGGACAGTGATAGTTCACACATTACTAAAATTGAGTTTACATTGTCTTTAAGCATAAAAGGCATAAAAAGGCATTTATTTTCTCAAAATTGATTCCTTTACAATTCTTTTTGATGTCATTTCTAATAACTACTAGATACGTCTACCGCTTCGGAAACAAATGGCGCTCTGAGAGAGAAGAAGCGGCGCAAGAAACTCTCCCAGCATTCTTTTTTGCGCTCTTTTCAATAAAAATATACAATATTGTACAGTCATTTCTATCGCTATAAAATAATCAAAATCTAGTTCCAGACTGTCCGATCATTTAGATATTCAGCAGTGGAGTAATAGGATTTACGACAGAGCCATGGGACTTTATTATAGAAATGTATACATTTACCCTTAAAGCTATTATGTATCTTATGAAGCCTACTAGAATTAGTTACAAGCAATCCCTTATTTCTAGTGTTCTAATAATGAAAATCACTATAAGAGCAAAAAGGTGACGGTTTTTGTGAACGTATATAAAATTTTCATAAATGTACTGACAATGAACAGTCATAATATTTTACATACATACTTTTGGTGTTCCGCTATAAGACTGCGAATTATATGTCCTAATATGTGTACGTCATTGTTAGGAACTTTTAAACTCTCTTTCTTCTCTCTCGTCTTTTAATCACTTAAACCAGCACGGAAACAACATTGCAAAGAAAACTATTTCAATCTCTGTGAATAGTGCTCAACGTATTTCATTCAATGAACGGGATTGCTTTCATAGAGCTTCATTCAAAACATGTATTTGAAAGTGGCTCTTTTTATTGTAACATTAATTAGATTTCAACAGAATGGGATAAACCTCGGAATGGCCGAGGGATTTTGTTATAAAACTTTGCATGGCTTCCATATAACGAGAAACAGAGTTAAACAATTCAATTACTGTTATCTGAAAGTGTACAAATAAGGTTTTATTTGATTTAACATATATGTACATCATTTTTAATATTGTATTAATGATAATTTAATCGTTTTGATTCCCCTAAGTATCACAAAATCAGTTCGACATGATAAGTTTGGCTCCATGCGAGGAATCGTCAGGAGCTGTTGACTCGCCAAATGCTGGTTAAAACGCGATTTTTGGTTTTCTTTAAATTATTTTCTTAGGAATAGTTGCAAATTATGACAAAACTATAATCAAGCTAGTATTTCTTCAACATAATCCACTTTATAGGAAGAAATTTTGTCCCGTAAGTTGACAATCCATAACATAATTCTAGAAGTCGTGTGACATAGGTCAGACTGTAGCATTCCACTGTTGAGTTCTTCCAGGAGGAGTAAGATAATAAGAATAAAATAACATCCTGCTTACAACTCTCCATAGATTAGTATATCATCCCCACCACCTGGATGTATAGTGGTCCTCTACAGTGCAGTTTTCAAGGAGCTTTCTTCCACGTACTGCAAAGCTGTGGGATGAGCTTCCTTGTGCGGTGTTTCCGGGACGATACGACATGGGTACCTACAAAAAAAAGCAAGTACACCTTTCTTAAAGGCTGGCGACGCTCCTGTGATACCTCTGGTGTTTCAAGAGATGTGGGCGGCGGTGAACACTTAACACCGGGTGACTCGTACGCTTTGTAATCCTTTTCCATAAAAAAAGTTATTTTATACTTTCTAACAACAAACTACGCACAAGTCTAAATAACTGTACAAATTGAATTTGAAAGGATTGAACCAATTGATTGAAGGGTGTGGGCCGTGAAAAGAAAAGATTTGAAAAAGGATCAAACTTGATTTATTTGAATATTTTGGGAGCACACAGAAAAACGCAGCGAGTCGATGGTTAGTCGCAGGCAGAGAGTATAGACATTTGACAGGAGTAAAGATAATACAACACCATAGACAAACCACCTACTCCGTAATGCTTCGTTTACACTTCCAACACTGGCCCTTAAACGAAGAATTCACAATAACTTACAGTTATATACATTGTGTACACGATATTATATTATGGTCATTAAACAATAATACAATATTCAACATAAATACATAATGACCAAACAATATATCACCTAATACATAAGCAAAATCTTAAGTTAAACACATAATTCCACAGTATCATGGGAAAGTAGGAAGCAAAAAACGGTTGCTTTGTCTAGTACTGAGGCTGAATATTTTGGGAGCACACAGAAAAACGCAGCGAGTCGATGGTCAGTCGCAGGCATAGAGAGCATAGACGTTTGACAGGAGTAAAGATAATACAACACCATAGACAAACCACTAATGCTTCGTTTACACTTCCAACATTGATATCACAGATTGAGAATGGAACGACCACCTTCAGGCTATTATATAATAAATTGTATTGTACGATTTTACATTGTAAAGATATTTTATGAAAAAAGAGAAGCATGCTGAGTTTTCTGCAACCGTTCTTCTAAAATCTGAGGCATAGTTTTTCGAATGAGTGGTAGATTTCGATGTCGATCGATTTTGAATAAAAATATTCGTATTTGAATACACCTAACGCCTATCGGCGCATGAAACCTGACATCTCAGCTATTTAATCCTCCTATTATAGCAAAAAGGCTTACAAGGTACACTGTTTTATAAAAATATTAGACGCACCATTAGCCTTATAGCTGTCGAAACAAATACCACTTAAACCACAGAGTGGGGATGGATACTAACGTATTCTATCCACTAACAACGATTCCCAATATACTATCTACAGAAAGAGATAAATTACTACCTTCTACTGTCAGTAATTAGCTGTCAATAATCTGAAGCTGTCCCAATACACCCGATAAGTCATTCTTGTCGCCTTATATTGGGCTTGAATTGAAATTTGCATACAAACTTTTATCGCTGGTAAGCTATACGTCGTCCCATTGACAGACAGCGTGTACGGATAAGGTGAGTTACCCTCGATAAGTTTTTTGGGACAGAAAAGTCAGCGACAGTTACGATTTTTATCTCAAGTATGAGATAGACTGAATATTGGGAACGGCTGTCTATAGTCTTTCAAAGACTGATCTTTGATTTACTCGTAACCTATAAAAAAGCACTATCGCTAAAAAGAAAATCCAATTAATGCAATAATTAAATTTATTGATATTGAATGAAAACATCAACAATATAATTAATACTTTTGTTATATTTAATCTGAACGCGCCATATCAATTTCCATTTTAATGATAAACCGAAAGTAAGATCAAATTTGTCCCCATTATAACTTACACGCCTACATCCGCTCATGGACAAAATATATATTATATTACGGACATCAATTGAATACCTTTTATGCTTATTCTTTATTTCCTTTTTGAAGCACAATATAAAAAGTCTGTGTATATAACGTCTTTATTCATTGTGTATAAGGCGCCCGGTATGAGAAAAATATGGAGAGTAAAACCTACTCATCAAATGGGATAGTAACGTTTTTTGTGCGCATCATTTCACCTTTCACTTTTCAGTTGTGTGTGTGTATATATATACTTGTGTGTAGCCAGCATACACAGTATACTCCGAGATAGCTTTACTTAACTTCCTTGATGAAACTTTTAAAATTGGAATTTTCAGTTCTGCTTTTAACAGGAGTTGTGTTTGGGCACGATTCGTGAACCATGTATCTACCTACGTTCACGTGTCGTATTTTTATATTTGTTATGATAATAATAATAATAATAATAATAATAATAATAATAATAATAATAAT
>CATIXQ010000025.1:9847681-9896332 GCA_949711755.1 Leptidea juvernica
AATAATAATAATAATAATAATAATAATAATAATAATAATAATAATAATAATAATAATAATAATAATAATAATAATAATAATAATAATAATAATAATAATAATAATAATAATAATAATAATAATAATAATAATAATAATAATAATAATAATAATAATAAAAATAATAATAAAAATAATAATAATAATAATAATAATAATAATAATAATAATAATAATAAAAATAATAATAAAAATAATAATAAAATAACATAAGTGAATCAACCTTCCTAATGATTTAATCGTGTAAGATCTACTTAAATGTAAAATATTTGCTTAATAATATTTCACCGAATACTCGTTGAAAATATAAATAAAATAAAAATATATATTAATCTTTAAGAATTTTCATTAATGCGTTTATTTACCCTTACATATGATTTCGATCTTTTTTAATTAATACGCTTTTATTAGCTTCTGCTGTATTCTTTGTATGTATCTGTTTGTAACCGACTCCATTGGACTTGATTTCGTTTAGTACCTGTTCCAAAACAATCGTTCTCGAGGAGTAAACTCCAGTCGTGCGTTGGAGCTGACACACACACTTTTTTTTTGACTTACTCATGTAAGCCATTTAGTATTTGACGTTTGAGTATTTTCATTGCATCACTTTGCATAGGTATATTGTATTTGAAATGATTTGTAAATTGCATAACTAATAAGAACTTTTAAAACCTAATCTGTTTTGAAAAGAGCAACCTTAGCGTTTCTTCCTCGTTCTTCTCTAAGGAATTCTGCCTTCCGAGTGAGCTGTACCAAAAAAAATTTACATATTTCAAATGTTATATGATTTACCTATAATAGTTATTTATGCAACTGTTGTGTAATAAGGGGTATTAAAACACGAATGTGGGTTTATGATAATAGTGTCACATGAGTATTTTAATACCTAATTATCAACAGTTGCATACAAGACTTTATCTACACCCCGAATATGAATCCTCTAAAAGACTCTGAAACAGTTAGCTTACTGCTAACATTAAAACAGCCAGCCCTAGTAGTAACCTAATATCATCCCTTACTGATTATATACAAATAAACTAAGTATTAATGAAAGAATTATTAATTTTAGTAGTAATTTACATTTTATATAGTGCAATTATTAAAATTCACTTGATTATTATGTTATTTTGCAGCGCTTAAAATATCCGGCGGTGTGCTGTCAAAACTTGAATCACTAATTTTTTCAAGAAAAATGGCGGGGTTTCGAAAAACCATTTCTTTTTTATGGCGTGCCATGTTCTGGTAGTGTGGAACGCGCGTAAACGAAAATGTTCTTTTTTTGAAATTCATACAGATACCACGCATCGAGCAATAAGAATATGGCTCTTTGTTGAAACTCTTTGTGCATGAAGGGATCGAAAAAAAACCAAGGAGTGTTGTTATGAAATTCAGTACAACATTACAGCACTCGTTTGGATGATGTAATGGTTATTACGGCATTGGGTGTTTTAATGTTGGTAATAAGCTAACTGTTTCAGAATCTTTAATAGAGGATTTAAAGCATGGGTGTAGATAAAATAAAATATTTTTGATTTTTGATTTGATTTGAAAGTATATGTTATTGCATCCTCTCCGTGAATATATATTAGTCAATTTAGAACTTCACTGACTTGAAGATTTGTTTTTGTAACTCGAGCTCTCCTGGCCCTTTTTCACGACGTTTTCCTGTAAATATGAATTCGTTCGGACGAACGGGTAGATATTCCGGATAAGAGAGAACTGCTCTTAGCTCGGTGCCATCGACACTCTTTAAAAATACTTCTTTACACAGACATTGAGTAGGTATGGATACTTACGTATTAGTCACAGATGTGTTCAAAGAGAATGTAAACACTACGTAATAAGAGGCGGGGCTGCCTAAGTAAAAATTTACATTTTTGACATTAGTTTGAGATACTAGTTATGCCAGTATTTCGATTGGCGACGAAGTATAATCCGGTTAAGTTTGAAGTGAACAGTTGCTTAAAGCGTAGTTGATTTCGGATATCTCCGTGCTTTACATGATTATAGCCGTCATCTGTCAATCTATCAATGACTGCACGTTTCATACAATCGAGCGAATCGCTTTTTTCTTAGAGAGTTTCGCTAGGTTGGATGTGTAATCAAAAGCTTACACAGTCCATAAACACTTTTTCTACTCCTCTACTTTTATCTGTCATTTATATAACCTTAATCAGTAACATAATTACATACTTTATTGTGTCTTTGAAAAAGTATATACTCTATGGCCTAAAAAAACATTGTTTATCGTACCATAATGTTGCCAAACAAGCATAGTCTTAATGGTGCCTCAGACAACTAAATTTAGGTTAGATATGGTAGGTTTATAGAAATATTAGGTAGTACTACGTGATTTTTAGATCTATAAAGCGTACTTAGACTTTGCTCAGACTTAACTCACGTAGAACTTAGCTGAGTTCAAGATTATCTTTGATTTCGTTTTTGTAGTCATTTATCAGCTGAAATTATACTCAGCTTAAACTAAGACAACCCAATCCAAAACTCAAGTTCGCGTTTTATTAGACTCAGCTAAGTATTAAGTAAGTAAAGTCTGACCAAAGTTTAAGTACAAGCTATAGAACTCAGCCTTAGCTAAAGTATAATTTCAGCTGTCAAATGATTAAAGCTTAAACTTAGCTATGTTTTACCTGAGTAAATTCTGAGTACGCTCTATAACATGCTCTTAGTACGAAGCGATTATCTTAATATATATATTTATTTTGTGCGTCTGTTGTAACTGAACTCCTAATAAACAGCTGGACCGATTTTAAACTTTCTGTGTGTCTTCAGGTGGATTCGAGAATGGTTTAGATTCACAATTGAACTACCTCCTAAACGGCTGGACCGATTTTTATGATTTGTGTGTTCCAGTGAATTTGAGATTGGTTTAGATTCTCAATTCCGTCCATATAATATAATTCTCCTGCTCATGTGTTTGATAGTGAACTCCTCCTAACGGCTGGACTGATTTTTCAAATTTAAGACGTGTGTACAGGACAACGTCTGTCGGGTCCACTAGTTCATATATGTCATTTTATATAAGTTTAAGTCACAGCTGACTAGACAAAAAAGAAACAAATATCTTAAAAGTACACAATTTGCTGAATGTTTATAAGGCACACAACACGGTAATTAAAATAAATGTTTCCTTATTAAGAAATTTTGTACTTCAAATATATTCATTATACTTTATCACAGAAACTTCGATCATAATAAATCTTAAAAATTCAATTAGTAACTACATCAAACATTTATGTCACAAAAATAGAACGAGAATTAATAATTAAGTACTATCTCGATCAAATAAATTACGCTTTTGAGAACAATTGAATTGAATTTTGACAAAATATATTTCGCAGACTTTTCCTGTCCGCTTCACTGGGGCGGAAAATTATCAAGACGAATCCAAGTGTTTTATTTTTAAACGTTACAAATCATTTCGGAACGTAATTGGAAAACGTAGGTGTTATAGAAATAATATCATTTTATTAGCTCCATTTAGTAAAGTTATTAAGACTAGAAATAAAAGATCAGTAGACTAGCTAGTTAAACAAATGTATTACTAAATTTTTCTACTTCCCTACTTTAATCTGTCGTTTATCATGATCACTAAGTACATACTTTATTTAATCTTTGAAAAATCTATGGTCAAAAAAAGCTTTATGTCCTAAAAAAGCGCTATTAATTGTACTGAAATGTCACCAAAAAAGCACAGTTTGTTTTGTGCCATAGACAACTAAAATCTAAGTTTGCTATAGTCCGAGTAATATTAGGTATTACGTATAAAATTCAATTATTATTATTAATTTTAATTAAATACATTGTTTTTCATGCCTAATATAAATTTACAGTCTCAGTCTCAAAAACAGAAACAAAGAGGCACCTTTAAATTAAATTTCTCTGTATGGCTCACTAGGAAACCGTGTGCAGAGCCATCCAGTGATTACCGTCTGCTATGTAATTTTATTTAATGTTAATAATTAATGAAATAGAACTTAGTCTGACACTTAAACGATATTTATCTAACTTTAAAGCATACCTATCTTATAATAAGAACTGTATAAAATTAAATAATAATATTAAGATAAAACAAAGTTAAATTAAAAGTAAAATATTAAATATATAATGTTATATTTTGAGTTAGTAATTTTCTCGGTTTCATCACATAATAATTAGGTAATAAACCTTTATAACATGAATAATATTTCCATATTTAATATAAACTTAAGAAAACGACTTTTAAAAATTATTTGCCAAGATGCTGTAAGTATCCTGGCTGTATAAGTGTATCATTTGCCATCCCATGAAATAAAAATAAAAACACTCAGCAGAGATAAGTATGTATACAATACTTTCATTTAAACTTGTGGTTTTTGTTCCACTTAAAATTACCTAGTCGTAGAAAAAGTATTGTGTGCAACGTTGTATAACTAGATCAAAAAAAGCGGCCAAATGCGAGTCGGAGTCGCCCATGAAGGGTTCCGTAGCAACAAGTAACATTGAAAAAAATGGTTTACGATTTATAAAGTATTAAAAAATAACTACTAACTAGATCTTGTTCAAACCAATTGTCGGTGGAAGTTTGCAAGGTTTATCATTCTCTTATTTTAGAAGTTTCAGGGGACAGTTTTATAAATGAGTGAGATAGCGAGAGTATGAGGACAACAGGCGACGAGGCGCTTGTCGAGTGTTTCCGAACGCTATGCAATCATCGCTGATTGAGTATTTATTATCTTTAATAGCTCTTGTCTCTGTTACTAACTAGTGGAGAGAGTCCTCGCCGGCAATAAGAACAGTCAGCGATCAATATTGATAGGTGTGCCCCTTTTTATCCAATTTTAAAAAGGAGGAGGTTCTCAACAATTTTTTATTTTTTAATGTGATAACCTTCTGGGATTAATTACACCAATAAATCTTGTAAAAAAATATGTACGATGCGGCACTCGACCTATTGTATATTTTGTATTGTAGATGAAGCCACAACCTGAGAGTTGAAAAAGACATAAAAGATTCATCAACGATGGCTCATCGGAAGTTCACTCGCACGAAATGCGAGAAGTCGCGAGTTTGAGTCCCACATCGTTCAAAAATTAGGAGGTTCTCAGTTCGGCACCTCATAAAACCTATTAACAGGTAGCACATACAAATAATAGCATTTTATTAATATTAAAGGTATTAGGTTTGCATAGCGTGTATTAAATTAAAACTTTAATATGTTATTTTATATTTTTTAGTTTTTGAAGTGAAAACTTCTTTAGCGGCAGTGAGCACATTTCTTGGGATGGGTATAAAATGTTAAACTCTCGTCAGGACACGTGAACTGATCGAAAATTCGTAAGACTGTAATTGAAATTATAGATGAAGGATTACGAAAGAATTAGAAAGATACTTCTAACTAATTATAGTTTGGCTATTTCATCTTAATGATCATACGGTCATTGGACCAGCAGTTGAATCATTGTGTTTGCGAAGCCGATCGTATATAATGGCATTATTTATTTTAATTGACAGGAGTTTTTCGTAAAAGTTTTTCTTTCATTGAAAGCCTTGAAAAACTCTTATGTTTATTATTTTAACAGAAAAAAAACAGCCAATACAAGTAGTTGTGTTAAGATGAATTTCAATGTTACAACATAATATTCGTAATAAATACCGTAGAAGATGTTCCCTGTAGTATTAAGACAATTTCCTCAGCTGTCTCGGAAAATTACGAACATGTGTTTTGAGGAAAAATCTACAAAAAACTGACTTTCCTGTTGAAGTGTTTCCCAACTGGTGTTCATCATTGTTCCATAATGATAATAAAGTTTTCCTTACGAGTTGGAAAAGTAAATCTTGTAAATTTAGTTGTAATGATGCTTTAAAGAGGATTATGTTAAATTTGTATCTATTACTTATGATTCCATGAGCATTTATTATTTTTTTGTTAGTTTTGACAGACTTATAGGGTTAGTTATTGTCAATCTGATGTTAAGTAATATGACAAAATATTTTTTTTGAATTGCAACAAATTACAATGTGATCGATTCTGATTACCTCCCACAGCTCCATTTATTAGGTAAAACCAAAGGTAGAAGCTTACAGGATCGATTCCCATTGAATAAAAGTTCCAAATTATCTATTTTTCTGTTTTCGTATAAGTAACTTTGTATAAGATACCGTGGTAGCCATTTTGGATTTAAAAATGATGGCAAATTCATTCCTTGCATGTTTTTTTGAGAACCTTGGAAACGATAATAATAATATCCATATTCTTACAATGTTAATCATAATATTAGTATTTTTTTTTATTTGGAAAGAAAAATAGAACAATTATCTAAAATATAGGTACAAATAAGTGGCTTATAATATTTAATGCTAAAACAATTGTTCCTTAGAAATTTCCCACTAAGACTTAAAGTTTATAATGTGACAAGGACAGTTTAATTAACTAACGATTACTGAAAAAGAACTACAATTTAATAATATTAAAATCTGTATCAATATCAACAGGGTTAAAGTTTTTATTGAATGAATTCATAAGTCTATTAATTGGAGCGCGGAAACCTGCATTTGTGCGACATCTGTTAACTATGAATGGTTCTTGCGATCAATAGCAAGTAGGTATTCTAAAATTGATATCTTGCAACAGTTCTGGAGTGTTGAGCAAATTACGAATAATTTTCTCCTGTCTCCTGTCAGGTAATGTTATAAAATTATAATGATTTAAGAGTTCATGAGAACTGAATCGTAAGGATCTTAAAAGTAAGGATATATCGAAGCGGCCATATTGTATTTCACTATTAATCCCAAAGATATCCCTTCCAAGAAATTTGAAATTATTCTTTTTCCATCACAATATTTCTTTGGCAGTCATTCGTTATGTGTGGATACCCCACTTAAAGCAGTATGTCCCACCTAGTAAGCTACATCAAAATAAAGTGCGTATATAAATCAAATCAAAAAATTTCAAATTTCGCAGGTAAATTGCATTATTTGTAATGAAATTTACAATTATTTCAATTACAATCGTAACTGAATTAATTTGTAAATTAGCCGCTATACGTAGTCGCCACAAGCAGTGGCATTGAGCAAGCATTATTAAGGAACTACTGATATAAGTTATGCACATAAACTTAAATGTAAAAGGGACGGCCATTTTACAAGTATGAAGTAGCAAAAATGGTCTGTTGACGCAGTCAGATGGGAAAAACAATAGATCATTATGGATAAGAGTTTCACAGGATAGAGACAATTGGAGATTTTTGGAGGTCACTTCCTGTAGAATAGCTAATTCCATCAAAAACATAACTTATAAAAAAAACAAGTCTCGTAACTCAGTTCTTCTACCGTAAAAAGTTGTAAAATCTATGTAATACGAAGTCAGTCTAAGTTTTAAGGGACCTTCTGTATTAAGTTATTAAGTAATTGCAAAATATATTAGTTTTTCTTTGATTTATAAACTAAACGCTAATTGTCTTCTAAATTTGAAGCTTCTCAGCCAAAATCTGGCACGAGACTCTAATCTTGAGTCTCGTGCCAGATTTTGGCGAGACGACACGTCCTGAGGATGCCTCGTGTAGAGGCATTCGAAACACGTGTCGAATTGATTTAAAAACAAATATTGGCGGAATCAACACTAAAGAAAACTTAAATCATTTGTATAATTATGGATTTCCGCAAAGTAACGCCTAATTCAATAAATTTTCTATGTATGCCTTTACAATATGATCCCAGAAAATGTGCAAATGTGTTACGAAAATTAAAAGAATTGTTAAAAAACGTTTGTGTAGGAAAGGTTATTAAAACATAAACGATTTTCATGATCCCAAAGACTGGGAATGAATCGGTATTATATTGTTACCCGTGTTTTTAAAAAAAAATGGCGGTCGATTTTGAATGGGTGATAGTTTTTGACGTTCAATAAGTGATTTTTAATTCTATTTTGAATAAAAATATCTGAATTTGAATTTAAACTAATAGAATTATACTACAGATATACAGGAAATAAAAAGATTTTTAAATTTGGATTCAATATTCAACAAAAACAGATTACTTTAATATAGATGAATTTATAATTAGATATTAACTAGTAATAACATTTTGATCAAATACCGACACAAAAACATTGTTAGGAAAAACGTTTTCAAATCCCAAAGATATCAAACAGTGAAATAGAAACCGTTTTACTTCGTCCCTTGATATTCAAACCATCTCCTTGGCTGTCTCAGAAAATAACGAACGTGTGTTTTAAAGAAAATCCACAAATAATTTTCTTTTCTTGTAAATACTAAATTATTCGCAACCAGTGTTCCCTAGTAATATACAATGATGATAAAGTTTACGACTTGGAAAACTTTTCCTTGCAAATTTAGCAGTAACGATTCCTTGATAAAGATATATTTATACGCGGGTAATATTCTAGGTTAAAACATAAAGTTGCTGTTTTGTTGAAATACACACATTGTTTTAACCAACTTCAAAAAATGAGGAGGTTCTCAATTCGTCGGTATGTTTGACACTGAAAATGTTTTTAAAATGAAAAACGGCTTAATGTAGAAGATTGCCAATACTTCTGTTGTTTTTCGAAGTAATCTCCGTTCCTCTCTACTCATCGTCGCATTCGATGGAACCACTGAGACAAGCAGTGCGCCCATTCTTCCTTAGGGAACTCTTCTATGGCATTTTCGCTTTCACCGCATCTTCAGGGCTCGTTAAGCGAATACCTCGAAATTTATCTTTAGTTCTTGGGAATACATACACGTATAAAGTTATATAAAGGGCCAAAGTGATTGACTGATGTATCAACGCACAGGCTAATCCGAAGGCTAAGGAAGGTTTTGTAAAGTACAACCCCCAAGGGGGATAAATAGAGGATAACAGTTTGTATGAAACTTTTTATTCCTTAGACATAATATGCATGAATTGAGTACCCAAACAGTACCTTTGCAAAAAACTTTACTCAAAGTTAAAAAAAAATCTTAAAGAATCTTTAGAGATATTCAGATATATCTTCATCATTGCGGAGCGTTTACTGAATATAGAGCTCAAAGTAGTCTGGTGGAGATAAAAATTAGGTGCTTTTAAATAAATATGAATTTAAAATTACATTTTGCAATGTATGATCTATATAAAAGTAGGGGTTATTGGAAATCTGGTGCTTCCTGTGTGGTTCCATTGCAACTCTGATCCAGACCTGACAAAATATGGCATCTATGAGAAAACCATAAAAGTCTTAAATTTATTTTAAGCATGTGCGGGACAAATGGACGAATAACTCAATATCGCGCAAATTGCCGATTATATAAATCTCGCAATTATTTTTATATTTTTAGTGGATATTATATCTATTGTTTTGGAATAGTGTTATAGAACTCGGTTGTTTCAATGTTTTAATTTTTTTATTGATAGAATTCATTCATATAGTGTGTATTAATAAATGATCCCAGTAATGTTTCGGGCGTTGGGAATCAAGTTTTAAAAAGCAAGGTTAATACACAGAAATAAATGTTATGTCTATGGTAATTGGTACAAGACTATTGGTGCAAAACATTATTATAATTATTATTCAATGGAAACTTACAGGGCATAGGCATTCATTAATATATCGAGTTGGGCTGGCGTAAAAGATATAAAAGGCATTTATTTACTCAAAATTAATTTCTTTAGAATTCTTCCTTATGTCACTTCTAACACTACCAGAGCTTCGGAAAAAAATGGAGAAGAAGTTGCACAAGAAACTCTCCCAGCATAATTTTTGCCGTCTTTTTAGTAAAATATACAACTCCCTTCTTAATATTTATTAACTATATAAATACCTTATAGTAACTTCCATCTTAACATTATTTGAATTTCTGACTGAGGAATGATCCCGAAATATAGGTGCGCATAAACTACATATAAGATTGATAATCCAGAGGATTATCAATCTGGCCTATATTAATTTTTGACTTATAAATACCTATATTTTCGCAATACAAATAATTCACTCAGTGTCATTTAATACTTACTATACATGGCAAAACAACGTTTGCCGGGTTAGCATTTGTAGAAAATAAACACGTAAGCTAGTGAGCATTTAGGTAAGCGAACCAGATCCGGGCTTACGTGAAAGTATGTAAATTACATTAGTATTTATTTATGTCCATACAATGTTTGCTAACCAGTGGGAGGTTACTTTGTACAGGATGTCGCCTAGATTATGGGTACCACAACGGCGCCTATTTCTGCCGTGAAGCAGTAATGTGTAAGCATTACTGTGTAACGGTCTCAAGGGCGCCGTAGCTAGTGAAATTACTGGGCAAATGATACTTAACATCTCATGTCTCGAGGTGATGAGCGCAGTTGTAGTGCTGCTCAGAATATTTGGATCTTTCAAAAATGCTGAGCATTGTAATGGGCAGGGAGTACCAAATACTATCAGCTGAACGTCCTGCTCGTCTTCCTTATTAAAAAAAACTGATTATTATAACTAACTTCTTTTGGCTGAGTAACAGAAAACAATGAAATGTATTTATAGCCAAGTTCTTTGACTAAAGTTACATTAATAATTTCATGAATTGCGTCGTTAAAACGAAGTACCATCATATTTTACAATCTATTTAGGATGCCCTTTGTTTTGCTAAGCACGCGATTATTGATAATATTTGAGAATATAGAAATAACAAAATATATCTATATATATAAAAATTTATATTTCCCTTGGTCACGCCATCACGCGTGAACGGCTGGACCGATTTCGCTAATTCTTTTTTTGTTGTGTTTGCTTTGACAGGAGAAGGTTCTTATGAAAGAAAATTGGGGGGAAAATTTAAGAATACTTCACCACCATATAAAATTATTAAGGCATCACGCCTAATATTAAAAGTTCAATCAAGATAGTACTTTTACCACGTATTTTTGTTGAGAATTAGTCAATATTTAGTTTGCTTTCAATACCAAAGAAGAAATGATGGCCCAGATCAGATTTTACTGTTTGTTTAAATAATTACGGATCGTTTTAAAATGTTTTCAATTGTTTTATGTAGTCACTACATACAATAAAACAAAGTAATCCCCCGCGTCTGTCTGTCTGTTCGCGATAAACTCAAAAACTATTGCACTGACTTTGCGATAGCGTGGTTCTCGAGGAAGGTCTTAGTTTATAATTTGTTAAGTAAAAAAGTAAGCCGTCTGGGAGCTTTAAACGAAAACGCTGTCTCAATCCTTTGAGATATAACAAAATAATGTATAGTGGAATTGTGCATCTTATATAGGTAGACAGAATAGTCCGCGATGGCATATGTATATCTCTTATGGATGATCTGATGGATATAGTATGTATTCACATACTATAGCCATCTTAATACTTTAAAAAACGGTAGTTGAAGGGTATGTATCATTCAGATATACGTTTTTGTTTCATTTTAAGTAATTAAATTAGATTACACATTTCGGATGGCTTTAGACTACATTATTCCCGAATATTATATTAGTCAGCTAGTATTTAATATATTAAAGTACTTACATATTATTATTTCCTACCTGTAAGTGTTTTAGTTTCATATACGAGTACTGGAAAGAAGTTGTGAGAAAGGAAAGTGTTGTCAAGGAAAAATGAAAAGATTAACACTCATTCATTTTCACTGTTGCCAATGCCGATCTCATTAAGAGCGCAAAGATCTGTCTTCGTGGGCCGGTAATTAGCAAACTTTAATTTGACATATCATACGAGCAATTTGTTATTTTTAAAGTGATATCACTTCTGGGATTAATAATACATATTTTTTTTTATTTATTAAAAATCTTATATTTTATTTCAAATTATTTACATATGATTTATCAATTAATAATCTAACAACATTAATTAATTACAAATAGAAAATATCATTAAGAACGCTATCGCCAGGTAAGGTGCCCATGAAGCTGGCAACGTTACCTCTTTGTATAGCCAAACTTATCCTTTGACAGAGGTACGTACCAGATCTTGAGTCACCTGTTAAATCAGTTAGACGCCTGGATAGCTCTTTTATGAGTTTTTGTGCCTATGAACCCCAAGGACCCATCGTCTCCACCCCAAAGGGAACAAATGTGTATCCATCACCGAGTGATGCATATTTCCTCCGCTTTAGGTTTTCGGCAGGTTCCGCCGCTGCACCTCCCGCTCTAGATGAATGTTCAATATGAGAGGGGGCTAGCGTGTCCACACAAGTCGCATCCCACACCCACTGGTGTGGCTTTCCAAGACTCCAAAGAATCAACGTCATGCCATCAGGCCTCTTACCATGTTCGCGTGAAGTTCCATTCGGCTCTAGGATAGCCGGCACGTTGACGGTAGTAAAGGCTCGACGCAAGACGTCGTTTAAGGCGGCATGGCGTGAGAGACGGCCCGATCTGCGGCAATATTAATTATACATATTATTCTCATGTCATTTTCCTAATACGGCAAATATACCTTTTTGCTCTCAATAGTGATTTTCATTATTGAGCGAAGCGAAGCGAAGCTGAGCGGAGCTCCCACCGGGTGACTCCAATTCATTGCTGTGTTATATTGTTTCTCGGCCATTTCTGGACCGATTTTAAAAATTTTTGAACACATAAAAAGCTTTCAAAATTTTCTAGGTTTTTGCTCAGACAAAATTTTTAATTTTGACACTAACATACGTAGGAGAATTATTGTCGACTGTATTGAGAATCTAAACCAAACTCAAATTCACTGGGACACTAAAAAGTCATCAAAATCCATGGTCCAGCCATTTAGGTGGTAGTTCAATTGTGAATCTAAACCATCCACGAATCCACTTGAACACGCACAGAAAATATCATTCAAATCGGTGCAGCCGTTTAGGAGGAGTTCAATTTCAACAGACGTCAGAACAATTATATATAATACTAGTTGACCCAGCAAACGCTGTATTGCCAATTAAAGTTTAAAAAAAAATTGGGGTATAAAAAATAGATGCAATAGATTCTCAGATCTACCAAATACATCGTACTTCAATTATTGTATTCGATTGCCATCTTTTAACCCTATATCGGATTTGTGGTTGGAACAGAATAAAATAAAAATCGCGATACAAAAAAGTTGTAGATCGTAGAAGGGCGAAAATTTGAAGTTGTATGTATTTTTCAATGCTGAATCATAATAAAATAAAAACATAAAATTTTGTCCAAAAATAAAAAATAAATGTTAAGGGTGAACAACCCTTATAACTTAGGGGTATGAAAAATAGATAGTAGCCGATTCTCAGGCCTACTGAATATGCATACAAAATTTGGTAAAAATCTATTATTTGGTAAAAGTAAGGTAACTTATATTGTGACACGAGAATTTTATATATAAAACTAGCTGACCCGACAGACGTTGTTCTGTATATAATAAATAAAATAATGTTTTTATACGAATTTGTCAATAATATATCATAACTTCGTAAAATATGCACGTTGCTGTCGTAATGAAATTGTTTCACAGCAGAACTGTGAAACCGTGCGTAAATAAATTCTCTCATAGAAATTATGTATGGACACATCAAAGGAAAAACAAATATGTTGTTTTTATTTAATTTAGCAGCATTTTCCTATTTATTCACCTTTTAAAACTTCTCTGGACTTCCACACATAATTCAAGACCTAAATTTGTCAAATCGGTTCAGCCGTTCTCGAGTTTTAGCGAGACCAACGAACAGCAATTCATTTTTATATATATAGATTAAGATTAAGTATAAATTTCTGTATATTACAAACCTTTATGAGGACTCTTATCCAAGTCCTTACCTAGAGAATAGCGTAGAGACAGGGCTGAACGCGTCAACAACAAGCTATTGTGTTGTGTAAATACTCAGTTACAGACTTTATTCTGTGCTCATTCAGGTGTGGGTTTCAACAATATATCTTATTGAAGTTAACACGGGTCAACTCCTTTGAGCCCTGTTGATAAAAGATTATTTGGGACTTTATCACTCTAACCAACTAAACTCATATTTAGAGCCGATTTCACAAACAGTCGTTTAAATAATGAACGACTGTTTAAGATTTAAGCGGCCGTTTATTAATATTTTGGTACACAAATAAAATTTGATAAACTAAATTTTATGAACGATGCGGGACTCGAGCCCACGACCTCCGGCGTTCCGTACCGGTGCTCTAACCAACTGAGCTAACCGTTCTTAGGGTGGGCTCGCGTCCCGCATCGTACATAACATTTTGTTTTTCAAATTTTATTTTTGTATTAATCCTAGAAGTGAGGGTTATCACTTTAAAACATAACAAATCTGTTAATATTTTAGTGTTCATCATGCACTAACCATTGATTAGATACTTTAACCGATTGATTTACTTAAACGAAGTAGCACACGTAGGTTAACAATTGATTTGCTCCATGACCATAACTGGGCAAATGAGACTTAAGATCTAAGGTCTCAATGTGACAAGCGACGTAGTTGCCGACGAGCTGTAGTGCCACTCAGAATTTTTGGGTATTTCAAGAATCCTGAGCGGTACTGCATTGTAATGGGCTGGGCATTTCAATTACCATCAGCTGAACGTCCTGCTCGTCTCGTCCCTTATTTTCATTTAATAAAAGTTGATGAACTCTTGCCTAAAATGTTTAATTGTTTTCGTTCCTTATTTGTTTTCAAAGTCAAATAAACTTTATTCAATTATGCTTAAATTAAGCGCTTTTAAATCGTCATTATAATTTGAATTACTGAATCTACTATATGTTCGGAAAACGTAGAACTCGTGAGAAGAACATACCTACAAGAAACTCAACGGCCAATCTTTTCAATCAATAGTGTATTTTACAATTACTGTAATATACATAAGAAATTAGATTGTAAGGTGCTGCATCCGTATCGTGGTTTAAGATTAAACCGTTTTAAATTTCAAATATTTCATTAAAATAATAAGGAAACTGTACAAATATAAATTATCATATATTGGTTACATCAACCTTTAGAGCTTGAATTCATTGTTTGCGTAAGGATGCTTTGTGAACATGATGGTCGTGATTACTGTCACAATTAGTAATTGCATCCAACAAATACAATGATTTATTAAAAATAACAGGTCGACCTGGCACTTGCCGCATGGACTGGCCATCGTTCCCTTCGCACATTTGAGGGAAGGAGGCGACCCGGCATACGACATAGCAGCAAGCAATGCCATTTTACTAAGCATAACGAACCGCTTAGTATAGCATTCGCATGATCACAACAAAATTAAAGGCTCACAAAGCAATCCCTGTCTGTTTGAAATGAAATGTTTTTGTTTAACAATGGATCTATTTAATCAACTATTGAAATTCAGAAACCAGTTACGCTAAATCGTATTGTGATCATAACGTACCGCAATAATAGGAGAAATTGAATATGAAAATAGATTATTTGAAAAGGATTTATAAATGTTAACTTTGAAGTATCGTTTACACTACAACCAAAACACGTGAAAAATTGGTAACAGATAAGTGTATTCTTTTGTATTTTCTTTCATTAACGCGAGTATTACACATTTCGATAAAACACTTTTAACTGTGTTTTTACTTTAGATTTTGCGTAAAAGTTACATTTTTATTATTATTTTAGCTAACCCGATGTTTTGTGAATTTTCTAGATCATGTTTTCAGGGGGAATGCGGTTGACAGGAGTCGAGATAGTATTTGTTATAGGTAGTTCTCATGCGAAACGGTCATTTCTTAACTGTTAATTTAAAAAAGAATACGGTGGTAATATCGAAACAACTAATGAAACGGTTCGGAACACAGAAAAATATGGTTTACGGATGAGATTTTTTTTTAAATTGAGCAACATTTTACCAAACAAAATGAACGTATTTATGCTCAAAGCTCTAAGGAAGCTTCCCAATTAGTCGACAGAGTGCAACGTGGGCTCTATCCGACTTTAGTGGTGGTTTGGGGGGGAATTAGCTATGAAGGAGTGACTGATACTTTTGTGAAATAGGTTGATACCTATTCCGATATTTTTATAAATATCGGCACAAATGTATCAAGATACCATTCTTGAGAAGGTTGTGCAGCCTCTTAACACCATGTTCAATAACCAAGAATGGTCCTTCCATCAAGACTCGGCGCCGGGTCACAAATCTCGGTCTACGCAGTCTTGGTTGGAAACGAACGTTTCGGACTTCATCAGAGCTGAAGACTGGCCGTCTTGTCCGATCTGCTGGACAATGATTTATGGTCAGTTTTAGAGAGTACGGCTTGCTCTAAGCGCCATTATAATTGGAGTCCCTAAAACGAATTTTCCCATGGAAATAGTGCATGCTTCTATTGATAACTGGCCTCAATGTTTATAGGACTGTATTGCAGCCAACGGAGACCACTTCGAATAAGCTTTTTGTATTTTAAATTGTGTATCTATAAAAGTAATAAATGTCATTTGGAATAGAAAAATAAAGGAATACTCCAACCAAATTTCAAGTCTCTACGCCTTACAGTTTCAGAGATATCGTGATGAGTCAATATATAGTGGGAGGCTCCTTTGCACAGGATGCCGGCTAGATTATGGGTACCACAACGGCGCCTATTTCTGCCGTGAAGCAGTAATGTATATATTTTTCTGTGTTTCGGTCTGAAGGACGCCGTAGCAAGTGAAATTACTGGGTAAAAGAGACTCAACATCTTATGTCTCAAGGTGACGAGCGCAATTGCAGTGCCACTCAGAATTGTTGGGCTTTTCAAGAATCCTGAGCGGCACTGCATTGTAATGAGCAGGGCGTATCAATTACAATTACCCTCGTCAACGTCCTGCTCGTCTCGTCTTATACTTATCATATGTATATACTATGTTATAATGACATAGAAACAAAATGAGCAGAAGTATAAACAGAAAATATTCTGTATTGTGGCTGAACATCAACAATGTTGAAAACTGTATGAGTTTGAGGCGATTAGTTGCAAATCTGGAATTTGGCGACGCGAATCAAATGGAACCGCGGGTCGGAATAGATGGAATATTATGCAGCCTGAACATCAAAAGCGCTTGAATAAAATTGTTTGCGGATATAAACGGTTAGCCGCTGGCAGAGAGAGCTCATATCGTTTTACATACAAAAAGGCAATACACAGGTTTGTAATATCGTCTTTATTGACACACAAGATTCTCAAGTAGTTGCTTATTCCTCAAATACTATACTATAATATATACTTATAACGACTACGTCATTTTGCTTCATTTCATCATAGTTTCTGGGTCGCTTAGCCGTCAAAGAGTATATTTAGCCGTCATAGAGAGAGAGAAGTATTTTATTGTAAGTATAAATGATTATTAGCGGTAAGTAATCTCTAATCATTTTTATGACAATAAGGACGTTCAGATAATGGTAATTTATATTGCCCATTACAACGCAGTGCCGTTCAGTATTCTTGAAAAACCCAAAAAGATCTGAGCGGCATTACTATTGCGGCATGAATCACCTTGAGACATAAGATGTTAAGTCACATTTGCCCAGTAGAAGATAAGATAAGATTATTTATTTGTAGTCATGGATATACATAAGATGTTACAAATCACAATTTAAGTTCTCCATTCCTTGCCCGCATACTGTTGCGTACAAATAATAATAAATAACAAGTCAAACAAATATATAAACACAATGTCAGTAAATAATTGAAATTGGTATAAAATTATTAATTTAATTAAAATGATATTTTAAAATGTTAATTAGCATACAGGCCAATGAAAAATGAAACAATGGATATAGTATGTTGCTCTTAAGAGATAGATATATATACCATCGTGGACTTTTCTGTAGACCTATATAAGATTACAATTCCACCATTAATTTGCTAAATCTCAAAGGGTTTGGACTGCGTATTCGCTGAAAGCTTATTTTTTCTGAAACCACCAATAAATATCGTTAATGTATACAAAAACGAATTCGGTGCACTGAAATTCTGATATTGGTCTTACCTTTCCGTTCCGGGAAACTGATCGCACAGTACGGCTCAGATCGGCGCGATTTTTGCGCGCGCGCAGCGTTCTGTCAATGCATATTATTTTACGTGTAGCAATAGATTGCTTATAATTAGGATGATTTGAGTTAATTTATCAGAAAGCTATTGAAACATGCTATCGGACCATACAAAATAAACCATCTTATAAACAAAATAAGGGTCAGTGAACTTGGTGAGCGTCTAGAGTGCCGTACGGCACTTTGGGAAGGTTAAGTTATTTATTTTTTCTAAAGGAATACCACCACATCGGAATCAAATTCCTAAAACTATGAGCACTTGTCAATGCCGCTAATACTTTAACTACAGATTTTATGTTTTTATTCAGCAAATGTTTAGTGTGTACAAACCCTTATCATCATAGTAACACGCTACAATACAAGCTACCCACGCAAGGTCGACGTCCTTCCTTGTTACAAGGTGATACTACCGAAGGTCAAACGGAAGCTAAATTCGTAACGAAGTTCTATTTCTATTCATAATAACAGCTTTGGGTGTGTTGGTTCAGTAAGGGCTGGGTCCTAACTATCACGGTTAATGAATGATGAATGATAAATGAGAATTACTAGAATATAAAATTATGAAGTATACCATATTAGTACCAGTGCGAGGATGCCGGCTAGATTATGGGTACCACAAAGGCGCCTATTTCTACCGTGAAGCAGTAATGTGTAAACATTACTGTGTTTCGGTCTGAAGTGAAATTACTTTGCAAATGAGATTTACATCTTAGGTCTCAACGTGATGAGCGCAGTTTTAGCGCCGCTCAGAATTTTCGGGTTATTTAAGAATCCTGAGCGGCATTGCATTGTAATGGGCAGGGCGTTTCAATTGCCATCAGCTGAACGTGCTCCTCGTCTCGCCCCTTATTTTCATAAAAAAAATGTATCGCTATTATACCAACCAAATTAGAGCTTTCTATGACCCAGTGCTCTATTAACGGCTGGATCACTTGGCGTTGCCTAGAGACGTCGCTTCATTGTGTATCTTCTACCACATTTATCACGGGGAGTGTTCCGAGGTGCGACCTTCGCACAACACACCACAAATTAGGATATCATTCGCACTATCTGGATGTGTGGCGGTCCTCCACAGCGGTTTTCAATAAGCTTTCTTTCACGTACTACAAAGCTGTGGAATGAGCTTCCTTGTGCGGTGTTTCCGGGGCGATACGACATGGGTAACTTCAAAAAAAGCGCGTACACCTTAAAGGCTGGCAACGCTCTTGTGATTCCTCTGGTGTTGCAAGAGAATGTGGGCAGCGGTGATCACTTAACACCAGGTGACCCGTACGATCGTTTGTTTGTTTCCATAAAAAAAAGAAGTACAAGTAGTAAAATTAGATTCCTGTTTATCTAGGGATGATTCGGGAATAACTTATGAACGTCAGAGGATCACGTTCCAAAACTAGACAAGTCCTCTCCTCCCCATAACGCTGTCACGCAATCGGCTATCAAGCAACAACTGACACGAAACACGCATGTTTGATATATTTAAGGTTTTATGGATCGATTTTGGTGAAATATACGCCAATTTTACTCGAATGAATGCTTCAGTGAGCTTCTTCTTCTTCTTCGCTCATAGGGCAATGGAGATGGCCATGCTCGGATTTTCCCTGTGAGATAGAATCAGAAATAAAGATATCCGTATGAGAACCAAAGTCACCGATGTAGCCCAAATGATTGCGAAACTAAAGTGGCGTCCTCGAATGGCGACCACGTACTGGTATCGTCCCGGATAGATATCAGGCCTCATACTAGGCCTCCCTCAAAGGTTTGAGGGAGGCCTTTGTCCAGCAGTGGACATCTTCCGGCTGATGATGAGCTTCTTCTTGTCGGAAAAGAACTGATGAATCTGAACATTATGTAAGTCATTTCTCTAATTGAGATATTATTTAGCAAATTGATTGCAGTGAGATTCGAAAATTTGACGGATATTTTGATTGTATATGTTAATATAGATTGGGGATGCTTGGTAAAATAATCTAAGCAGATAGAGACAAAGACAACGAAGTGATAGTAAAAATAAAAAAAATGTTTACCTAAAAAATTTAAACTTCTTTAATCAAATTCATTGAATTTTCTACCTTGTTCCCATTAAGAGTTGATATATATAATTAATCGTGTAAGAATAAGAATAATCCAACAAAAAAAATGAACGGAAAACTCAAAACTCTCAACATAACTTACGCTCTTAATATTGTTTTAAAGGGAGTAAATGAAACAAACTCTGCTATACACTCCGGAACTTGAGACCGCGAACACTCAATCAGTAAACTTAAAAAATATACCAGTAAAATGTTTATTTTTGCCAATTCCGAGTTATGTAAAACGACCTTTGTAAGCCACGGCCAAACGGAATAAAGTTTCGGAAAATATTTCACGTAATATCTTATGTATAATTCATATTTATAGGAGCTTCTAGATACCCTTTACGGTACAGTATTCTAAGCAGCCCACTCTAAGCCAAAATCAAATATTTTTGCTCTGAAATTTGGTGTTAAGCTTAAGTAAAGTTGTAAAAGAAAATTAAAGAAATCTATCTTTATAATTATTAAATATTATTTAAAAGTATGGAATGTTTATAATGGTTGTAAGATTGCTTATCGCTTCATTGTGTGTCCTCTACCGCATTTATCATGGGGAGTGTTCCGAAGAGCTGTTTCACCTGATTCCTGCCGCCGAATTTTACCTTCGCACGACATGCCGCAAGTCAGGGTTTCATCCCCACCATCTGGATGTGTGGCGGTCCTCCGCAGTGCGGTTTTCAACACGCTACGCTCGGCTCGTGCGTTGTGTTCAACAGTCTAAATTTGTTTTTGGGGCCTACTAGTGAACCAAAGGCGAGTCGCTTACAAATTAGTTGATTACACTAATGCATAACTAAACAAATTAAAATATGTGAATTCATAAAAAGATTAAAATTCACATATTGACCGTCAAAACTACTGAAATATATATTTAATAACAAATGGCAATAAAATTGCTCTATGCCTGAAGTACAATTCAGACAGAGAACTGTTAGGCGAGCTCTGTTCTCGTTGGACGTCAGGAAGTCGAGTGGGCCGGATGGCATTTCTCCAATCGTGCTTAGAACGTGTGCCCCTGAGTTGACGCCGGTGCTAACGCGTTTAGTCCTGCATTCTTATTCCAAAGGCGTAGTCCCTGACTAGTAGAGGTCAGCCCTTGTCCATCCTATCCAAAAAAAAGGAGACAGTTCGGATCCGGCGAACTGCAGGCCTATTGCTATTACCTCCCTCCTCTCCAAAATCATGGAGAGCATTATTATTAGCCGCCAACTTTTAGTATACCTAGAGGGTCACCAGTTGATCAACGACCGACAGTACGACTTTCGCCATGGATGGTCGGCAGGTGATCTTCTGGTGTACCTAACACATAGATGGGCGGCTGCTATTGAAAGCAAGGGGGAAGGCCTGGCAGACAGCCTGGATATAGCGAAGGCCTTTGATCGTGTTTGGCACAAAGCGCTCCTCTCAAAACTTCCATCATTTGGGCTTCCCAAGAGCTTATGCAAGTGGACCTCCAGCTTCCACACTGGGCGCAACATACAAGTCGCTGTCGATGGTTTTTGATCGAATCCTAAGCCCGTGAACGCTGGAGTGCCCCAAGGCTGTGTGATATCTCCCACGCTGTTTCTTCTGCATATCAATGATATGTTGGACACCTCCATATATTGCTATGCAGATGACAGCCGTAAACACGGGCCATGCAGGTTTCTCTCGGGAAAACGTCTACCAGTGCCGGGAGAAACTTGTGTCTTCTCTCGACAAGGTCGCGTAATGGGGTTAATTGAACCTTGTCCAATTTAACCCCCAGAAGACTCAAGTTTGCGCGTTTACCACAAAAAAAACCCCATTTGTCGTTTCACCGCTCTTCGATAACACTTCCCTTAAAGCCTCGCCTAGTATCGGAATACTGGGTCTCGAAATCTCGAGCGATTGCCAATTCCGTGGCCATCTGGAGGGCAAAGCCAAATTGGCTTCGAAGAAGCTTGGCGTCATCAATAGAGCACGGCAATACTTCAAGCCAGCCCACGTTCTAGCGCTCTACAAAGCGTAAATGTAACAGACAAGCGTTTTTTGCGTTTGTTTCAATGCGTTTTAGCATCTTTGTGATTTGAAAGTCGATGAAACGAAACATTAAACAGTGTTTTGGTAACAGGCGATCATAGTTGAAGAAGAGATTGTCTTATTTATGACGCGATAATGCCTTAATACCATGTTCCGACGTCATGCGCACGACGTATTACTAGATAGACACCAAGAGAACATAAATATGGTAGCGGTGATAGTAATGTATTTCATAGCGATTGAAATCATGTGTCATCCAGTACCAGGACTTATATGCTTAGCTTAGAGGTTCATGCACATTGCAGTTTCACTTCTGACATGTCTAATTTGTACGCAGGCAATTTTTCTACTATACGCATTTAAAAAGAAGATTACTATCGTTTGAAAGATGGGACTAAATCTAGATTTTAAATAGTTTTCAATAAAAGATCGGATATTGAAGTTGGGTCAGGAATACTGTATACATTTCCTATTAAGTCTCCTGTTAGCAAAGAAGGATTCTTTGTGATACGTAACAACCCAGGTGGATCCACTAAATGATTACCTCTTTTTTTTTTATGGAATAGGAGGACAAACGAGCGTACGGGTCACCTGTTGTTAAGTGATCACCACCACCCACAATCTCTTGCAACACCAGAGGAATCACATGAGCGTTGCCGGCCTTTAAGGCGTACGCGCTTTTTTTGAAGGTACCCATGTCGTATCGTGCCGGAAACACCGCACAAGGAAGCTCATTCCACAGCTTTGTAGTACGTGGAAGAAAGCTCCTTGAAAACCGCACTGTGGGGGACCGCCACACATCCAGATGGTGAGGATGATATCCTTACTTGTGGCGTGTCGTGCGAAGGTGCAATTCGGCGGCAGGAATCAGGTTAAACAGCTCTTCGGAACACTCTTTATCTAATAAGTAGATTTTTGCGCGTACAATTTTTTTTTTTTATACAGGTACTCACTTTGTTAATAATACACAACAAACTGCTGTGGTTAATACATTTTTATAAGCTACCAACTATAGAACTTTCAACCCCCTTTTTCATCCCCACACAGGTCTAAATTTTAAAAACGCTAGAAAGAACGAACTAATGACGAACTTTCTTACAAATTTCCCCAATTTCAACCCTGCTAAGCCTTTTATTTGCGATAAAAGGTAGCCAATGTCCTTCCCCAAGCTCTTGTCTATCTTTATACTAAATTTAATTAAAATCGGTTCAGTGGCTTAGGCGGAAAAGCATAACAGACAAACTTACATTCACAATTTTAATATTAGCAGGGATGTGGAACTTGTAAGTCAATACAAGAAGATTTGATGCTGAAGTGTATAATTGGACTTGGCACAGTGCCATATCTACTGCGACGATCTGGTAATGACCTTCTCTCGAAACCAATCGATAACTTTGGCTGAGGAAGTGTTTGCTCCGCTACAGAAATGACCTTTGCTCTATATGTGCCAAATTATATAACATTTTTAAAATGAAAACTTCTTAAGGCACGCTGAGCAATTTATTTTGTGTGTATCGAATTACTGTGTGAACTTTCCAGAAAAAAGTTGAAAATCTCAGCCTTATGTCTATTTGAATTATTAAGTATCTGCTTCCAAATTGTGTGCATAAGTCCTACATTATAAGATATATCTTATTAATAATACATAATGGAATCGAAGTTTTAGTTTGTTTCTGCAAATATTTATAAAATTGCTATTATTTTAATATTTATGTATGTATTTTTATTTATGTAAATTAATTTTTTAACAATAGTAGTTACTCAATGGGTCACCTGGGGGCTGCTGAAAATCAGCGCTGTGTTGGTATTATTCCAATGCAGCATGACGCTGTGGCAGTTCCTTTTGATAAAATAACTGCTACACAGTACTTTTAAATAAAAATAATCACTATAATATTATGCATACATTTGTTTTTTTTTTTATCATTCGTATATTTTTATGCTTTAAGTTTTTAATTATTTATTTACCTCTAAGTCTTTTTTAGTTGTATTATTCTGTGTGGTTTGTGTTTGTTATTAATAAAGTTTTCATTCATTCATTCAATTAGAGTGAGCTGTCACACTCTGCTATATCTAAAGCTCGTTCCGGAAAAGTCGGCTCGACTTGTATAATGTGCATTCAGTTAGAGTAGTAAATTACTCTAATTGTAATAAGCTGAACGGCCTGCTCGTGTCGTCCCTTATTTTCATAAAAAAAAACAGCCAAATGCCAACGATAGACGATGATATTTTGTTACCTCTATTAAACTTTTATTATATTACGTTTAAAGATATTTATTTCTCATTAAAAACATAATATTGTCACTTACATGAGAACATAAAAATATGATGTAATAATTTATCCGCCGTTCTTTAGATGTTCAGTACATACATATTACACATTATAGTACTTATTCTTCTTCACAAAATTTTAGATTACACACTTTTACAGGGCACTGTCACATAACAAACAATTTCAGACATGTGTTTTATAAAAACTTTGAAAGAATATAGTCTGATAGCTCACGTTTAAATGTTTTTAGTGACCTAATCTTTTTGAGAGATGAAGGTGGACTATTAAAAAGTTGTGCGCCCTCGTAAATAAACATACGCTTGCCGTAATTTGTTCTTGTCTTAGGTAGTATCAAGTAGCTGGCTCGTCTCGTGCTGCGTTTAGACGCATGTTTAGTTTGGGTGAGTAAGATTGATGTATGGATGGAATTATGTAGAATTTTTTGTATCAGTATACATGTATGGTATGTGTAAAGTTGTTTTATGTTCATGAGGTTAGTTTGTTTGTATATTTTAGAAGTAGGTGTTAAATAAGCGAAATGGAATAACATTTTTATGAGTCTATTTTGTATTGTTTGCAATTCAGCTAACTTGGTTTTTTGAGCACTGCCCCATATTTCAATTAGATATGTAAGGTGTGATTTAACTAATGAATTATAGATAAGTATTCTAACTTTGCGGGGTATCGAACGAACTATGCCACGAAGTGAACCCAGCAGAGAAGAGAGTTTCTTTTTAACATATTCAATATGGGCGCCACATGTCAGTTTACTGTCCAATAGTAATCCCAAATATTTCTCAACGTGCTTTTCTGTTAAGGGAACATCATTTACTTTTAAGGGTTTATAGGGAGGTATTGGTTTGTTCTTCGCACTAAAGATAATATAAGAAGTCTTTGTACCATTAATTGTAAGTAGATTTGATTGTAACCAATTGGAAAGAACATTAAGATCTTTTTGCGCATGTTGGGTAATGTCATTGATGGAAGCCCCAAAATAGAAAAGACAGGTGTCATCTGCATACAAGGTTATATGACCATGTAAACCTAAATTAACGATATCATTTATATAAATTGAGAAGAGTAGGGGCCCCAGGATTGATCCCTGTGGTATATTTTGCTAATTTAGTTAAAAACAGTAATAAAGACTTATCTTATGTATTTTTTTCAATTTTATTTAATTATTTTAATATAATAGCTTCACCTGTTAAACTAGAAGGTGTTTTTCATGCGAAGTAAAACACGGTTCGTATGTTATGTACAAGGATGTGAGAGCGCAAAGTTTTGTTTTACCTCTTGACATGCTCTGGTTCCTTTGTCCTCATTTTATTTTCTACCGGGTGTACGCCTTCATTAGATTTACTTGCATGAACTATGTTACTCATATATAGATGATGGGTCAAATAAAAGTATTTGCATTTTATAAATTCTTAGAGCAAATTTATATGCATGACGTTTGAGTGTGTTTGTTGCATCATTTTACATTTTACATATTATATTGTTATTGAAATGATTTGTAAATCGATGTAAATGTAAATCTTGATATAAAAGAGTGGCAATGAGTTTCTTGCTACTTCTTCTCATTAGCTCAACTCTTTACGAAGTAGCGGTAGATTCAATAAGAAAAAATATTTTTTTTTGACATTCATAGTAATTTCCGTGACCTACGTGAATAAACTGATTTTGATTTTATTTGATTTGATTTGATTTGATGTGATGTGATATAATAATAATTAAAAAATAATACTAATAATTTTAGCCTTTATTAACAATCTAAACCTAGTATTGCCATTATATTTTTTGTGACAGTAAGGGACGAGACGAGCAGTACGTTCCCTGCCTATAACAATGCAATGCCGCTCAGGATTCTTGAAAAACCATAAAATTTTGAGCGGCTCTACAATTTCGCTCGTCACCTTTAGACATAAGGTGTTAAGTCTCATTTTCCCAGTAATATTCACTAGCTACTGCGCCCTTCAGACCGATACACAGTAATGCTTAAACATTACTGCTTCGCGGCAGGAATAGGCGTCGTTGTGGTACCCATAATCTAGCCGGCATCCTGCGCAAAGTAGTCACCCACTGGTACGGAAAATCAAAAAGAGGTCATAACTTAATAATTCAAGGACATAAAAGTCTATTACGAATGAAAATACTTTGAGGACAATATATAAAACAGCATAATAACTAATTAAACAATTAATTAACCTCCCACTGGTAAATACTGACATAAGGAAAAAAAATTTCTATTGCAAATAAAATTTATTACTTTTACAGTGTGTTAGTTTAATACATAAATATAAATAAAATTTTGTTTTTCAAATTTTATTTATGTATTAATCCTAGAAGTGAGGGTTATCACTTTAAAAACATAACATATTGTTTACATAAATAAAAAACAGTTAAAAATATAAAATGCTTATTCGAAGTGGTTTCCATTGGCTGCAATAAAGTTTTCTTACTGCTTTGACCATCATTTTCATACGAACACTAAGTGGACGGCCAGATCTTTTTTCGTCACAAACAGAGGAGGTCTCATTGTACCTATTAATAGCGGTACACTAACATTTTACTAATACCAAGCGTATGGAGAGTTTTAGAAATTGCATTTGGCTCCATACCTACTTTGTGTAATGCGATCACAGCGATTCGGTTTTCTTTATCACCGCAATCCATTTTAATATCGTAAAATATTGAACAATGTATTGGCGCAAAATGAGAAAACTCAATGAACAATCATATTATAGAAATCACAGATTCCAAATTCAAATGTAATATTTTGTTTATTTTTAATTGTAACAGTGTTTATGGCCAGACTAAGTAGATAAGTAGTTACATTTCTTATTTTAAATCTACTATTTTAATTTGTTTATATAAATAAAAGTACCTATGTAATAATTTTCAGTATTGGACTTCGGTTTCTTGATTGTCTTTCTTACCAGCTTAGCATGTGTTCTCCGCAAAGATCTATCTCTTGCTTTCCTCGTCCAAGTCGCACCTGCCACCTTTTGAAGTGCGAGTATTTGTAAATCAAATCAAATATAATATTTTATGCATTTGCTGCTCAACGACAGTGATTTTAATGACATGTAGTCACAGTAAACTAGGCCCAAAACACATTCTAGCACTCTTCAAATCGCAGATCCAGCTCATATTATATGGAGTATTGCTGACATCTCTAGTCTGGTTAACGCCAGTATTATATTGAACCATTTGACCGCGTGCAACGCAGAGCTGCTCGAATTATCAGAGATCCAGTGCTCTCTGAACGGCTAGATCACTTGACGTTGCTTAGCATCACTTTATTGTGTGTCTTCCATCGCATTTATCCTAGTGAGTGTTCTGAAGAGCTGATTGACCTGACTGACCGCCACAAATGAGGATATCATCCCCACTATTTGGATACGTGGCAGCCAACTTTCTTCCACGTACAGCCAAGCTGTGGAATGCGCTTCCTTGTGCGGTGCTTCCAGAACGATACGACATGGGTACCTTCAAAAATAGCTCGTAAACTTTTCTTAAAAGTCGGCAACGCTCCACTGTTCATCTGGTGTTGCAAGAGAATTTGGGCGGTAGTGATAAATTAACAACAGTTGACCAATCCGATTGCTTGCCCTCCTCTTCCATACAAAAACTCATTGCAACTGTTGACTGCCACACTATGTATACATATAATACTGGAGGATTTCTTTTTTTGAGAATAACTGACGCGACGCGCAAAAGCTTCATTAAACCTATAATAGTTAGCCCATATATTTTTGCTAGAAGGGTGTATTAATTAACGTCAATAGGAATCCTGAATAAATAAATTTTATAAGTTCTAGAAGTGTAATTTTTTACAGGCTTTTTATTAGCTTCACTTGTATGTATGTTTGTTTGTAACCGATTCATTTGGGCGCGATTATGACCCACTTTAAACGGTCAGATTTTGTTCAAATTTCGTAGATTTATCGAGGACCGATGATAAAACATTAATTTGATAAAATTATTCCATTATTTAATTTGAAAAATAAGCTTTTTGTTAATTTATATAATTTTTTAATCTATCGTCGACAAGACAGGAATTGATGTTAATTTCAAATTTCAACGATTATCTTTTCATCCAAAGCGTGTTGTTTTAAACTATTTTTTATTAAAGTTCATGTCTGCAGACAGCATTTGGTTTTTTAAATTAATTAATTACGGTGTATTTGTAGTAAAAAATAATTTATTTCGTTATTATGACTGATTCTGTATTAAACTAAAACATTTCAAGAGAGAATTTTTACTCGCACCTTTTGTTGAGAAAAATAAGCTGTTAATACCTGCAGTTAAATATAAATCTGTAAGTTTATCGACAATTGTATTTCGCTTTCATTAAAATATTATGTGCGAACTCCGAAAAATTTTTATGAAATATATTTTGTGATGCCTTCAGTCCCTTTAATGAAATTGTAACAAAAATATCGAAAGTTTTTTATATAAATAGACGAGGCTATATTGCGGGATATTTTTAGTGAAATCAATCAACAATGAAACGACAGCGTAAAGCAATTAAGTCAATCTACAAAATAAACTTCAACATTTTTAAAGTTCTACTCGAAAGCAATTGGATTTATGTATTGGGTTATTAATTATTTTTTATATTGAGAGTAAAGATACAAGGCTGATTTTTATACGTGTACAAAAAATATCAGAGAAAAACAAAGCTAACAATATCAATAAATTTTATAACAATAAGAAAACAACCATGATACAGTTTCATTATCTATACAATTTAAAAACACATAATATAACTTATTATCATTCAGTGTTAACTTTTATAATCGTGGGTAACTAGCAGTACATTCTTTATTGTTCAAAATATTGACTACAATATTGTACATTGACATGTCAAAAGCTTTTGATTGAGTGTCCCATGACATATTATTAAAAAAAATTAGAGGCATATGTAAAGGCATAAAAGGCATTTATTTTCTCAAAATTTATTCCTTTAGAATGCTTTTCGGTATCATTTCTAATATACTAGATACTACTATCGCTTCGGAAACAAATGGCAAATGTAATACGGGGGCTTGTGTGAGATTGGTTCCGATCACATTTAAAAAATAGGAAACAAAGTATTATTATTACTCGGACTAATAAGATTAAATGATAAAAATATAAATAATACAATCATACAAATCTGAATATTCATTTAACCAGTGTGGTGTACCTCAAGGAAGTGTCCTGGGTCCTATTCTACTTTTGTTTCATAACAATGACATTATAGAAGTTACAAATAATAAAATATTTCTCTTTATATTATTGAATATAAAATTTAAAACTTTGATATTATGAATTTTAACAGTGACATTATGAGGAATAAAAACGATGTTATAGAAGTTTTCATTACAAAAATCAAAAGCTAAGATAATCATATATTAGACAATTTATTTAATTAACACGCCACTAACGAACATGTTATAAAAAATCCGAGGAGACAATTTTGTCGCTACTCTCAACATATAGCTAACCATGGCTGCCCCCATATACTCCCTGAAGGGTTTTGTGCATCATATCCTGTAACACTCAAATTGCTTCTTATTTTTGGAATACATACTCTCTTATTTTTGGCATTTGGGAACTTTTCGCTTTCTAAAATATCCCGAACTGATCGTTTAATATACGCTTAGCTTGATCTTTATATTTCTATCCCCGTTAGCCCTGTTTGAAAATTTTCATACTTCCTCTACATGAACAAACCATCCCATCATTGTCTAATCAATAACTTTCACTTCCTCTTCCTTTACAAGTCATCTTTTTGTTATGTCATTGTTAATAAATCTGTCTTTCAAATTAACACCACCTCAAATTTCTAACGCATTTACTTTGGATTCACTCTTCTTCTGCCACATGAAAAATGCACTACCATAAGCGGATTTCAATTATCATTATTACTATTTAAATATTATCATCTAGCTTAAAAGTCTGCAAATATTTTCTAATTATCGATTGCAACAAATTGAAGAAAACACAATTACCTATCTATTATTACTAAATATGACGTATTATTCTATATTTATCATTTTTAACCGGCTTCAAAAAAGGAGGTCCTCAATTCGTCAGTATGTTTTTTTTTTATATTTGTTACCTTAGAACTTTCGATTGGGTTTTGATTTAGGTTTAAATATATAACTTTATTCTCATTAAGACCTTTTGTCACTTACATGAGAAATTAATATTTTACAAATTAAAGTAGGTACTTAACAACAATGATTATGGTGGGTACAGAATGCAATTCAATGTTAGGCAAACAGATAAGACATAAAACAACCTACATATGTTATTGAAACATTTCATAATTATTGAGTATGTGCCTTTGAAGGCTCGCTTTAAAAGAAGTCAATGTTTTGGCATTTCTTATTTCTGAGGGCAGGTTGTTATATATAGGTTATTGTCTGTTTTCCATAATTACTTCTCACCATTGGCAGCTCAATATGACTAGCTCTTCGTGTAACAGTTCTGGTTAAATTCTTTTGATTTGATTTTGATAATTCTTTTTCTAGTGCATTCCGTGTGGTCCCATAGCAATTTGATCCAGATCTGAATTGTCAGATCCATTTGGCATCCAGATTGGGCACCCATGAGAAAACCACCAAAAGTCTTAAATTTGCAGTTAGTATGTGCGCGTCAAATTTTATGAATTTTATAGCATTGGTAAAGACACTTTTTTCTTATTATTGTTTAAATTCTTCTAATCATAGTTTTTTAATCACAATATTAGTATTAAGATTTATCTGCTGTATTTAGTGGCTTAATACGGTAAGCAAAGATTAAGTAAGCCCCATGCTAATTCATTAACTGCGTCTGACTTCTCCCTCTGAGTGTTTTTACAACCTATTATCCTGAAGGCCCTAATGGCTCACGTTTCAACACATCGACTACGTAATGAATTCCTAACGAATATAGGGCGTTTGAAGATACAACGAACAAGATAACCTACTGCAGTGCAGATTTCAAGATAATCAAGATTAATTTGGAAGAACCCCAGTAGACACCTGAGTGGCACTTTGCCAACTACATGATATACTTTTATGTTCTACGTGTAGGACATGTCAATTTATAATTTGCAGATTCTTGTGGAGCATTTATACACTGGCCTTCAAAAGTAAGTATCACACTTTTAAAATTGGGATAACGTTTTAAGTTCACAAGATATACTTTAGAAATAAAAAGGACTCCAAAGAGAATTTAATTTTGTACATAAAAACTTTATAGTCGGTAACCTTCTTTTAAGAATTGGCTGAAAAAAAACTTCAAAAACAAAACCATTCCTTTTTCAAAGTGGACGTTTCCGAATTACAATTTTACCATTCACATTTTCCTTTCTGTTTTAAATTTTTTTCAAGATCGATGGGTCTTGTTTTAAAAATTTATGCTAAAAAGCACATAACATTTATTTATCATGCCTCTTTCAGTTGAAGAATGTGCTAGGATCATGGCTTTTCTGGAACTAGGCATCAGTATGCGTCACACTGCAAGAATGGTGGGTGTGACGGTACGAACGGTCCATAAGGTAAAGCGAAGGTACGAAGAGACTGGACACCATCTGAGGAGACCATATAATGGCAGACCCAGGTGTACCAGTGCCCGAGAAGATCGTTATATTATTTCCACTGTGTTAAGAAATCGCCACCAAAATGCAGTTGAAGTCCAGCAACAGCTACTTCAGACCCGGAGGGACTACATTAGTGACAGTACAGTGAGAAGAAGACTTGCTGAAGCAAATTTGCAACCCCGAAGACCAGCGAGTGGCCCAAAACTCGAGAGACAGCATCGAGTAGCGAGACTGCGATACGCCCGTGAACACATGCAGTGGGATGAAGAAGAATGGTCAAGAATTTTGTTTGCAGATGAGTCTCGATTCTCCCTTTACACTTCTGATGGAAGGCGAAGTGTTTACAGGCGACCTGGTGAGCGATACCTTCAAGCCTGCATCTCAGAAAGACTCCAATACGGTGGAGGCAGTGTACATGTATGGGCTGGCATATCTTCAGAAGGTCGCACAGAGCTAGTAGCCATAGAAAATGGCACCCTCACTGGGAAAAGATATGCTCAAGAGATTCACAATGAGTTTGCAGGGCCGTATTTAGCAAATATGGGTGATGGATCGATGCTGATTCATGATAATGCCCGGCCACACACGGCTCATATCGTACAAGAGTATATTCAGGAGGTCGGTATCAGCGTGATGGCTTGGCCATCAAGAAGTCCTGATCTCAACCCGATTGAACACGCCTGGGATGAGCTTGGGAGGCTAGTCAGAAATCGCAGACCACCACCTACTACCCTCAGGGCACTAAAGCAGGCCCTGGTAGAAGAATGGGAGAATATTCCCCAACATCGGCTCCGAAACCTAGTGTTCAGTATGCCAAACCGGCTCGAAAGCTGTAATCAGAGCTCGAGGATGCAATACCAGTTATTAAAAACTAAATAACATGAAATACATTTTAGTTGAATTTTTTACACTAAACTAAAAATGTCTATTTTCATTGTTTTATCTGTATTAAGTTAAAAATGTTACTACTGTATAATTTTAGTTTCTAAGAATCAAAGCCTATAAAATGTGCAACAAAACGTTTTTAATCTTAAATCTCTACCTACTATAGTTAAGAAAAAAAATTAATTTGAAAAGTGTGATACTTACTTTTGCAGGCCAGTGTATTTAGCGAGTCATGAAATATTTGACATTATAATTTTGTTTTTCGTAATCTATCTCGAATTTATTTAAGGATCTGTTGCGGTTGTCAAGGAGCTTTCTTCCACGTAGTACAAAGATGTGGAATGAGCTTCCTTGTGCGGTGTTTCCGGGACGATACGACATGGGTACCTTCAAAAGCGTATACACCTTCCTTAAAGGCCGGCAACGCTCGTGTGATTCCTCTGGTCTTGCAAGAGAATTCGGGCGGCGGTGATCACTAAACACCTGGTACGCTCTTTTGTCCTCCTTTTCTATAAAAAAAATTAGCTATTCTATTGAATCGGCTTTAAATGAATTAAATTCACAAGATGGAGGTTTATGGGGACTAAATATCCATTTTTCCGAGTTTTCACACCAAACAGAGCTCGTTTACCCAGATGTCATATTAAACTAGCAATTTTCATATATTTTAAAAGTTTCTCAACAACGGCTTTAGCAATTTTGATAAAAATATTATTTTTAACGGAATTTCTCATTTTAAAGTAAGCGTCATCTGTTCGGTCTCCATTTAACTAACAACGGCAGACGAAAGACAAATAAAGTTGTCGATTCACTTTTTATCGCCTCGCTAATTATGGGTTCTGTATCACCTACGATCCAAAGTCTTCAAAGGTTAAGGATATTTTAAAGCTATTGAAAATAATTGGTTTTGGACTTTTATTATAACATTTTAATCATTACCTTTATTTTATGCTTTGTTTGTATAAAGTCAATGAATAACTTGACATTTTAACCCTAACTTATTTGTTTTTTTTTTGTTTAATTTAAATGAATGTAATATTCAAACACCAGTTACACTGGTAAAATGTATAAGGCTTATCAGACAGTATTTCAACCAATAGGTCGTACAATGTACCAATAGGTACAATAGTACTTGCATTTTGTTGAATACATTATTCATTCATTCATTCTTTCGCCGTACGTTGTTACAATATATACTCGTATAAACCCAACCTCAAAAGCACCATGTTAAAGTTTCATAGTGTTATATATTCAAAAAAGGAATTAATTAGTTAAAAAGAAGTTGTAAAGCTAAAAATATTGAATTGAAGAAATTTTAATTTTCATTTATTAAGTTTTATTCAATAAATTAATTGCGTTTCAAATCTGCAATAATTCAAAGTGAAAATGCATCTAGAAGTTTCTAAATATAAAATTAATCGTTCTCGCTTGCTGTGAACTAGTTCCAAGAAGCTGAAAAGTAAATCGCTACGAAAACTGGAACTAATCTTTTATAAAGACCCGTTGGAATTCCTGCAAGCAGAAGAGATTATGTTTTACAAATACTTTTAAAGCTTTTTCCTGCAATTTGTATGAATGGTTTATTTAAAATGCTGAATAATGTATAAAAACTATAGAGAATTGAAATACTTCGTGTATTTAATATAATTTATTCAAACAAAACAAATCTTATAATTATATTTCTAATGATATGATAAAATTATATTAAAACTATCACTACGGGGAAGCGTACCAAGAATCATTTCCGGGCAGCATTTCCGCTTTCGATAGCTAGGCTTATCCGTTGACCGAAATAGCTGCCAGCGTTTCCAGTAGCCCTTTGAGGTGAGAAGACAGTACATTGTACATTCTCCGCGCCTCTGGGCCCCACGGGCCAAGTGTCTCGACACCAAACGGCACAAAGATGTAAGACTCATTGAGATCGACATATTTGCGACGTTTGCTGTTTCGGCAGTCGAAGCAGCAGCCCCAGGACCAACTGATGTAACTTGTACATGAGAAGGAGCCAGAGTGTAGACGCAAGTCTCGTCTCACTCCAGCACCCTTCCGAAGTGCCCATGCCACCAGGGTCATTTCATCAGGATGCTTGCCTTGGTGGCGGCAAATGCCCTGTGGATATGTACTGTATGTGTCTAATATTGTATGTAAACTTATTTGTGACAACTTAGATATAGTTTTCCCTTATGTTATAATTTTTCACCCAAATATTATGGTACAATATGCAGATTTTTAAGTTTCCAAATGAAATAAATACTATTTCATTTTCTTCAATTAGTTGTGGTGTTATTAGTTTTTGTTTTTATTTTCAATAAGTTGAAACTAATATTAAAGTCTTGACTCTGCGTTATCAGAAATATGTCAAAAAAAAATTCACTTATTTCATGCAATACTCATAATACACCGTTTATAGGGAAGACACTTCAATATGTGTCCTCTACCGCATTTATCACGGGAAGTGTTCCGAAGAGCTGTTTAACTTGATTCCTGCTACCGAACAACCTTCGCACGACACGCCACAAGTTAGGATATCATCCCCACCATCTGGATGTGTGGCGGTCCTCCACAGTGCGGTTTTCAAGGAGCTTTCTCCCTCGTACTACAAAGCTGTGGAATGAGTTTCCTTGTGCGGTGTTTCCGGGACGATACGACATGGGTACCTTCAAAAAAAGCGCATACACCTTACTTTAAGGCCGGCAACGCTCTTGTGATTCCTCTGGTGTTGCAAGAGAATGTGGGCGGCGGTGATCACTTAACACCAGGTGATCCGTACGCTCGTTTGTCCTCCTATTCCATAAAAAAAGAGACACTGTATTTATTACACGGTCCATTGTTATAATTTTATGTACGTATTTTATTTGTCCCAATTAGTTGAGCAAATTAAAAGAAAAAAAAATACGGGTTGCACTCCGGTAGTAGAGAAAACTTGAACATTAACGTTGTTCATTTTTGAATATTTTGGAATGTAATGAAAAGTTGCATTAGCATTTATGTGTTCAATACAATATTTATTTATTGCGCTGTGGTACACAAAAATGAGAATTTATATTTCATTAAAAATTTAACACTTCAGAACTATTACAATTATTTTGCATATAAAAGCTTATCTTTCAGAATAATCAACTTTCGTCCATAATAATATAATTGTAAAAATACTTCAGGGTTGAGATGTGATCCCTCGACCAGTCCAATGACCGTATGATGATTAAGTTGGAATAGCCGAACTTTAATTACTTATAAGCATAAACCTTTCATAAATATTATCAAGGATTGTCTTATGAATTTTCGATCAGGCCACGTGTCCTGACGCGAGTTTAACATTTTATACCCATCCCAACACACCAACCCAAAAGTGCTCAAAGCCGCTAAAGAAGTTTCCACTTCAAAAAAAGATTAAGACAATTTGATCCACGAATTTCAGATCCCGCGTTTGAGCTTCAAACAAACAAACATAAATACATAGACTGAGAAACAAATTACACTACTTTGTATAGCGAAGTCTAAATAAATAGTTTGCGCACATAATGAAATATTTAAAAAACTCCTAAATCAAATAGATGTAATAATTTTTTTTAATCACTAAAGTATAATTTAAAAATTCCGCCTTTAAGTATTTGCATCCATAAATCTCGGAATGTTGTTGAGTTGTTGAACGGACATAAAATCATTACAGACCAAATTGAATTTTAAGGAGTCTTTGCCTTATTCCGAAGTCTTAATAAATCAGAAAATTCTGTTCATCTTAACTAATATTGTAAGGAGGAAACATTTGTGTTTTTGTATGTATGTATGCAATGTTTCCACACAAAACCTACAGGACCATTTTCAAAAATTCTTGCACCATTATAAAGGTGCATATTCACTGAGTGACATAGGCTATGTAACATTCTCAAAAAAAAGGTAAAAAATTGTTTTAAAAAATCTGTCATCGTGTGCACTGCGGAAACTATTGATGATACAATAAAAAATGCTGTACAGTATTATAGAACGTATCAATATATACAATAAAGTCTGCAATACTATACGTCCAACATACATGTTAAAAATTGATAAAAGTGCCGATAATAATCAAACTGTATTATTATTCATACATCTGTTTTAATCCTTATCCCACTATATATTAAATACCGTTTTAATACCTGTAAAACACTTTTTAAATAATGAAAATCGGACATTGCATTCAAAAAGTATAACGAATTTAAAAATGTATATCTAAAGAAAATAATGCAATAATAAAATAATTACTAAGTGAAATAAAACTTTAATATTAACAAAAATAAGTCTACAGTCCGACTTAGTAGACTATCCACTACCACGAAATCGGTATCTACGCAAGTGAAACCGCGGGACATTGGTAGTTTTCAATAAATTGAATGAAAATCCATTTCATGAAATATACTTTCTGTATTTTATTCTATAGACTTTCCTCTAGAACTCTACAGTTCGACAAAGAAAATACACCGGAACTATTGTATACTTCAAGGGCAAAGATACAAATGAATTGAACATGATGCTTCAAAAAGCTGCAAACCATTCAGTGGATTGAATCTTGTAGACGCTCTAAGTGAAACTGGACAAAAATATTACAGGTCTAATACATCTCTCTTATGAAAAGTTCTTCAACTGTATAAATTATTCGTATAGTGTGAGTGGTACAATGGCGCTAAAAATATTCTTTTTTTACATAAGATGGGGCAAATTGGCTCGAGGCTCATGGGATGGGGAGAGGTGAGGCAACCGCCCATGGACATCCGCAACATCAGGTGCCAAGAGATGCGTTGCCGGCCTTGAAGGAGGTTTCAAGTCGTATCGGTTCGGGAAAACAGCAGCCGGTAATTGATTCCACAAAGTGGCTGTGCGAGACAATGAAAACGCGCGGTTGTGGAATGCCAGATGTCAACGTGATGAAGTTGCTTTTGCATATCATTGGAAGCATTACGATATATATTTAATGACTTGCGAAATAGCCCGGTTTTTCTTACTTATACATTGACGAATACCACTTATCCCATCTGATAAGGCGTTCCAATGCAAGTGAAATTTCTATATTCGTTGCGTTCGCTTTGAATATCAATAAAGTTCAGAGTCAGTGGAGTAGTTTGAATTTAGAATGATGATTGATATGTCACACGTGCTTCAGCCGATTAGCTATTTGATCTCCGTTTATACCGACCAAATAAAAATTATAAGTCTGTCTTATCTTCTTTCCAAACCTTACAATATAAAACCGATTTTCAAGAATATTTCTTATATTTTTATTTGCAATAAACATTGTACATAAGATGTTAACGTAATATTATTGGTAATCCGATATGTCTCGTCAATTGACGTGCAAGATATGTTATAAAGTATATAAATTATACTACAACCTTCTTGGACAATGCTTTAATATTGATGAGATAACTGGGAGCGAAAGTGCTAAGTTGAATTTATAAATATACGCCGACGTAAAAGTTGTATGAATATATTAATGTAGAGAGCAGAAAAAATGTATGAGAATCTATTGCTAATGCTCTTTAATTTTTCTCATAATAGATGTTTTGATGGAAAAGTAAGTGACAAGCACTTCTTCTGTGCCTTTAATAGTATATTTCTTAACATGGGGAGGAGTTAAACAAGGGTGTAGTTCGTAGGCACAAAACAAATTCCAAGGGCTCAATACAACCGAGTAGTAAAACACATCTAGGTGGTCAAAAATAAAAGCTTATTTTAATTTTACTCCAACTAAAAAGGACTGACAGCGAACATTGAACGACCCAATGAAGTCACGTGGCGCTGTGAGACATTTATTAAACATGCCAAGTATGCGACCTTGTATATATACCAGAAGCAATTTCAGCTCATATTCTAATCTAAACGCGTGGCTCGAATCAGTATTAGCTATTCCATATTACAGCGACCTGAATACTGACGTCCCTTGAAATTTAACACATTTCGGGGACGTTTTGAAGATGTAGGTAAATTTTATTTTTGCAGGGAGTATGTGTGCATGTGTACGAGTCTTAATAAATGATACTTATTTAAATTATATCTGACTGAATTGTATCATATGGCTACCTCATTCGAGTTCCAAAATCGGAGGCAATAAGTATGTTGAGAATTAATGTTTATGTCTGAGTCATGGATGTATTAGTGTGTGTTTAAGTTTGTGTTTTGTATTCTTTTCAATGTTTTTTGGCAACGATAGTATGACTTTTTTATGACATTAAGGGACGAGACAAGCAGGACGTTCAGCTGATGGTAACTGATACGCTCAGGATTCCTGATAAACCCAAAATTTCTGAGAGCATTACAACTGCGCTCCTAACCTTTACACATAAGATGTTAAGTCTCATTTGCCCAGTAATATCAGTTCAGACCGAAACACAGTAATGCTTACACATTCCTTTGTTGCTTTACGGCAGAAATAGGCGCCGTTGTGGTACCCATAATCTAGCCGGCATCCTGTGCAAAGGAGCCTCCCACTAGTAAATGTGTAGGTACAGGATGCGTCAATAGTGATTTATACAGTTCTTCATAAACTATTCTTCATTTATTTATTTAAGACGTGTAGAATTTACGGTCTAGTAGAAAGTACTACTTAGAAAGTCTCTCATTGATCTCATGAACTTAGTGTTAACTTATGCACATTCTCAGTAGGATTAATGAAAACATTTGATATGAAGATAATCAATTTATTTCCACTGCAGCACTGAACTGGAATCACTATAAAAACGCATCAAAATTTGATCTTAATAAGGGTTCCGTAACCGAAGAGTGATAAAAGGGAATTATACTTCCATAGTTCTATTATCCGGCCATTTGTCTGTCAAGGAGCTGAGATTAGAAGAGTGTGTTGTATAGTTTTCGTTGTAACAAATCAAATCCTTTAATATTATGTACCTAATAATAAAACTATAAGAATATTATGTAAGTTAGCAAACGAAGGATAAACGAGGAATAAATAATTTTAAGGATTTTTGCTTTTTTAGGCCAAATAAGTATAACTTCTTGCGTGCATATATAAGTACACACACACTTTTTTTGTAGACATCACTAAGTTCGTATTAATCTCTTAGCTAAATTAATGACGTATTTCGAAGCAACTTACCTCCGTTTGTATCCCCAACTAACTCATTAGTCGTTCTAAAGTTTGTGGAGAAAATCTTTGATCTCCTCATGTATCTTGTTTCTTTGAGTAAGTCTTTGCGTGGCGTTAATTGTTGTTTACTAAGACTTCGTTAGCGTTTCACACGGCATTTACTGAATTTGTAGACTGGTCCTACTTTCGTATGTGATATTTGTGGATATTTGCTTGTCCCATGACAATTTGAATATACAAATGCTATCGCTTAATTTTAGATGATAATAAAAGTATTTTTAAAGAAAAACAAGAACTTATTTCTCATAAATAGCAAGTATATTATACACACATAAAATTTCAAAACGATGCGGGACTCGAACCCGTGACATCTCGCGTTCCGTGTGAGTGTTTTTACTGAACCAATCGTTCGAATTACCTATCGTTCGTATATTTAAAGTAGATGTTAAAGACATCGAATAAAGATTAAACATTGAATAAATAAAGATTTAACGTCTACACACAATTACTTATAATATAAATTTCCTACAAACTTTTGTTATGTATCTTATATGTTTTTGCGAGATTTTTTTGTGATTTGTCTGTTTTCAGTTTGTTTTGCATTATAACCTCAGAAAAAGCTAAGCTGAGATTGATGTTATTGCCCCTGATATATTGTGGAGAAGTTACCTGTACCATTAAATGTTTCATTTCAATATAGTACGGGGCAGGCAACCTTTTGTATAAAACTAAGTGTAGCAAACACTAACTTCAACTTTTTCCCACAGATGGCGCACTGCGGGGCGAGGTAGAAAGCCGCGGGCGCGGCACCGAGCCAGCCCTGACCGAGCTGCACTCCACCCTGCCACCTGCCGCGCCCGAACACTGGCACACCCTCATCCACGTCCTCAAAGGCCTCGTCTTCATCACCATCATCCTCGGGGCACTCCTCGGCAACGCTCTCGTCATCATATCTGTCCACCGGCACAGGAAACTTCGCGTCATCACTAATTACTACGTCGTCAGTCTTGCAGTTGCTGATATCTTAGTTGCACTCTGTGCTATGACGTTCAATGCCAGCGCTGAACTGACAGATACATGGCTCTTTGGGCCCCTCGTCTGTGATATATTCAATTCCCTGGATGTTTATTTCTCAAGTGCATCCATTCTTCATTTATGTTGCATCTCCGTGGATCGTTACTATGCCATTGTAAGACCTTTGGAATATCCAGTTACAATGACGCATAGAACTGTCTGTTTTATGCTCGCAAATGTTTGGCTCTGGCCAGCTTTTATCAGCTTTGTGCCCATCTTCATGGGTTGGTACACAACTGAGCAACACAGACAGTACAGAAAATTTCATCCAGATGTATGCATTTTTAAAGCGAATATGATCTACGCGTTGGTATCTTCCAGCGTTTCATTTTGGATACCCAGTGTTGTGATGATTTCGATGTATTGTAGAATATTTAGAGAAGCAATAAGACAAAGAGAAGCATTAACCAGAACATCATCAAATATTCTGCTGAATTCAGTTCACATAAAGCATACATCGCATTCTGCACATCATTCGCATTATCTACATCCAGATAGAAGACCTTCAGATATAAGTCCAAACTATAGTACCTTCACAGAAGTTGGCCCTGAAGAGACTGAATTAGCCGGAGAAGTATTGGCTTTGGGAGATATTTGCCCAAGTAAGGAGGCAAGTCCAAGAAAGTCAGTGAACATCAGTTCTGACACGGCGAGTTCTGGATACTGTTCTGGGGGCTCAAATAAGAGATCATTAAGTGGGCAGCCACATGGGTGGCGACCAAGCTGTGCATCGACTGTAGTAAATAAAGATCTTGCGAAAGCTGCAACGGAATTAAATTCACAAGGTAACCAAAAGTATTTAATTTTCATTGTTGAATGTATTTACCCTGCAAATAAGGCTGATTTTTTGCAAATAAGGATTATTTTATGTTTAGGGACTGTCCAATATTAATGCACTATTATACTCAATATTGCCAGAAAGAATGGATTAGAAATATCTGTGATAAAGTGCCTATAGCACAGCCTTAAACAATGAAACTATTGGTTTTAATTGTGTAAGTGTCTTTTTATGCTGTTTATGCTTTCTGGTGCAATAAACAACTCAATCAAAATTCCATAGATAAGAAGGCCTTCGCCGACCAACCTTACATTAATTCATCAATGCGTAGAAATGTAAGCGCTATTTAAATATTTCTACTGAGCCGTGATTGGCAGCCGAATTCATCCTTGTCATATGACTATCGATAACTATTAGATTTACAACAAAAATTTTCCCCCAGCCAGCTACAGTACCCTCGGAACTTTCTCACAAACGAATTTTTACCCTAAAAGGATGCTCGAAGTTCGAAGGTTGGGATATGACAATGTTGTAATTTTTAGTTGATGAACATTAGCCCGTTTGGGGTAAACTAACATAAAATAAACTGTAGCCTGAATATGTATGATTTCCATTCAACTGCTACAGAAAGAAGATTGGCTTTCTCTTTTATTCTTTACTATATTAGCACAGCTCTTTTTACCTACACTAAAACAATTTACAATATTTAGTACTTTTTTCTTTCTATATACTATATATATACCTTACTGGACTGGTACTAAATAAAATCACTAAGAATAAAACTATAAAAATACCACACGTCATTGATGCTATGCGCCAATTCTTTCCAGAAATTGATTGATTGCAGACAAAATATTAGTAGAGGAATCACGAGAGCGTTGCCGGCTTTTAAGGAAGATGTACACGGTTTTTTTGAAGGTACCCATGTTGTATCGTCCCGGAAACACCGCACAAGGAAGCTCATTCCACAGCTTCGTAGTACCAGGAAGAAAGCTCCTTGAAAACCGCACTGTGGAGGACCGCCACACATCCAGATGGTAAGGATGATATCCCAACTTGTGGCATGCCGTGCGAAGGTGGAATTCGGCGGCAGGAATCAGGTTAAACAGCTCTTCGGAAAACTCCCCGTGATAAATGCGGTAGACACACAATGAAGCGACGTCTCTACGCAACGCCAAGTGATCCAACCGTTCGCAGAGCACTGAGTCCCCGACAATTCGAGCTGCTCTGCGTTGCACGCGTCCAATGGATCGAGCTGATACTGGGGTGCGCCAGACCAGTGTGGCCGGACCTGCGCTTTGTAGAGCGCTAGAATGTGGGCCGTCTTGAAGTATTTCCGTGCTCTATTCATGACGCCCAGCTTCTTCGAAGCCAATTTGGCGTTGCCCTCCAGATGGCCACGGAATTGGCAATCGCTCGAGATTTCGAGACTCAGTATTCCGATACTAGGCAAGGCTTTAAGGGAAGTGTTGTCGAAGAGAGAAGACAAATGGGGCTTTTTTGTGGTAAACGCGCAAACTTGAGTCTTCTGGGGTTTAAATTGGACAAGGTTTCTATTTTCCCTATTCCGCGACCTTTTCGAGAGAGGACTCGATAGAAGACTCATTTCGTTCAGATCTGATAAACTGCTTATGATCCACTCGCTTGTATCTGTCTGTATCTGTTGTCGTATCGGTCGCATATCGTGATGTTAAGACCAAAAATTTGGATGCTGGTAGATGTGTTAACTCGACGTCTTATATATACTGCCTATTGCGTGATGAGTTGACGGTGTTACTCCTACAAACCTAATTCTACCAGGCAGCCCAGTAGACCCTTAATGTTGCCCATGACCTTAGCCTTCCGAGGAATTTTGCCCTATATTTCGCCACCTCTTGAATGAATGTCTTAAGAATGACATGGGCGACTATTTCTTCTGCCCCTAAACTTGGTGTGGCTACTGGTTTTAATCTGAATAATTACTCAAAATATTTCCCGTGACATATACGAAAGAATATGTAGAGAGATACGTAACGCTAAAAAATCGAGCTGATCGGAGATGACTTGATCGTCGATGGTTCGAGTTGGTACTTCGGAGCCCTCGCCCATGTTGAAGTACTTATAGTATTAACAATACTTACCGCTTTATGGACTCGCCAACGCTGATTGTCCTTCAAAACAAAATACAAATAGTTCTAGCTGAGCGTAGTTACGGTAAATTATCGTTATTAGTAAACCGCTCGCCTCTGCAACTTTGCAACTAAAGTTCGAACCCTTCTTGGATCGCGAATCATGAATAGTAATCGGGAAAGTATGATAACTTCATATTTAACAAACAACAACTTTGTGGGATATAAGAAGCTTGTTTGCGAAATGGAAAAGTTTAGCTGAATTATTTATTTGAATTGAACATACGAACTGATCAAAGGAATTCCTTTACGAAATGTTACGTTACATGTTCGCTGCAAGGAACATGGTGCTTTTTAGGGTTTAGTTCCTCTACCATTCTTCCTCCTCCACCATAGACTGTTGACATTGACAATGTCATTTTAATAGAGTATGTTCTATTATTATTGCTATTACAATAAATGATAAAAAAATAATGGTGAATTGGACACCGGCCATAAAACGTGTCTATTACATTTAAAAATACGTCGAAGCATTGTATAAAAAATTTGTTATTTTTTTAAAGTGATAACACGTTAAACTGATAAAGTAATAACTTCTGGGATTAATTACACAAATTAAATCAAATGAAGCCACATACTGAGATATGAATAAGAGATATCAAGATTCGTCGACACTCGAAAAGTGGCTCAGTGGAAGAGCGCTCGCACGGAACGCGTGAGGGTCGATGGTTCGAGTGCCGCATCGATAATAAATTTTGTTTTCAAATTTAATTTGTGTTATGACTTCATATTATCTAGTAAGAACAATTTATTCGTGTTCGAGTCCGCCTCTTAATTGAACGGTTTGTAACAAACTTTATGACATCATCTGTGTAACACAAATTTCTCCGTAACAATAAGATCTTAGATAATTTATACGTCTAAATCATAAACTTAATATACTGCCGTAATAGAAGAACCCTATGTGAGAGTCAGATAATTATCCATCCACAAAACGTAGGTGTGAGAAAGAGACGAAATAGGTGGACAGTAACACCGTTTTTAACAATTTAGTATCCATTAGTCTCCTGTCAAATTGGACCGCAATTTAATTTTAGCATTTTTATCGTAATTGTTCTGTTGTTTTAACGGATATTTATTAAAAAAATATAATGGTATCGTGTTCTGTTATAGATTGTGTTGTTATCTACAGCAACAATCTATTTATAGAAACATTTCACAGCTAAATACTGATTCTTCTATACTGTTTTCGTGGTGCTTGTTTAAGTTAAGATTTCATCCCCACCATCTGGATGTGTGGCGGTCCTCCACAGTGCGGTTTTCAAGGAGCTTTCTCCCTCGTACTACAAAGCTATGGAATGAGCTTCCTTGTGCGGTGTTTCCGGGACAATACGACATGGGTACCTTCAAAAAAAGCGCGTACACCTTCCTTAAAGGCCGGCAACGCTCTTGTGATGCCTCTGGTGTTGCAAGAGAATGTGGGCGGCGGTGATCACTTAACACCAGGTGACCCGTACGCTCGCTTGTCCTCCTATTCCATAAAAAAAAATACAGTGCTGCTTAGGATTCCAGGGCGGCACTACAATTGCGCTTGTCACCCGGAGTCATAAGATTGTTACGTCTCATTTGCCCAGTAATTTCATTAGCTACGGCGCCCTTCAGACCAAAACACAATAATGCATACACATTACTGCTTCACGACACAAAAAAGCGCCGTTCTGGTACCCATAATATAGCCTGTGCATGGTAGCCTCCCACTGAAAAAGCCCTGAGTCACGTCTTATGACACCCTTGGACCTGGGACATCTCTATTGATTTTTATGCACCGGTGAAGCACAGGGCAAAAATTTAGAATTACTCGCTCATTTTTTTCAACTCTTCTGGCATGAAAAGTTCAATGTCACTTCAAATACTGTAATTGTAGTTTTATATTATTATTCCTGGCTCAGTGACCTTACAATTCAGCCCAATAAATACGATTCCATTGTAACTGCAGTTTAGTAAGTGGAAAAGAGTATGGCCCCGTTTTCTTTAGAATCTTCGTTTGTCTTAATTACAAAAAATTACAAATGCTGATTATTTTTTTACATAAACGGGCATGAAACTGACGTAAAGGGACGTAGTAAGGCAACCTCCCATTGACCGACGTTTTAATTAATGATAATTTTAACAGCAACTCATACGTGAATTTTTTTGCTGATTTACTTGTAGAGATTGTTTTCTACAATATGTAACGTATTTATAAATAACTTGATGTACCTTTATAATAATTTATAAAATGTTTATTACGCGCTAAACTGTTAGAAGGAAAGTTGCTAATCAAAGGTTTTGAAGTCGACTCATACCTAAGGCTACATGTTGAACTTTTAAATAATTAATGAACCTTCAAATACTTACTGAAATTTTCATCTTATACCAAAATACAAGGGATGTTCAAAGTTTTAATTCCATGAAATACAAATATTAAGTTTCCATGGAACTGTATTAAAAACAAAATAGAATTTCATTAAAAAATCCTTTAATGAGTTGAAAGAAAAGTTGTTAAATTGTTCGTTACAAAACTCACTAAAGCCAAATTTTAATTTGCATGTTAACTGAGAGTTAAACTCAGAACAGTTTGAGTTTTAATTCGATTTAGAAAATGTTCTACTGCATATTTGACGTTGTAAATGTGTTCACATTGAATGGAATAATTCCATCATACATCGTGTATGATTTTAAGATATTTTAATGAGTTCCATTCAATGACGTTCTATACATACGAGGGCGGCACTGAAAATTTCGGGAATCAAGGAAGTGACACAACATTACTATTTAAAAATGTATTTATTGCTTTTCGAAGTATTCTCCGCGAAATTTGACACATTTTTCCATACGATGGAACCAATCATTGAAGCAACCATTCCATTCGGAAGTTGGTCTCCAAAATGGCCGTTTTGTAGGCGTCCACAGCTCCTTCAGGTGATGAAAATCTCTGACCACGCAATTTATTACTTATTTTAGGGAAAGTATAGAAATCATTAGGCCTTAGGTCGGGGCTGTACGGCAGATGGTCTAATAATTCTATGTTTTATTGCGCTAAAAACTCTGTTGTTCTGTGCGCGGTGTGAGAACTCGCATTGTCGTGATGGAGGATGATGCGGCGGTTGCAGTTCTCTTTACGGAGTTCAGAAACGACCTGTGGCAAACAAATGCTAGCATACCATTCTGCATTAACCGTTCTTTGTCCCTCAAGAGGAATAGTCGCAACATGGCCGGTTTTGGAGACAAACGTGGCCACTATTTTTTTTGCAACACTCCGTGAACGAACAATTTTTGTTGACTTTAACTCATTTTCGAACACCCAAACTCGTGACTGGTTTTTCGTTTCGGGTTCGTACGCGGATATCCAGGATTCATCACCTGATACGATTTTATATACAGCATTTGAGGATCCAGTGTGAAATCTTTCGAGAGTTGTGACGCACCAAGTAACGCGAGCCGCTTTTTGCTCTTCACAGAGCAAATGCGGTATCCATCGGGAAAACAACTTTTTTACACCTAATTGTTAATGCAAGATTATTTGTATTTGACTCATGCCAATGTCTAAAGTTGCCTGAATTTCGCGGTATGTCACATGTCGAACTTCCTCTATCAGCTTACGCACAGCATCAACGTTTTCTTTGGTGACTGCAGTTTTTGGACAACCTTGACGGGGATCAGCACTGAGCTTGACACGTCCACGTTGAAATTCAGCAAACCAGCGATAAATTGTGGTTTTGGATGGGGCTTCATCACCAAATGCAGAAATCATCCGGTCAACACACTGTTTTTGTGTTAAACCACTTCGAAAGTCATAATAAATCATCGCTCTAGAATTTTCTTGAGCCAATTCCATTTTCTCAACGACTAAACAAGTTTGACAAGACCTTGTGACAAGACCGAGAATCTTTTTTTAAATAAATAAATGGTATTCGATTTTTAAAACCAAGGAGTTTTCAATTAAAAAGATTTTAATATGACAGGAACAGTGGAAATATTCCATTCCCGATACTTTTAGTGCACCCTATGTATGGACATATCATTCGCAGTCTGACAGTGGAACGGCAAAAGTGTGCATAAGACAATGTAAGCACACTTTTCTATTTAGACGTGTGTCAACTGTGTGTCAATCAATAAGCCTAAGTGTGCTATAAAAAATGCTTAAATAATACATTAACGACTCAAAAAAAAGATGGTGTGACTTATCATCGGTAAGGTTATTTTATTTATATAAGATTGATATGCAAAAAGCTTAAGTAATTTAATAAAACGAATATTTTTTCATTTAATATGGCATTAATTAATGTCACCAGACAAGACCCGCTTGTCAAAATGAGACAGATGAAAGGACACATTCAGAAATGAAAACAATACATTTCGCTACAGTCGCTCTTTTTAACCGACTTCAAAAAAGGTGGAGGTTCTCAATTCGTTGGTATCTTTTTTTGTATATTATATCTATTGGTTTTGAATAGTGTTTTTGAAGTTGGTTGTTTATTTAATATTTTTTCTTTAACGGCCAAGTGTACAATGTTTAGCAATATTGTATTTTGTGTAATGTGAACGGCTTACAAGAACGTGAACGCTTACATACTAGTGCTATTTACACGTTATCACGGAAGTATCGTTAGCTAGTAATAATTGATACTTATTTACATCGCAAATATGTAAAAGCTAATATTTTTCAGCTTTCCCGTACACGAGATAATAAAAAAAATGGCGCCAGTTGGTAGCAAGAGAGACATGTGGAGAAATTTACAAACTAAATAAGGATATTTATATATCACATATATTTACGTTTTTT
>CATIXQ010000025.1:9896342-9927665 GCA_949711755.1 Leptidea juvernica
TGGGTTTTTCAATAGTCTTGAGGGCAAGGCGTATCAATTATCAACAGGTGAACGTCCTGCTCGTCTCGTTCCTTATTTTCAATTAAAAAAAAATGTATAAATATGTTGGCCGTTGGCTTTTATACAAAGAGTGTGTGGAGTTAAAGAAAATATGACAGCTATACAGAAGGGGATGCTGGGGTGGATTGGTTATGAAGGGAATAAAGACTAGTTTGACCACTAAAATTAAAGAGAATAGGTTAACCTAGGCATTGATTCCGCGGTTAGATTAGAGTTGTGCCAATAAAACGAAAGGGTTTTGTCGAGTGGAAGAGCAAGGGTGGCAAATTAAGATTCGAAGTCCTACTATATCCTGAGAGACAGTGATTTAAGTTGATAAAATTCGTGATTATTTTTCGTTGGCCTCGTAGCAAATAAAATTACTGGACGTAAAACTGCTTTCAAGTGATGAGATCAATCGAAGTGCCACTCAGGTTTTTAGATTTTTTATTTATTTATTTATAAAATTCCGCCAACAAGGTATACACTAATATAAACACAGTATAATACAAAAACAATAACATTCATATGGTAAGTGATGCCTCAATTATAGGCGAAAATGACATGCCATTCAATTAAATTAAGCCACAAAATAAAATAAGAACTATAATATATTATATATCTATGAATACAATCTTAATATAAATTTACACAAAATATTATCGAAAAATAACGATTGAGGTCATCCCTCCCTTGAAAGAACCGTTTTAATATATTTTTTAAATTTATGTAAGTTATGATCAAATATGTCGACTTCATCGTGATGACTATTATATTCCCTGGTAATTCTATTCAAGGGAGAGAAATAGCCTAAATTAGATCCTGCATAATTACAGAGAAATGGATTATATTTCTTACACGCTCTCGGATGAGTTTTTGGAACAGCGAGGTTTAGTTTCGATATATCGAAAATAAGATGAGGAGAATCAATAATATTATGTAGTAATTTAAAGAGGAACATACTGTCGAGCAAAGTTCTACGGGACTTAAGTGAGTTAAGGTGGAAATACTGCAGACTACCTGTATAAGAAGGATTTTTTTTTCGCTAGATTACAGCTATAAGATAAATGCCAGAGAAACCTCTTCTGAACTGATTCTAAGCGTTTTCAAGAATACTGAGCGGCATTTCTTTGTTATTGACAGGGTGCATCACTCACTATCAGAAGAATGTCTTGCGCGTCTCGTCAATTTTCTCATAAATAATCTCTTACTTCGCAAAGTCAGCCGATTATAAATATGGCCAAAATTTCATAAAATTTCCAGTGTAGCATGACCAGCCTTCCTATCTTCTGTCCATAGTACAGTAAGTTTCACAATTAATATTTTAAGCGCATCCCCTTCAAACTTTGAGACTACTGGCTTGGAAGAAGTAAGAAACGCTTTCTTAATTGCATGCCTAGGTCAAAATGTCCCAGTGGCAGTGATGTCAACAAGCTAGGACATGACGGACTGTCATGCCAAAAAAGTGTAGGTCGCTTCTCGAGACTTACCGCACTTACCGACATCATACGCCGGTCTCTTGCCAAAGGCGTTTAGGCTCCGAATATGATTTTGTCCCATTCGATGTCGAGACCCATGGACCGTGAGTTCTCAGCGCGATAAGGCTTTTTAAGGAAATAGCAAAAAGGTTAGTTGAGGTCACTGGAGACCGAAGAGCTGGCAGCTATCTCGGACAATGAATTAGTCTAGCTATTCAAAGGGGGAACGCTGCCAGTATCTTCTGAATATTGCCTAAAGGGACTCCATTAATAATATGATATTTTAGTTATTTTATTATATTTTTCAAGGTTTTTAGTTTGAGGTTCATTGTTCTATCATATTATTGTATGTAGTTATAAGATTTGATCGATAAAGTAACATTGTACTAAAAAAAAATAAAAAAAAGTGTGTGTGTCAGCTCCGACGCACGACTGGAGTTTATTCCTAAAAAACGATTTCTTTAGGCATTTTTACTGGAATTTCAAAATTTGGCCGAAAAGACTCCTGTTCAAAAATGCTATAAAAATCATATAAATCCTTTACGCTCAAAATATGTCAAGAAATGCCCAAACACAATTCCTGTCAAAAACGGAACTTAAAATTCCAATTTTAAAAGGTCCATCAATGAAGTTATATTTTGGCACACCCTAATAGTTTGATGAATAGGTTTTACTCTCCATATTTTTCTCATACCGGGCGCCTTATATGAAAATCATTTCTTAAGGAGTAAACTCCAATTAAAAAATTATGGCCATAAATTTGTTGTAAAATAATATAAAGTATCCAACAATAGAACAGTACCGAACGTTTCGGGTGGGGTCAAAAAGAACTTCTGTTATCTCGCTTGAGTCTATCCTCAGTCTCCCCTTTCACTCGCTTCCTTGCGTCACTTTGACGTCTATGAATGTTTTGTTATATCTGAATATAAAAACTCTACACTTGTTTGCTCACTATTAACATATTCACTAATAATTTTAAAAACATTATTCATTATTTGCAGAGTGAGTACATCTATATATATAAAAATGAATTGCTGTTCGTTAGTCTCGCTAAAACTCTGGAACGGCAGGACCGATTTGGCTAATTTTGGCCTTGAATTATTTGTGGAAGTACAGGAAAGGTTTAAAAGGCGAATAAATAGGAAAATCCTCGGATATAAATAAAAACAACAAATTTGTTTTTCCTTTGATGCGTACCCCGTCGAATTTATTGACGCAACGGTTTGACAGTTATGCTGTGAAACAATTTTATAACAACAACAGCGTGCATTTTTACGAAGCAATTCTTTCAAGATTTTATGATAGAATTGACAAATTCATAAAAAAAACATTATTATATTTATTATATACAGAACAACGTCTGTCGGGTCAGGTAGTCTATATATATAAAAATGAATTGCTGTTCGTTAGTCTCGCTAAAACTCGAGAACGGCTGGACCGATTTAGCTGATTTTGGTCTTGAATTATTTGTGGAAGTCCAGAGAAGGTTTAAAAGGTGAATAAATGTGAAAATGCTCGGAATTAAATAAAAACAACAATTTTGTTTATCCTTTGATGTGTCACCCACGTCGTTCAGAAATCAAATCGAATGAATATTTTAAAATGACTAATTACAATTTTCTTTTCATTCCAACTTTCTTAGTAGGTAAAATATAAACTTAAGTTTAGCTCAAATAAAAATTGAAAATAAAATTTTTATCAACGATAAATCTTAAGTTTTGTCATAAGAAATAAACATTTTTATAAGTAATACGTGCTTAGTCATGTGTGTACGTGGACGAAGTTGCGGGTAAAAGCTAGTATAAATATAATTTAAAAATATTTTCTTTTTTTAATTTTGAATTTTACATGCGGTTTATTGTATGAATCTACTTCTTTTGTAAAATAATGACGTGTACAGTCATAGTATAACCGGCTAACTTTTTTGACTATATTTTCAAGATTAAAATATCAAATTGACCCTCATTAATAGCAAAATACTTTTGAAATTAAGCATGAATGAGCACAATTAAACATTCAAGTTATGAACCCTTACAGCCTTATCAACTTTGACTAGAACTTGAGTATCTTAGTTACACCAAGTCAGTTATAACCAAATTCAATATAAGTAAACTTATAGTCCTAAGTGATTTCGCTACTTCGATTCCACTCTCGTAGTAAATAGTCACAGGTGCATGCAACTTACTTACACATTATATTTTTCTCTGATTTGTTGATTGATTTATTGAGCGATAGATATCTAATAATACGAGATTTTTTTATGACAAAAAGGGACGAGATGAGCGGGATGTTCAGCTAATGGTACTTAATGGTAGCTTCCCCGGGAGATCAAAAAAATAGGGAAGTCCCAGACCAGTAGGCTTCATTGCATAGCATGCCAGCTAGATTATGGATAAAACAACGGCCCCTTTTTCTGTCGTGAAGTAGTTGTATGTAAGGATTATTTTGTTTCGGTCCGAAGGGTGTCGTGGCTAGATAAATTACTGAGCAAATGAAACATAACGTCTTATGTCTCAAGTTGACGAGCGTAAATCAGAAAATAAAGAGCCGGCTTAATTATGGGTTCCACAACGGCGTCTATATCTGCCCTGAAGGAGTAATATGTAAACGTTACTGTGTTATGGTCTGACGGGCGCCGTAGCTATTGAAATTACTGGGCAAATGAGACTTGACATCTTATGTCTCAAGGTGATGAGCGCAATTGTAGTGCCACTCAGAATTTTTGGGTTTTTCAAGAATCCTAAACCGCACTGCATTGAAATGGGTTGGGCGTATCAATTACCATCAGTACAGAGACCGTCATCAGACCGTCCTGCTCTCCTCGTCCCGTATTTTCATAAAAAAAACACAGAATTTTTGATTTCACAAGAGTCCTGAGTGGCAATTCATTGTAATATCAATGACCATCAGCTGAACGTCCCGCTCGTCTAGTCCCTTATTGTCATGAAATAAATAAACCAAGCGCAAGGAATTATATTTTGATAAGTTGACCTTACTCAATACTTATTAATTTAATTTTTTATTATTTCTTGGATAAATTGAAAGTAACTAGTCCCAGTGTAAATTCGAACTGAGGCAGGGACATATCTTATTCATAAGGGAATAAAATAACGTTGCTTCGTTGTGTGTCTTCTACCGCATTTATGACGGGGAGTCTTCCGAAGAGCTGTATAACCTGATTCCTGCCGCCGAATTCCACCTTCGCACGACACGCCACAAGTTAGGATATCATCCCCACCATCTGGATGTGTGGCGGTCCAGTACAATGTGGTTTTTAAGGAGCTTTCTTCCACGTACTACAAAGCTGTGGAATGAGCTTCCTTGTGCGGTGTTCCCGGAACGATACGACATGGGTACCTTCAAAAAAAGCGCGTACGCCTTCTTTAAAGGCCGGCAACGCTCCTGTGATTCCTCTGTTGTTGCAAGAGATTGTGGGCGGCGGTGATCACTTAACAACAGGTGACCCGTACGCTCGTTTGTCCTCCTATTCCATAAAAATAAAGGGAGATAAAAGTTTAAATTAAAGGATCAATAATCAAGGCCATAAGTCTCCTTATATTACTCTTCTATATATACTATATTCTATATGTACGGATAAGAAAATTAATTAACAAGGAAGTAAAAAATAACTCCACTCGAAGTTTCATCAGCGTTTGAAATTTATTTAGAATCGGAGCAATTGGGAATTCACGAACTAAAACAGAAAAGTGCAACATGGCTTTTCCATCTGTGGCCATAATGGATCCAGAGTAAGTTTGTATATTTGAAATTGCAGTTTCTAGTTGAGTTATTCACATACGTAAACTCTAAAGTGGATGTTTATGTTTCATCTGTATCTATTGGCATGTTCAGCGGGACAAAAGGTCCCTAAAACAATCCAAATTAATTATTAAAGTCTATAGTTTATATGCCGAAAACTTAATGAGAATCTTTATTTTTAACAATCATATATCTGCATTGTATATTTTTTTTGCGCCCAAACAAGGGATAGGGCTACGCTCCGGGATAACGACGTGAGGGAGGTGGTGAATGCAATACATATATTACATACCAACGCAGACTTAGGCTGCGTTGGTTATGTGGGACTCACGTAAAACCTAGGTCCCTACCCACTAAATGGTGTTTAGTTGGTTGAGGTTGGTTTGGGCAGGTGCCCCTCTATACAGGTGGTCGCTAAATCAATAAACTGTTTTTATTAACAGTTTTATATTCGTTAACGAATTAACTGTTTTTCTTCAACGAAAAAACCTGTTGAACATAATAAGCTAATAAAATCAATCAACGTCTTCACCCGTAACTAACAATAAATGAAGAAATTTAATGCCTCACTAAAACAGCTCAATATAAAACAGTTGACAAATTTGCGAACGAAAACGTTGACTTGATATTATATTGACGTAATGAAAATCTAATAAAAACCTAAATTATTAATAAATGCATTAACCGATTTTTCAAAACCCGTTGACGAATTATCAGTTTTTTCAACCTGTTGACCATTGACAAAAAACAGTTAAATTAAATTAATTTAAATACCTTCAATGACACACCTCTACCCCTCTAAGCCTTCATCGAAGGCGACCTTCTCTTGGAGAGAGAGAGGCGCAAGCAGCACTCCCTATGGAGTATCCGCTGAGATGAATGAAAACATAGAATCCCAATAGATTACCAATAAAGTTAAGTATCGCGATGTAAAAAAGAATATATGTCGTTAGGGCGACATCTAGGGGGTTTGAATAGGAAATAAATGACGCAAAAACTTACGTGATCCTATTAACATGGCCAACCAAAACTAATAGCCTGAACACTTAACTAATAGCTCTTGTTAACGCTAATGTAATTTCACTGATGTTGCATGGGAAGTAGATAGACTGTGACAGCTGTTAGAACGTCGAAAAAATAGCAGTGAACTGTTAACCTCTATTTTCGGCAACTAAAGTAATAAACGTGGACGGATTGTCATGCGTTGCCTAACAGCATGAGGCTCTATCGAGACGTTTAAATTATCTAAGATAGCTGGGAGAGCTAGCTTACTATCGGTTATGTTCAAATCAAATCAATATAACAAAAAAGCAACTACGACTTCAAAAAAACTATTCCAAAACATTATAATTTGCATTAAAAAGTAAATAAATAATTGCGTGTTCTTCTACAACTTAATAATCAACTTATTTTTGGAGTTCTCTTAAGTAAAATGAAATAAAAAATATAAGACCACCTATAAGTCAATTAAATTATAACGACACTATAATGTAATTACAATTATTGTTATTTTTGGAATCGATATCCTCCCGCCGTAGCCCCGCTCTCGCCTCTCGCCCGTCACGTCGCGCAAAAATACCTATCCTACCCTCTTCCAACGTACTCCAGCCAATTTGAGCAGATCGTCGGTCCATCTTGTGGGGAGGTCCCCCATCAATACTGCGTCTTCCGAAACATGGTCGTCATTAGTGAGAACTTTACTAATGGCCATCTGCCCGTTGAACTATGTGCCGTACCTACTGTCACTACAGTTTCGCAATCATTTGGGCTATGTCGGTGCCCTTTGGCTCTCTAACGGATCTCCTCATTTCTTATTCGATCTCACAGATAAACTCAGAGCATAGCCCTCTCCATTGCCCTCTGAGCGACAATGAGCTTTCTCATAAGGCCCATAGTTAGCGGCCATCTCGGCGTATCGTAATTCATGACACATATCGACGTCTACTCGCAAAAAATATTAAACACTAGTCACAAAAAATTGCTATAAGTTGGTAAGTATAATTGCAGAGTAGGGATGGTTACTTGTGTATTAAGTTCAATTATTTAATGTACTACTATGATAATAAATTTTAGTAAATAAATATGTAAGAAAATCGTATTTTGGCATCAAACGCATGCTACAGATACAGCGTATGTAGGCGCCTTAATAGGAGGACCGATTCGCAATGGGACGCATCGGTACATTTGCAGACGACGCAAGAAGGAGAGAACGCCGCTGTCTTTCATTAATAGGTTGCTCTGTCTATTGGCCGAATTGAGTCACCATTTAAACAAATATTTAATTGAACATATACAAATTAAACATAATAATCGCAGTGGTAAGAACAACATCTATTTATACGGCAAAGAGTGTGGGGCCATTATTATTATAGGCGCAATATGCAACTTTCCATTTCTAACAGTGGGGGTGACAAGCCTATTATATTGAAATCAAGGTTGTATCAATATTATGTTAGGCTATTTTTCGATACAGATCATATTATATTTGGCATGCAGCCTCTAACAGAGACGACAAATAATAATTATAAGGCGCATTACCACGAATTTTATTTTTTTACCACGAGGACCAAATGAGAAAAACGACTAGAACGACCCATGAAACAATGTAATGAAAAGCAGTGCAAGTGTTAACAAGCGAAGGTATGCGAAAACTGTATTAAACTGGCGGATACCTACACCCAGATAAATCAAATCAAAATCACTTTATTCATCTAGGTCAAGGAAATGCCACTTATGAATGTGAAACCTTTTTGTGTTATACCAATTACCACAAATTCGGAATAGGTTGAGCTTTAACGAGAAGAATTAGGGTTCTTATCCAAGAAAATGATATTATCTTGTGAATAAACAAGATAAAAAATATTACACAATTAATTTTGCAGTATTAACTATGTACTGGATAATAAAAATGATGTAATATAAACATTATGATCATTTTTATTCATCAACAAATAATATTATACTTTATACACGGCTTATTTTGTAACCCAATTCCTATACTGAATTCTGAGTAATCTAATGTCAATGTCTCCTTCCTATATATTTCAATCCTTTGTCGACTACTATGTCGACTTATTAGTCAACAACAAGATCCTTCCTTGTATGTTATGAAACAGACCCTTACTCCCAAAATACTCTTTATATAGCGAACCTACCAGAATTATTTCCTCACTCTTGTATATATAATAAAATATATTGATAATTATACACAGTCAACAAGATGTTATCGTATTAAGTACCAACATTTTAAAATATAAATCATGTTAATAGGTGCATCACTTCGCGCTGCCGGCAAGTCATGGAGAGCGGAGCATAAGGCTGCACGCACACTGGGCATTATTGTCGGAGCGTTTTTGTTGTGCTGGCTGCCATTTTTTCTTTGGTTTGTTTATTATTGCATTTTATTAATGTTACGAATTTGTTTCTCATTGAAGCTAATACAGTAATTTTTATTCGTAAATAAGACGTGCTGAATTAGGAATTAAGGCTTACATGATAATTATGCCAGATGATCTCCGGAAATATTTTTTTTCGAGCAGCTTTTACCGGAGGGGAGAACCATATGACATTCATAATGATGGTGGAACAAATTTACATCGTCGCTTTCGTTTTAAATTAATACTAGTAAGGATTAGGATTGCTACTATATATTCATGACTGTCAAATATTTTTGAAGTAAAAAATTCTTTAGCGGCGTTGTATACTGTTCTTGGGATGGGTACAAAATGTTAAAATTGCGTTAGATCACGTGGCCTGACTGCAAATTCGTCAGAATGTCATTGAAATTATGAATAAAAGATGATTCTGAGAGATAACTTTTTTAAAGTTAAATAATTATATTAGTTCTGAAATGTTACATTTATATTTATTATTTATATATTTATTATATTAATAATATATATTACTAGGATGCCACAGTTCGTCGTACCTCTTCGCTGCGGCGTATATTTGAGCGAAGCTAGGTAAACTAAGTCTGTGTACAAACAAAAACAATAAAAAGAATCTTTTGCAATTTGGCACCATATTTAAACGTGATGTATTAGCGCCTTATTTGGTCACAGGAGAAACTTGTGTTGATTTTCAAATTCAATAACTGAGAACCGGGCAGTCAATTCACTCTAGATTTTTGCCTGAAAATACATCTGGCCGTACTTTACATTTTGAGCAATATCAACATTATAAGAAAATCGTGCAAATGCGAGACATTTTGTATCTAGCATTGCAAATGAGAGATCTTTAATAAAATATAATAATTGAATCAAGTCGAAATTCAAAATTTTATCTCAACAATAACCTAAAAAATATCGAAAGCTTTCTATAAGTTCATTTTTTTTTAAATCGGTCCAGAAATACCCGAGAAACAATTTAACACAGAAATCAATTGGAGTCGCTCCGCTCAATAAATTGTCATTTTTGTGTACGATAGCACAATAAATGAATACAATATTCATATAACCACATGAATGCTAGTACTTTTATAGAGTAATCCGTGCAAAATTTTTCCCTAACCATTCCAAAAACTTCAAAAATGCAGAACGTTAACGTTTATGTTTACACTTCTGCGGCCATTCCCGGATTGCAACCCGTTATTAATTTAAGTATATACATTAAATTTGCGCAGTTATACTAATATATTATTGTCTGCTAACAGGTACGTCACAACAAATGTATGCGGTGAGCCATGCGATACTCCAGATGTTGTGGTCGGCGTATTGTTTTGGATTGGATACCTGAACTCAGCCCTCAATCCACTCATATACGCGTATTTTAATCGCGATTTCCGAGACGCGTTTAAAAACACGCTCATGTGTGCCCTGCCTTGTTGCTTCCATTGTTGGAAGGACACGAGTAGTGCGCATTATGTGTGATGGAAAAGCGTTGATCACCGTACTTAGGTACGCATATAATATAATACAGTATTTTATATTTCTGGGAATTTAAACGCTTAATATTATAAAAAATATTTTGAAAATAAGCAGAAGATTTTGTATAACAGTGATATTTATTTGTATTCTATATACATAGTTGAAAAAATAATGATTTAAGATTCTCGGAAACTTTTCTTAATTTTTATTTTAAAGGGTAGAGAGTAGTCGTAGCAATACAGAAGTTTATGATGTTAGCCTTCAGTATATTTAAATCATTTAGCTTTAAAATTGTTGTTTGTATAATATCACAAAAAGCTAAAGTGGATGGATGGATCTTACCCTTATTATTTGAAATAAAAAAAATATATTTTTAGTATATCCAAATTTACATATTTCTTTTCTAATGATAATAAAGTTATAAATAGATAAATATTCGACAAGAATATAATATGATATTCTATGTGCGAATAGCTTAATTATAAAGTCGTGTTCATTGTGAACGTAACTTTACTATTAAGATATTTTTATCTGTGATTACTTTTAAGTGTCAAATCGCTAAGCAATCAAAAGGAATTGTATTAATATAATAGTGCCGTAGATGTTATAAGCTTTTTAGAATTAAATATTGGTAAGAATCATTATGTAAAACCATTTAAACAATTATTTGACATATCTTGTTTATTTATGATGTTTTTTGTGCCTTATGATGGGAATTTTGATTCGACATCATAAGGAATAAGAAATTATTCATTATTTTCAGAGTATCCTAGATCTAATGATAAATATATGATAAACTATATTTTTTATTAGCCATTATATTACATACATCAACCGCGTGGGTTCCGCCTGATATATTGTTTATCCAAGGGAGGCCATTAATTTATATGTGTGTTCATTTTAAAGTGAAACTTATATTGTAATATATATACGATGTATCGTCTCAAACTTTTTCGTCTGTGTGTTGCATGTCGCGTGACGGTCGGGCGTCGTCTATAGTTCGCAGCAGCTGACCGTTTTTTATTACTCATTTGTGCCAGTGGTCCACGCTATTTTGTTTGTTTTTATGTTATGAATATGTAAAGTATAATATATAAATTTGTTCTTTTTTCTATGCTGATACTAGGGTTAATTTGTGAAAAAAAACGTTTTCACTTACATCGTGCTTTCATAAAATCACACAGTTGCTTTTTTTAATTGAATCAAAATAGGTTGGGTATTTCAGCACATATTTATTTTTTTATGACAATGTAACAATCGCTATGACCATTTAACTTAGTAAACCAAAGTTTCGAGAGAATTTGCCGTTAGTGATATTTTTAGTATTTTTTAAATAAATTTTCATTTCAATTAATATAATTTCTGATATGGTTAATTTCTTTACTCTTATTAACTTAAAATTTCATCTAGAATAAAAATAATACTCATTAAATTTAATAAAGATGTGTTTCTTACCTCACAACATTATTATCCACTGTTGTTTATTCTCCCATTATCTTGGACGGAACCGATAAAACTGTCAGCAATTTTATGTTCCCATTCTCTTGAATAGACTTTTATGTCTTTATCATTAATAAAATATCGTATTAGGGGTTTCAATTTTTCTTTTTTTCTATGTGAAACATGGTCGAATGAGTTATCTATGAAAAGAACATTTAATGAGAGTACATATTTATTGTTTTTGATAGTACAAGTGAGAGGTTCTTTGCACAGGATGCTGGCTAGATTATGGGTACCACAACGGCGCCTATTTCTGCCTTGAAGACGTAATGTGTGTAAACATTACTATGCAAATGAAATTGAATTACTGGACAAATGAGACTTAACATCTTATGTCTCAAGGTGACGAGCGCAGTTGTAGTGCCGCTCAGAATTTTTGAGTTTTTCAAGAATCCTGAGCGGCACTGCATTGTAATGGGCAGGTAGTATTAATTACCATTAGCTGAACGTCCTGCTCGTCTCGTCCCTTATTTTCATAAAAAAGAACCCAATTTTAAACTAAACATTAATTTTCAATTACTTTCCTCACAGATATCTAATAATTTAAATTGGCAATAAGAATTATTGGTTAATAATAATTCACGAATAAAATTTAATTTTAGGAGTTTCTAAAATGGCAATTAACCATGCAGTGAAATGTCGGATAAATAATTCAATAAGTAAGTTAGATTTTTTTTAAATAAGTTAGTTTTACGTCTATATGATTAAAAATATCATAAGTTAAGTAATTGTAAAGTATTAATTCAAAAAGGGGAAAACGCATACGTAAGAATTGTACTGAAATGATAAGGTTTATAATAATTATTTATTAATATATTTAATGCAAAGATATAAGTAATATTAATTTCACTAAAATATTATAAAGTTCACGTTGTGGTGCATTTATGGAGATGCTTCCAATTTGGAATGATGGATCGAATTTAAAATAACCGCCAGTTTGTCCGCTTGTATCATTCAGTAATAGCCATCGCTGTACATACGAAAATTACCGTTAATTACAATAAATTGTACTGTATATACTGGATATATTTTTTATGTAGCAATATACTATTATTATTCCGACAAACAGAAATGCTTAATGTTTGAATAAACAAATAAGACACTAATGTTTTAAAAACTCGATAAGGTCCTCAATGCATGTGAATTTCCCTTTTTTTCTGAGAGTGATTTACCTCAAGGTAAATCTAAATAGATTATCGAAGAAGTCTTGGAAAAATAGTACCAACAGAATTTAAGGGTAGGAAAAGGGAATTAAATTATTACTCAGTATATCCCGTTTCTGAGTGGATCTCAACTGGTTAGATTTTAGATCATATGTTTGTAGGCAGTTATAAGAAAAATAAATAGGCATGCAATAATGTTAACAATACTTAATAAAATAAGTTTGAAGACGGGAGCTGTATTTTATGTGGTTTACTTTTTATTTCGAGATATTTATTGACACTTTTTAATGGCATTAAAGGCATCACATTTTTACAAAAAAGGTGGACATGCATATATTTAAAAAAAAATTTTTAGATCGACAGTTTACATCGCTAAAGTAAGCATCAAATTTTACCAATTTAATTCAATAAGTGAGGAATAACTTAAAACTAACAAATTAATAAACTTTATTATCAAATCACACCATTTCGATATGAGGTTATAATGAAAGGAAACAAAATCCAGATTTAGGGCGCTTTCAATTTATGCGATGATCGTTTTTTTCAATCAAATCGAGCGGTGCGGCAACAGCGCTTCGCTGGTAATGCACGCGCTCGACAACAAGACGGCAACATCGCATGCACGACGTGACACGTGTTAATTTTGGGGTTGAATAGTGCGTTGTAATTATAGACTTCAGAGCTAAATAATTAAAAAAACTGGTATACAAACGCACGGCAGTCAGACACGCTTTCACTTTAGGGTTTAAATTGAAAGCACCCTTAGAGTTGAGTTATTTTATAATATTGTATATAATGTAAAAAGCCTTACAAAAAAATAAAAGCAATAATTGTGTACTTAAAGCTTCTAGTTGTAAGGTAGTTGTTATTTTATCTTGTTATTGTGTAGACGTTGTAGTACATACGAATGTTTCAATAAAATTTAAAAAGATATAAAATTGTTTTTATGACTTCGATAATCCCAGTATCAAATTTACTTGAATATGATAAACTATTAAGATCAGAGTAAGACACTTCATCATCATCATCCTCATCATATCAGCCGGAAGGCACCCACTGATGGACCAAGGCCTCCCTAAAGATCTCCAGGACGCGAGTAGGCCAATACAGCTGTGCCAGTTATAGAGGTGATCGCGAATCGATGGGATACGACAATGAGAGGGTTTCGGTGACCTCACATATTTTTGTTTTCTTAAGGTTAATTTGGATTAAATTTTACCGGTCCCATATAAGTATATAAATTAATAATATGACTAATAATAGGTCTTTACTTATGAAATAGCCGTTCTGCACTACTGACCACTTCAAATCAAAATATTTTTAAGTCTAGTCGAAAATTAGACGATAATTTTCAAATAAATGTTCATAAAATTAAAACTACTGGGCCAAACTTTGTAAAATTTTTATGGGACCAAATGGCATCTATTTTGCATGAAGAATTACGTAAATCTATCCGATTTACGTAATTCTTCAAATCACAGAGTAATCGGTGTACATACCTAAAAAAATACCGATTGAATTGATAACCTCTTCCTTTTTGAAGTCGGTTAAAAATGGTCCCAAATTCATTCTGTGCACTATCGAGAACCTCGGATAAGATATCCATATTGTTGAAATCATAAAATAGCGCGGCGGACACCTTGGATTTAAAAAATGATGGCAAATGCGTTCTCTGCACCCTCGAGAACCTCGGATTCGATATCAATATTGTTGAAATCATAAATTTGAACGCCGGCCATCTTGGTTTAAAAAAAACAAAATGGCACGTAACCAAAAATCGTGACGATATGCTATGAAATTTCTCTCATACGAAAATAATAAAGTTTCACTTCAAAAACATACCGACGTATTGAGTACCTCCTCCTATTTTGAAGTCGGTTAAAAATAGTGGCCGTTAATGTTCTCACGAGCACAACTTTTTCCAAACATATGGTAAATTCAGTAATTTAAAAGAAATATTTATAGTGACCATTCAAAGCACTTAGTTTATTTCGATTATTTGACTTTGAATACTAATAACATCATGTGGCGTCGTACATTATAGCCTCCCTTCAATATCTACTAATAAACACAACAAACTATCCCAGCGGAGGAACTCGGGATCTATTGTACTTTCATAGCTGGCAACATATTTTTTTAAATGGCGTATGTTTTGTTTACAAATTAATTTGCTATTTTGACCAATGTATTAGCTTAAATTAAAAGTTGTGAAATAGTATTTAGGTGTGAAATGTGATTTTCTTATCATACTTTTTATTATAAGATGCTTTGTGACACCCTTTCACTGCAAGGTTAGTAATTTTTCAATTAAATTTCGCACAAATTTCGACTGATTGTCCTGGAAGTTGACAGAATGACACTGACGCGGAGTTAAGCGTATGTGGTCATAAACGACCACATTGAAACCGACCGACATATTTGCAACGTTTGCTGTCTTCGTAAAAGCAGCAGTCCCAGCACCAACCGAAGTAATTTGGACATGAGATGGAGCTAGAGTGTCGACGCAAGCCGCATCCCACAGCAGCGCGTTATCCCGTCCCGAAGCTATTAGGGTCAGTCCATCAGGACGCTTGCCATCGCAACGGGGAATACCATTTGGCTCCAAAATGGCTGCTGTGTTAAGACCAGCATATGTCAAAGTCAAAGTCAAATAAAGTTTATTCAAATAGGCTTAATTTAAGCGCTTCTGAATGGTCACTATAAATATTTCTTTTAAATTACCGAATTTACCATATGTTCGTAAACAGTTGTGCTGCATCCAATATATGAGTCGTGTTTAAATTATATAAATTATTTCATGAAAAGTAATAAACAATTAAATGTATAAATATAAATTATCGTATATTGGATGCATCAACCTTTAGAGCTTGAACTCAATGTTTGTGTAAGGATGCTTCGTGAACATGATGATCGTGATAACTGTCACAATTAGTAATTGCATCCAACAAAAATAACATTATTACTAACTTATTAGCTTACTTACTAACTATAACAGGTCGACCTGGCACCACAAGCAGCACCCGTTCACATGTTGACGCATAGACCAACCATCGTACCTTTTTTACAATATATTTGAGGGGATGCCGACGCAAGCAATGCCTGTCCATATCCTGTGGACAATCTCATTAATTTTACGGCAGGATAGCCCGTGACGCCCAAGAGGCATGATTCAATCCCTTTTGCACGCCACATCGGCATTGAGGTCTATCGTTAAATTTTTTATTTTCATGTGGAATAATTTGCTCTGAGTATGTGTATATACCACGAAACAGGTAAACTGTTCTGTTCTTTGTATCAAACAACCTATCAAAATATCAAAATTGTAAAACAGAAAGTGTATTAACACCAGGGATAAAAGTTTTTAAATGAACTCATTTATAACAACCGTATTAAACCTTGTCATAATCAAAATAACTTTAAATCTCTGACAGAGATATATTGGACTTGCAAACTTTGGGTTTAGGGTCTGCTTTCTTGAGATAACAATTCAATAAGTTTTGGATTTGGTTTGAAATCGTGCAACAAATAAAAGATTACATTAAGTTTCTCTTCCACTGATTTAAAAATATTTGTACATGTTGCATTTATGTTATTGATGCCAAACAAAGGAATTTTTATAATTTCTAATTGTTTGTATTTGAGATTGTCCATGCTTATCTCAAGAATGCTGAATGGTTGTGGAGAAAAGCTCATCATTAAAGAACAATCCATGTAAAATATCATCATTTATGAAAAGGTTTGAATCATGCCACAACTGCATACAAATAGTATAAGAAATAATATAGCGGAATTATTGTAACTATTTGCAGTGGGAGGCCCCTTTGCACAGGATGCCGGCTAGATAGGGGGTACCACAATGGCGCCTTTTTCTGCCGTGAAGCTGTAATGTGGAAGCATTAGTTTTGATTTGAAGGGCGCCGTAGCTAGAGAAATTACTGGAGAAATGAGATTTAACATCTTATGTCTCAAGGTGACGAGCGTAGTTGTAGTGCCGCTCAGAATTTTTGGATCTTTCAAGAAACCTAAGCGGCCCTGCATTGTAATGAGTACGGCATCAATTACCATCAGACTGAACGTCCTGCTCGTCTCGTCCCTTATTTTCATTAAAAAAAAAATATAGCGGAGTTATTGTAATGCTATTTGCACCCAATTCTTTTTGGTCCTCAGAACGCTATCATAATAAATTTAATTAAAACAAATAGTGACTCAATTCTTCCACTAAACAGATAAAAAAGTGACGTAATGAAAGAGAGTAGCATATCCCCCTTACCCGCAACGTCTGCGTTCGTATCGTTTTATTCAATTGCGAATCGGTAGCCGTATTTAAACGTGTCATGTACACGCAATCAGTTGCACATTATTAATCAGTTAGTTTATCTCAACATAAGATGCCCTGAAGAAAGTTTTTAATTGTTATTTTCATAACATCAGTTTACGTGATTATAAAGTTGTATATATTATATCTATATATGTATATCTGAAGACAAAGGTTTTCAACAAGTGTATGTTGCCAGTGATGACTTACGGTACACAGACGTGGTGTCTAACTATGGGCCTGATGAGAAAGCTCAGAGGGCTATGCTCGAAGTTACCCTGCGAAATCGAATCAGAAATGAAGATATCCGTAGGAGAACCAAAGTAACCGACGTAGCCCAAATGATTGCGAAACTGAAGTGGCAGTAGCCAGTAGGGTAGAAAAGTCTTTGAATGGCGACCACGTACCGGAAGTCGTAGTGGCCCCCACAAAATGGACCGACGATCTGGTCAAGGTCGCGGGAATACGTTGCGTGAAGGCAGCGCAGGACCGATCGTCCTGGAGATCTTAGTCGGAGGCATTTATCCAGCAGAATCCATAATTACATCCTAATTGGGAATGATATCAGTTATTGAAAAATCTACCATCCATTTATACTTATTATAATATTATTTTTTATTACATATTATACGAACACAAAAAGTTTCATCAATTCGTCGACTTACAAAATAATGTGCCATTAATCAAATTGATTGGCTAAACCCCTACAGATTTTTGCAATAAGGTGAACGATGTTTTTATAAACGGCGTACCCTGGAGAGAAATTGCGTCATCTATTAGTGGTGAAGTAACGACAGCTTTGCGTGTACAAAGGTGTACAATAAATTACTGGTTGTGGGATTTGAATGAAAAATTCTTTAGTAAAATGGAATGGAAAATCTATGGTCTTTGTTTTTCAATTTTATTACTGTTGTTCAGTACTGAGAGTCTGTCACTAAAAGCTTAGTGATAATCTCTATGAAAATGCTTTGTACTATTTATTATAATATTTATAGCAATCAGTTAGTGACCAATTCTTATTGCAGCAATATAATTTATATCTTATACATAAAATTCTCGTGTCATGGTTTTAAACTTTGAACTCCTCCGAAACGGCTAGACCGATTCTCATTTAATTTTGAGTGCATATTGGGTAGGTCTGAGAATCGGACAACATCTATTTTTCATCCCCCTAAATGTTAAGTGTGGTCCACACGAATTTTTTATTTTAATTTTTTTGCCATTTTTTTTAAATTTGTTTGATTATGAGTCAGCATTAAAAAATAGATACAACTTCAAATTTTCACCTATCTACAATCAACAGTTACTTTTGTATCACGATTTTTATATCGGCAATACAACGGTTGCTGGGTCAGCAAGTCATACATATAAAATTCTCGTGTCACGGTGTACGTAATTAAACTCCTCCGAAACGGCTCGACCGATTTTCGTGAATCTTAGCGTGCATATCGGCTAGGGTGGAGAATCGGACAACATCTATTTTTCAAACCCCTAAATTTTAATTTTATTTTTATGTACAAAAATTTTTGTTTTTATTTTTTTATGATACAGCATAAAAAATACGTACAACCCTAGGTTTTCAACCCTCTGCGATCAAAACCTATTTTCGTATCGCGATTTTTATAATATTCTACTTCATGCACAGATCCGCAATAGGGTTGCAAGATGGCAATCGAATATAATTACTTTAGTACGATATATTTGGTAGGTCTGGGAATCGGTTGCATACCAAAAATTTTATTACTTTATATGGCAATACAAATCAAATCAAATCAAAATATTTTATTGCAAGTCCCATTTTACAGTAGGATGGTTGGTACATTAATGGGTAGACAATATGTGACGCCCTGCAAGGGCACAGCAACGTTATACATAAAATAAATAAGTCTTATACATTTTATACATTCTTATACTATATTGTAACTAATTCTCACACTTGTAATTAAAAAATTCGGGTAAATCGTAAAAGCATTTTGAAATTAAAAAATTTTTAAGATGTCTTTTAAATAGAGAAGGCTTCTCTTTATTTTCAATTTCGTTTGGGATGTGATTATAAATTTTTATTGCCATGTGGTGAGGGCTCGATGACACTAATGACATACTTGTTTGGTGGATTTTTAATTTGTTTAAATTTCTATTATTTTGCTTGTTATTTGGTAGTGTTGAGTATAAGTCCGAATGTTTTTTAACAAATTTACATGCTTCTAGGATGTAAATTGAAGTAAGAGTTAAAATTTTGTGTTTAATAAAATATGGTCTACATGAATCCATCTGCTGAATATTTTCTAAAATTCTGAAACATTTTTTCTGTTGGATAAATATATCTTTTATTTCACTACAGTTTCCCCATATTAATATTCCATATGATAATCTAGAATGTGCATATGCATAGTAAGCAGCAAGGGCAGATTTGAAATCTGTTACGCGTTTTAGTTGGTAAAGAGCATAAGTAAAAGATGACATTTTGCTTTTTAATTTCTGTGCAACGTTTGCTGGGTCAGCTAGTTTTCTATTTATAATTGTGGATCTTGGATATAATTTACATTACTTACGATATTATTATTGTGAAAACTTCTTTAGCACCGTTGTTGTGATTTTAAAGTCGATGAAACGAAAAAGCTACAGTAAAAGAAACAGGCACATAAATTTATAAGATATTCTAACGTGGGAGAAAATGAGATAGGAAGCATTATACAGTTTTTTTTGTACCAGGCGATCATAGCTGAAGTAGAGATTGTCTCATGTATGACGCGAGTATACCTTAATATATTCTGATGTCATGCGCACGACGATGTGATGCGTTGGATGGTTCTCTCTGCATCTTCTACCGCATTTATCACCGGGAGTGCTCAGAGGAGCTGTTCGGGTTGATTCCAGCGGCCGAATTCCACCATCGGACATTACGTGCAAAGTACCATCCGCATCACGTAGACGTCTGGCATTCCACAACCGCGCGTTTTGTTCGAAATATCTTGCCTCGCACAGCCACTTTGTGGAATCAACTACCGGCAGCGGTCTTCCCGAACAGATACGACTTAGGGACCTTCAAGAAAAAAGCATACTCCCACCTTAAAGGCCGGCAACGCATTTCTTGACACACCTGTTGTTGCGGATGTCCATGGGCGGTTGCCTCACCTCTCCCCATCCCGTGAGCCACTTGCCCGTTTGCTCCTCTCATATATAAAAAAAAAATGTCTTTATAGACACCAGATACACCAGACACCAGAACATGAATATGGTAGCGGTGATAGTAATGTCTTTCATAGCGGTTGAAGTCATCATCATCATCAACCAAAAACATGTACCAGGGCTTCATATGCAGTTAGCATCTTAAAATTATTATACAACTGCTGAACATCTTGTTTCACTTCTAGCACGTATGAATTGCATACATGTTGTTAATTTCTATTATTATTATAGAGCTGAATTGTTTTTTTTTTAATAAGAGCCAATCTATAAGGAATAAAACATAGAAGACTGTTATTAAAATCCATCCAGTAGTTTTTTAGGGTTCCGTAGCCAAATAGCAAAAAAACGGAATCCTTATGGATTCGTCATGTCTGTCTGTCCGTCCATATGTTACAGCCACTTTTTTCCGAAACTATAAGAACTGTACTGACGAAACTTGGTAAATAGTAGGTTCCCCATACTTTGAACTTAAACCCAAAAACTTTTTTTTCATCAAACCCATAAATATTACTAAGTATGGGGAAGACCCAAATTTTTTGTTTTTTTTCTAGGTTTGTGTATTAAATATATAAATCTTAATGCGATTCACAAAATACATCTACATACCAAGTTTTAACTGTATAGTTCTTATAGTTTTGGAAAAAAGTGGCTATAACATACCCGGAGAGACATACAGACATTTTTTGCCATTTGGCTACGGAACCCTACAAAGTATGACTCGTGTAAGGCCAATGCCTTCACGTCAAATAGCCAATGCTATTTGACGTTTGAGTATGTTTGTTGCATCACTTTACATATTAATTTGTAATTGAAATGATTTGCAAAACGATGAAAATGTAAATCTCTATTTAAAAGAGTGGCAATGAGTTTCTTTCTACCTCTTCTCATTAGCTGAACCCTTTACGAAGTAGCAGTAGATTGAATAAGAAATTTTTTGACATTCATAAGTGTCATTTCCGTGACCTACATGAATAAAGGGGTTTTGATTTGATTTGACTAATTAACTAAATGTACCCTATAGCAAAGTGGTGCTGCAAGTACTTTCTACTGAACAAAGTAAGTGCCTGAAAAAATTTGACCTAAATGAAGTTACACGTGCAAAATAAGTTCCCCAATATCGCAGCGCTTCAAGCGCTGTAAGGTGGCAGCAAGAACAGGCGCAATTGACTGTTAAACATAATATATCTCGCGACACTGGACACATTGCATATAATACTCTCTGTTGCCGCTACTATGTGCTCTCGATGCGAACGAGTTTCAAGAATTTTCATATCCTATTTCGAGCCTATTGCAACACCAATAGTAACACATATAACTATTCAATTCAATTTTCTTTATTTGCGAATTTGGGTGATATACAGGTGTTGAATATAAACGAAAATATATGACAGGCAAACTCTGCTTAGTTACAGCATGCAACATTAAAAGAAACATATTACTATACTATTACATAATGTTCTTAATATTATCATTTAAAATGTCTAATGTTCATTAATATAATTATTATATGACGAAAATCTAAATGTCAAAAAACTAAATAGATGTCAAAAACAATATTTATAATAGTTAAAAATTTTCAGTAATAAACTGATTGTATACAATGTCTTATCTATTAGAAACATTTTAACTTTTTTTTTAAATTCGGGATAAACGAGGCCCAGCGCAGAAGAGGCTTTTTGTAAAATCGGCACAACTACTGGGTGGCTGTTGGAGCTCAATGGCATGTCTTTTCCTCTTGCGATTATGAATCAATGTACAAAATTTTATAAAGATTTAATGATTCAATAAAATAGTAATTTTAAGCGGCTGCCATCTTGTTTTTTTATGTATATGAATATAATATTATACGCTATACGCGAACTGACAAATAACTTAAAAAAGTGTGTGTTTACTTATGTATGCAAGCAAGAAGTGATACTTCTTCGGCCTAACGAAGCAAGAATCATTAAAATGATTTATCCCTCGTGCTATTCTACGTTTTTAGAAATAACAATTTTGTAAAAATCTTGCAACGATGGCTTTGACAATTTAGTATTAAATAATAAATACGGCTGTATGAGCTTGAAGCCTTTGCCTGTCCTAATAATGGACGAAAAAGCAAAAAAAAAACGAATGACGTAAACGCCAGAAAATTTTAGGAACCAACTTCAACCTGTTACTTTTGTGTTGCAGTGATGCACGCGCCTCACTGCAACAACCAACCTAAAGAAGTATAACTTCAAAAATCTATAGTTGAAGATTAAATTCCAATAAAAATATGTAATAATTTATAAACAAATTGTCCAGAGTTTTAAAAATAACGTGTTTCAGATTATGATCTCAGATGGATATTGAATTTGAACAGCTCGGTTTATGTGATGTAATTATGATATTACCGCAGTAATATAGTCGTCCTCTACTCTACTACAACTCTTCCGTTTTCTGATTTTATTTCGAAATTTGCAGGAACGAAGCAGGATTTTTTTTCTATGAAATTAAGGTACGAGACGAGCAGGACGTTCAGCTGATGGTAATTGATACGCCCTACCCAGTACAATGCAGTGCCGCTCAGGATTCTTGAAAAACCCAAAAATTCTGAGCGGCACTACAATTCCGCTCGTCACCTTGAGACATAAGATGTTAAGTCTCATTTGCCCAGTAATTTCACTAGCTACGGCGCCCTTCAGACCGAAACACAGTAATGCTTACACATTACTGTATCACGGCAGAAAAAGGCGCCGTTGTGGTACCCATAATCTAGCCGGCTTCCTGTGCAAAGGAGCCTCCCACTGGTAAGGTTTTCTCTGAACTGAAAATAAGTATATCGTTTATTTTTTTTATTTAATTCACAAAACGTCACCGAAAATGTCTTGAGATTCATGAGACACTCGAAATTTTTTAAAGATAAAATATATAGGGTGGTCCAACCAAAACGCACAATGTTAACTGTAACAAAAAGTTTTCAGAGAATTATCTTAATATTTTTAATTATGTTAGTTACTTCAATAAATTAATATTAAGACTCACCTTCTTTTAAGCTTGCTTGCTATCTTATTTTTTTCCAAACTCATTGATTAAGAGATAGTTACAATAATATTGCAATAGATTACCATGAAAAGAGTAGGTATAGGAGATACCCCCGATGCTGGTCGCTCCTTCGTTAAGCCAAAAATCATGAAACCGATTTCTGACACGTTTTCTTTCAAATATCCCCAAAGAAAGAAATCCAACGATGTCAAATCACATGATCGTGGCGGACAATTAACATCGCCACGACATGAGATAAAATGGTTACTGAATTTCTATCGCAAAAGAGCTATTGTTTATTTGGCTGCATGGCAATTGGCACCATCCTTTTAAAACCATATAATTCAAGTCCATATCCTAAATTAAGCCACAAGAAGTCCGTCATCTTCTCGCAATAGAGAGCCCCATTCACGGTAACTGCTTGGCCGTGGGGTCCACATATTACCCATCTAGCAGATATACTCAGCTCTGCGGCATATGCAGTTAGAAAGATTAGAGAGTACACGAATGTTGCGACCGCTAGATTAGTGTACTTTAGTTATTTTCACAGCATCATGACGTACGGTATATTACTATGGGGTCATGCTGCTGACATTGATATAGTGTTTGCACTGCAAAAGAGAGCTGTTCGTGCTATATATCAGCTTGGTTATAGACAGTCTCTCAAAGAAAAATTTAAAGAAATAAATATTATGACTGTTCATTGTCAGTACATTTATGAAAATTTAATATATGTTCACGAAAATCGTCACCTTTTTGCTCTTAATAGTGATTTTCATTATTATAACATTAGAAATAAGGGATTGCTGGTAACTAATTCTAGTAGGCTTCATAAGATACATAATAGCTTTAAGATTTGATCGATCGACTCAGTTTTTAAGCAAATATAAATAGCGCGTGCTAATTTAGAATAATATGTAAATCATGCTTGTTTTTAATTATAATAATTGTATAAAGTTTTGTTTGATCCAACCTCTCTTTGTTAAGCTTCTTTTATGACAATGTTATAATTAATATTCATATACAATATTCTCAGCAACAATCGAAAAATAAAATCGGTAAGTATTCTTATTTTGTGTTTCAGTAAATCTGTTTATTGCGTCGAGAACAAGTCGTTGGGGATATCCAGTTCAGTATTGCCCCAGAATGCTTTTCTGGTACAAAAACACTTGGATCTGGCGATAAAATTCGAATAGTATTTTTATCGAAAAATACAAAATATATAAGGAGAGAATTATTAAAAATATTTTTATGTTTTAATTTGTATATAGTTAAATATAGATGTAGGAATGGAATTGCACGTCTCCTGTTTGTAAGTGTACACCGAAGAATCATCAAGGCTGGAATCGTACCGCTTGAACTTTGGTATCGCGAATTTCCATGTGGGTTTTTTTGATTTTGTGATTTTTCCAATTTGCCCCTTTTTTATGAAAACAGCTCAAAACAAAAAGAAACATAGATTCATCACACAATAGTTATTTATGCAACTGTTGTGTAATAAGGGATATTAAAACACGAATGTGGATTCATCTCACGAGGCGAAGCCGAGTGTGATAATAGTATCACATGAGTGTTTTAATACCTAATTATCAACAGTTGCATACAAGACGTTATCTACACCCTTAATATGAATTCGTCTATAAAAGATTTTGAAGCAGTTAGCTTACTGCTAACATAAGAAAGTCAGTCCTAGTAACATCATCCAAACGAGTGTTGTGATGTTGTACTGAACTTCATTACAACACTCGTTTGGATGATGTAATGGTTATTAGGACATTGGGTGTTTTAATGTTGGCAATAAGCTCACTGTTTTAGAATCTTTAATAGAGGATTTAAGGGATGGGTGCAGATTAAATTATCACACGTACCGGGATTCCAACCCTTAGCTCAGAGGTCTGCAGACTTAGCCAACTTTACTTTTTACAGCCGTTAGCGCTTTAGTACACAGTAAATGTGTGGGAACGACATTATTGTGATCAGAATTGTCAAATCCTAGCCGAATATAAGCCTTCTAGCCTAAGCCGTCTAGTCCACTGGGCTATAAGGTTGTCACTCAAAAATATTGATTATATATATTAAAATCAAAAACTCATTTCCAAAAAAAGGGCCAAGTGCGAGTCGCACTCGCCCATGAGAGGTTCGGTAGCAGCAAGTAACAGAATATTAAAGTTCTTGTCGTTCGTTGTAACTTTGATTGATGTTTTTATAATTATGTATTTATTTTTCAATTAAGTTATTGATTATACGATTTATAATATATATGATCCTTATATATATCCATCTAATGCATATCAATAAATTTATATTCATTTATAAAAGGCATTTTCTCAAAATATATGGATATACTAGATACTACTACCGCTTCGGAAACAAATGGCGCTCTGAGAGAAAAGAAAGGGCGCAAGAAACTCTCCCAGTATTAATTTTGTGCGCTCTTTTTAATAAAAATATACAATATTGTACTGTCATTGCTATTGCTATAAAATAATCATAGTCTAGTCCCCGGCTGTCCGATCACTTAGATATTCAGCTGTGGAGTAGTAGGATCTACGACAATTTTTTTTTATAAAAACATTTAAATTTATTTATAGAAATGCCTGAACAGTGGCTAGGACTTTAGTATAAAAGTGTATACATGTACCATTAAAGCTATTATGTATTTTATGAAGCCTACTAGAATAAGTTAAAAGCAATCCGTTATTTCTAGTGTTATAATAATGAAAATCACTATTTAGAGCAAAAGGTGACGATTTTTGTGAACATATATTAAATTTTCATAATTGTACTGACAACGAACATTCATAATATTTATTTCTTAAAATTTTTCTTTGAGATACTTTCTATTCTCTTTACTATGGTAATTGAATATGTTCGAGTACGAGATTAAAGTATTAGTAAGAGTTAGAACTTCATAACCAAACCATCGCTTATTAATTGAGTTTATTATATCGTACAATAAATTCTAATTTAAAATAAATTAAGATAATATTATGTGTTCCAATATGGTATGATTAATGGGGTATAATTTACGGTAACAGCTTGTACAAAGTTAAGGGAACTTAGTACGCCGATCGGCCGGATTTAAGTTTTATCCCGAAAATATTTTGTGGAATATTGTAATAATAAATGAAAATTTGTCAAGAACTGCTCGAACTCGTTTCACGGACTCCATTATTAAGTTGGCTCGTAAATTTCCTGTGACTCCGGGATTGATCGGGGTGTGATCCTCCAGGTATTGGAAATATAACATTGTTTTGTTTTATGTGAACAAGTTATGAGACAGGAATTGGAATTACAATCAGGAAACAAGAATGTTTGATTTTTCATTCTTGAAACATTCTAATCGACGTTGCAATTGCTGTAGCTAGTGTAATTACTGGGCAAATCAGACTAAACATCTTATGTCTCAAGGTGGCGAGCGCAATTGTAGTGTCGCTCAGAATTTTTCGGTTTATCAAGAATTCGGAGCGGCACTGCATTGTAATGGGCAGGGTATATCAATTACCATCAGCTGAAAGTCCTGCTCGTCTCGACCCTTATTTTCATAAAAAAAAATTGGGCTTTTCAAACATAAGATGTTAAATTTAATTAGCACAGTAATTTCACTAGCTACCGTACCCTTATACATCTACATAGACAGTAACAGTAGTGAAAACATCGAAAATTATTGAGGTTGACAGTTAGCCTTATTAGTTAGTTATTTATTTATGAAAATAAGGGTCAGCTAATAGTAATTGATACGCCCTGCCCAATACAATGCAGCGCCGCTCAGGATTCTTGAAATACCCAAAAATTCTGAGCGGCACTACAACTGCGCTCCTCACCCTGAGACAAAATGTCAAGTCTCATTTGCCCAGTAATTTCACTAGCTACGGCGCCCTTCGGACCGAAATACAGTAATTCTTACACATTACTGCTTCACGGCAGAAATAGGCGCCGTTGTGGTACCCATAATCTTGTCGGCATCCTATGCAGTGGATCCTTTTAGGTATATAAAGTGACATACAAATCGCGAGACGTAGCTTGTCACGCTCTCTAAAGTAGCCTGGCCTGTTTTCATCGTTGTTAGCAGCAAGAGGCTCCATCAAGCTAAAACACAATAATGATTGCACCAACTGCTTGAAGGAAGAAAAAGAATCCAATGGTAAGTAAATTTGTCCAATGCAAAGAAATGTGATGTCACACCATGTCAATGATGTTTTCTTAGTGTCTTTAACTAACTCCAATTCTGTAGGTTATCATGAAATCAACACCAAAACTATTAAAGAGTGTGCTAAGCAATTAACTGAAATCTTAACACATTTAATAAATATAACATTTGATACGAGCACTTTTCCTGACGCCCTGAAATATTCAATAGTCAAGCCATTCTTTAAAAATTGTGAAAAATGTAATATCAATAATTATCGTCCAATATATTCGATACCCATATTGTCTAAGATATATGAAAAGTGCATATATAGAAGATTAACCGGCTATTGCAAAAAATTTCATATAAATAGCAACGAACAGTTTGGCTTTCAAAAAAATAAGTCCACTTCATTAGCGGTATTCACTCTTGTAAAGTCTATAATTACAAGTATCAAGAATAGCAATCTAACTACTCGACTATTTTTAAAATCTCAAACCCCTTCGACATAGTCTCCCACGATCTGTTACTTAATAAGCTTGAAATTGTCGGTATCAGCCGGGCTAAGATGCGCAACGCGCGGCATATGTCGCGACGCGAGAGACAAAAGTTGTCGACATCGGTTAATTTCTCGTTTTATAACATCATGTCACAAAGAAAACTAAATTAAAAAACTGCGTGTATTTATTATATAAGTGAAAATTCATCACAACCAAATTGACAATTCGAAATACAAGTAAGACATGCTATAGAGTATTGGTCCTGGCTACTGAAAATAAAAAATAAAATTGCGTGCGTACAAAGTACACATATCAGAAGTGAAACCTGCATTGCGTATGAACCTCTAAACTGCATATGAAGTCCTGGTACATGTTGCTAGGATGACACATGATTTCAACCGCTATGAAAGACATTAGTATCACCGCTACGATATTTATGTTCTCCTGGTGTCTATATAGTAATACATCGATTGCATGAAGACTGAATACATTAAAGGTATATTCGCAACAATGTCTTCTTCAACTATGACCTCCTGGTACCAAAACACTGTATAATGATTTCTATCTCCTAATCTCCCACGTTAAATTTTATGACATTATGTGTCTGTCTCTTTTTACTGTCACGCTTTTTCTTTGCATCGACTTTCAAACCTAACGATGTTAAAGAAGATTTCACTTCAATAAAAACATTTACAATTTTGATAATATGACACTAAGAATGTATTAATTTCTCTGGTGTTGCAACCCGTTGCAAGGCGACCCGTAAGCTCCATTGTGCATTAAAAAAAGAAATATAGATAAGTATTGTTTAGACAAAATATCTAATTTAATTCTCGTAAAGTTCCGTTGAAATACTACAAAGAATAAACAGCAGTACAAAAGTATGAGCTCATTATAATAATTAACCTAAAAGCAACAAGCACTCCGCAGATTTGATAATGACATGTAAGACCTTTCACAACACAATTTCACGTAAATGTGTTTCATTAATATAAATCCAGTATGAGTCATATTTCATTTAAATTATTATTGTGATATTCAAAGTATGATACGCGAGGCATATTCAAGGATATCTTACAATTTTTAACCAACGTCATAAAATGGGAGGTTATCAATTGGACTGTATTTTTGGTGAACCGATTTTAATGATTCTTTTTTTATTTGAAAGCCGGTGCTTCCCGTGTTGCATTATTTTTACCCAAGCATGTCTTATCGTAAATAATAAATATAAAACTTCAATTTTGTATTCAAATAAACAAAAACAGATGACTGTAAATTATCAACAAAAATGTACCTGTTTACACCCGACTACCCTTATGTTGCGACTAACTGAGAGCTGGTAACCATATTTTTTTCAATAAAACAAACTTACATAATTTCCTATAAAATGAAGTACAGTTTATTAAGAACAAATTGAAAGGTGAAAATTATATCACAAAATTAATTATACTAAATTAAACTTGCCCTGTGCTTCCTTAGGCGGAGAAAGAATAGGGGCTTAAAAGGAATAGGGGAGTTCCAGGCCCAAGGGTGTCGTAAGAGGCGACAAAACACTCTGGGCGTCATAAATAGAGCACGGCAATACTTCAAGCCGGCGCACGTTCGAGTGCTCTACAAAGCCCAGTATCAGCTTGAATTGTCGGAGATCCAGTGCTCTGTGCACGGCTGGATCACTTGGCGTTGAGTAGAGTCGTCGCTTAATTGTGTCTTCCACCGCATTCATCACGGGGACTGATCTAAAAAATACCTTTGAAAAAAGCGCGTCTTCGTCTTTAAAGGCCGGCAACGCTCCTGTGATTCCTCTGGTGTTACAAGAGAATGTGGGCGGCGGTGATCTCTTAACACCAGATGACCCGTAAGCTCATTTGTCCTCCTTTTCCATAAGAAAATACAGGTACTTGCGGTTTTTTTTTATAGGCAGCTAATCACTATTACATACTGCCTAAAGGTTCCTTTAAAATTAGTTTTATGAAACAAAAGACGTACTTTTCTTCTTGTACTATAAGTAGATACAAAGTCTTTGATTAGACATATTCTTGATGAGTTTTTTGCATGTTCATCTCTCGAGCTCTACTTTTTCCAAACAAATGTTTCATTCAGTTATTTTAATTTAATATTTATAATGACATTTCAAAAATGCTTTGTTAAAGGTTTTGAATAAGGTTTATTTGTCTTGCCTATAAGCTAGTGAAATTACTGGGCAAATGAGACTTAACATCTAATGTCTCAAGGTGACGAGTGCAGTTGTAGTGCCGCTCCGAATTTTTGGGGATTTTCAAGAATCCTGAGCGGCACTGCATTGTAATGGGCAGGACGTATCAATTACCATGAGCTGGACGTCCTGCTCGTCTCATCCCTTATTTTCATAAAAAAAATTGGTTAGCGGAACTTAATTTAATTAGTAAGTTTCGGTAACTACTTAATAGTTCTCCCACTACCTATCACATCATTACACTATCTTTACATGGAAGACCTTTTAAAAGTAATGATTTTTAAAAGTTATGATTTAAACATTATACGTTCAGGACGCATAAAGGTTATGTCAAATTATTACTGTCAGAATAGCGGAAACGCGAGCGTACGTGTGGAAAGCCCACGTAAAGTTTTCAGAGCTTCTATTTTATGCCTCGCGTAAAGATAATTGAGATATTACATTGTTTGTTTTGATGAAATTGACCTAAATAAAAACATTCCGAAAAAGGTTTTGAAAGGTTTCCAAATAGTTCGCTTTTATACTTTGATTACATATTTATGTACTCTGTTGTCGACCCTTTTAATGATGACAATGAAGTGGTTAGGGTCCTTCTTGCTTTTTTTTTTCATGAAAATAAGGAACAAGACGAGCACGACGTTCAGCTGATGGTAATTAATACACCATGCCCATTACAACGCAGCGCCGCAAGATTATAGAATAATCCAAAAATTTTGAGCGGCGGTACAATTGCACCTTGAGACATTAGATGCTTAGTCTCATTTGCCCAGAAAATAAAATAAAATAAATAAAAATTAAAGATAAAGAATTCTATTAAAAACGATAGAATTAACGAAGATTAGAATCAATCATGTTACCCGGGGATGGATAAATAATTTATATTCAAAAAAAGCGCGTACACCCTCCTTAAAGGCCGGCAACACTCCTGTGATTCCTCTGGTGTTGCAAGCGAATGGGCGGCTGTGATCACTTAACCGTACGCTCGTTTGTCCTCCTTTTTAACCGACTTCAGAAAAGGAGAAGGTTCTCAATTCGTCGGTATGTTTTTTTTATGTTTGTAACCTCAAAACTTTCGACTGTGTGAACCGATTTTGATAATTCTTTTTTTATTTGAAAGCTGGTCTGACGATGTCATCCATGAGAATACCATAAAAGTCTTAAATTTGCT
>CATIXQ010000025.1:9927675-9944492 GCA_949711755.1 Leptidea juvernica
ATACCATAAAAGTCTTAAATTTGCTATACATACGTATAGCAAATTTAACGAGCGAAATTTAGCGACAAATTTACGAATAACTCAAAGTCGCGCTAACTGATTTAAATGATTATTTTTTTACCGTCAAAAATATACTTCAAAGGTAGTTTGGTGAGATTTTGATTAGTTTCTGATAATGGGATTACAGTAAGGGAACAATCTGTGGCAGAATTCCCAACTGTCTTTAATCAAATTGCAAAACGCTCACGTTAACTACTGCATTGTAAAATTTAGTATATCTACACATATTTAGACAAATTGTTAGTAAGTGTCCTTCAAATTAACTTAAAATCAAAAAATAACATAAAAATAACCGACAACACTATTCCAAGACAATAGATGTAATATGCACTAAAAAGTATAATTGCGTATTTTTATACAATCTAATTAAATAATCTAATTCTAGTTACGGTTATTGCTATTTTTGGAGTCGGTGTCAGCCAATGTAAATTTGTAACGACCTACATAGTTAGGTGAGATGTGCTTGAGTCGTATACGCAACGTGAGGAGGCGAGAGCGGGGCCGCGGCGGGAGGACACCGATTCCAAAACTAACAATAACTGTAACTAGAATTAGTTTAATTAATTGTGTAAACATTACTGTGTTTCGAACTGATTTGCGCCGTAGCTAGTGAAATTACTGGGCAAATAAGTATATAATTTTTGGGTTATACAATAATCTTGAGCGGCGCTGTATTGTTATGGGCAGGGCGTATCAATTACCATCAGACACAAAGATGTAAGATTCACTGAGACCGACATATTTGCGACGTTTGCTGTCTTCGGCAGTCGAAGCAGCAACCCCAGCACCAACTAATGTAACTTGGATATGAGAAGGAGCCAGAGTGTCAACGCAAGTCAAGAAAAGAAAAAGAAAAAAGAGAGATATTAAGTAAAGAATATACTAATAATATGATAATACTTAGATTTAAGATAAATTAGTAGGTATTATTTTTCTAGTATATGAGGTTATCTGGGAAGAGGTTGCTCGGTTTAAAAATTGCCGCAGAACATTTACAAAAAAAGAAAACACGAGACGTGTGAGAATGAGAATGTATTGATCATGAAAATGAGTGTAGTAATAATAAATAAAAGGTTGTAGAAAACTGTACAGCCAAGCCTCCGGAGTCCATCATAAGTAAGCTCGTAAATGTTCCGCGCGAAAGCGAATTTAAATTATGAGTAATATCTTATAAGGGGAAGGCTCGCTCTCAATAAATTTTAAACAAAATAATCTTATGCGTTACGTAGTCGGCAAGAGTTTCATCTACAGGAGTAAAAATTACTTAGGCGCAAGAATTATCTTGATCTTTTTGAAGTAAAACTCTTCTTTAGGCACGACTTGGGGGTAACTCTTGTTTTCTGATGGAAGTAACGCTCAGTACAAAAGTCAATTGAAATAATTTTTAAGCCGTTTTAATTAAATAGTTTTAAAAAATATTTTAAAGTGCTCAGTAATATTTTTTAAAAATCTCCAGGTGTTATTATTGTTTCTTTATTACTTCTATTGCAATAAATAATATATACGTTTTCAGAAATTTTCTGACATTCGTTAATTTGTTCTTGGTTTTTTTTTTCGTTTCCATTATTAGGATAGGCAAGGATTCGAGCCCATACAGCCATATTTGTTAATATTGAATAATAACGTCATATTTATATGTGCTAATAATAATATAACGTTCAATTTCTCATTATCAATTATTTTATTAGTCAGTGAAAATTTTAAAATGTGCGTATGGACAATGAACTGAATTATAAATAGAATATATAATGAAAATAATAATCAGTCGAATAAAATGGCGGAATCCCAGGAACATTTTACTCTTTCATCAATAAATAAGAAAAAAAGAGAAAATCAAGAACCTGATAATGAGCTGACCTGTAAAAAGTGTAAGTTTTTATATTCTGATGAATAATAATATCAAAATATAACATTATATCATTCATCATATATAAAATCTCACTTGATAAAATAATGTGAATTATATTATATTTTAATAAAGGCATTTTTTTTATTTTAGATGAAGAAAATGCCAACTTTACTCAAAAGATGAAGTTATATCATCAGCTTTTCCGAGAAAAAAATAGCAAAAAATCTAACAATACTCCTAGCTCTTCAGTAATACGTGAGTGCTTAGTTGTGATTATGTATTTTTATAACGAAAAGTATATAAATTTAAATGAACATAACAGACGCCTCTGACAATCTAACATAATAATATATATTATAATCTCTACATATAATAAAATCGTAACAAATAAATGAAATTGAAAACAAAATTTTATGAACGATGCGTGACTCGAAGCCGCGACCCCTCACGTTCCGTGCGAGTGCTCTCCCAACTGACCTAATCGTTCGAGTGACGTATCGTCATAAAATCTTGTATGCTTTGTTCAACTCTCTGGTTAAATGTATGTTAAATTATACATGCTGTATGATCTGCAAGCAACACAGAAGCTATAATAGAAGCCTATAAGATTATTTGTCTGCTTGTCCCGTTGTTTTTTGAAGTGAAAACTTCTTTAGCGGCGTTCAGCACTTTTCTTGAGATGGGAAAAATTATTTAACTCGCGTCAGGACACGTGGCCTGATCGAAAATTCGTAAGACAGTCGTTGAAATTACGGGTGAAAGATTTGTACTTCTAACTAATAATAGTTCGGCTATTTTAATTCATATGATAAAACGGTTGTTGGATCAATGGTTGAATCACTGTGATTGCGTAGACGAAACACCGCGTGGTCGAGGGATAGAATCGCAGCCGTGAAATATTATCATAGTTCGTTTTGGATGAAAGTCAATTTTTCTGAGAATTAAATTTTTGAATGTAATATAGATTATCATTTTTGAGTACCATAGAGCAATCAATGAATATTGTATTTAGCCACATAAATAATGCTAGTACTTTTATACTGATAAATAAAGCAATTCCTGCGAAATTATTCCCTAACCATTCAATAATATTCAAAAATACACAACGTTAATGTTCAAGTTTTCACTTCTGCCGGCACTCCCAGCGTGATACCCTCATTTTTGTTGTCTGTTTCAACCCCTAATTGGAAAAACCACTCAGTGAATTCAATTCAATACACAAAAGTTCCTTTTCAATATCTAAATCAGACAATAAACAAAACAAACAGATTGTCTCGTCACCAAAAAACTAGATATAACCGCTTAAGAATAAATCTCGTACTTGAAGTTACAAAGTTTTAATGATGTGACTCGATACCATTCAGGCCACCGGAAAGAATATAAACATAAACACCCGAAATAACTCTGACAAAAAGGAAATCGCTCATTGTGAAAACTAAAACCAAGATGTTTATAGCAAAGAGTCCTTTAACATAAAGTATTGACAGATAGGCACCAATTTTTGGATATTATAATAGGCAAGCTGAAAACTTGTTCCGTATTATACCCCAACTCGGAGCTGCAGACCTGGCGGGTGAGTAGCGGGGTTAAATGAACTCCTAAAGTTTTAAAAATATCATTTTTATTTTTCTTCTTATATGTTGTAGTTCTATGTTTAAAGAATAATATCTGGACGACCGAGCCTTGCTCGGATATGGATGTACAAAACTTGAACAAAAAAAAAACTAATAGGCTGACGTTGTCGGGGAATTCGAACCCTGGTCTTCTGCTTGCCGGATCACCCAATGTCCCATCTGAGCTATTATAATCCTGTATAATTGTGTGTGTGTTGAGTGGTGAAATTTACCTTAACATCAGAATACACTGATGTTATTGTAGCTGTTTTTCATTAAAACACGGATAAGACTTCATTTTTCAAAATTGAAACCTAGTTTCCGAGATTCAGATTATTTATATACAAGAATTGCTCGTTTAAATATATAAGATAACAAAAAATAAGCCAGACGAATTAGTAGGGGCCTTAACATTGCCAGGAACGTGCAAAAATAAAAAAAAACGGGAATTTGTGCTAAAAACCGCTTGTTTTTATAAACAACTCGGACGTTAAAACTTTGCTCAGATTTTACTTACGTTAAACTTAGCTGATTTTGGTGAAACGCACATTTGTTTTTTGTATTCAGATATCTTAGCTTAAGCTCAGTATAATTTCAGCTGTCAAATGACTATTAAAACGAATAAAAAGTCTGAGCAAAGTCTTAGTATGCTGTATAGATCTCAGCCTTCATCATCATCAGCTGGAAGGCAACCGCTACTGGACAAAGGCCAACGTATTCCGGCGATCTTGGCCAGATCTTCGGTCCATATTGTGGGGGCCTTACCAACACCGCGTCTTCCGGTACGTGGTCGCCATTCGAGGACTTTACTGCCCCAACGGCCATCTGTCCGAACTATGTGCCCTGTGTGAACTGTGCCCTGCCCACTGCCACTTCAGTTTCGCAATTTTCGGGGCTATTTTGGTGAGTTTGGTTCTCCTACGGATTTCCTCATTTTTAATTCGATCTCAGCCTTACAGAGGCTGAAATTCTAATTTTAATATTTTTATTAAGAATAGGATAGGGATCACTAATATATGTCAAAATATACTATAATAACCCATTCGAAAATTTATGCCTCAGACCTGAGAAGAAGCTCTTCTGAGTTTCTTGTGCCCGGCAAGAAACTCAGAAGGCAGAAGGTCACATTTATAATATATATTTTTTTGTATAAAATAAAGGACGAGACGAGCAGGATGTTCAGCTGATGGTAATTGATATGCCCTACATGCATTATTGCCATTACAATGCCGTGCCGCTCAGGATTCTTGAAAAACCCAAATTTCTGAATGGCACTACAATTGCGCTCGTCATCTTGAGACATAAAATGTTAAGACTCATTTGCCCAATAATTTCACTAACTACGGCGCCCTTCAGACCGAAGCACAGTAAAGTTACTGTGTTTCGGTCAGAAGGGTACACATTACTGCTTCACTGCAGAAATAGGCGCCGTTGTGGTACCCATAATCTAGCCGGCTTCCTTTGCAAAGGAGTCTCCCGCTGGTATACATATATAGGCTTACCTAGCTCGCTACATTCCCACGTCATCCAACCATTGACGTCTTTATCAGCCTGCATCAGCGGTGGAGATGATGAAGCTGAGAATGGAGTAACCAATGGCTTATATATAAGTAAAAGTAATCATTTTTTATTATAAGAGATGATGAGGTAACAAGACGATCACCTAATGATAAGTAAAATTGCCCTGCCCACTACGATGGCGCTCAGCATTCTTAAAAGGCCCAAAAATGCCAAAAAGAAGACAGATAACGACAGAACAAAAAATGGTTTATTCGGTTTCCGGCAAGAAGTTTAAAAGCTAAGTAGTAGTAGGTAATAAATAGATATAAAATAAATTTTTCTTTAATTTTTGTTATATTATCTTCCTTTTCCAATGGGTTTCATCCTACTATTTTGTTTTTGGTTTCATATATTATCGACCCTGGCATATAATATCCCCTACAACCACAGACGTACTGACGCTGTCTATCATGCATTCGAACACTTTATTTTTTTTTCTACTCCTCTACTTTTATATGCCATTTATACAGTCACAATCACTAATATAAGTACATACTTTATTGAGTCTTTGAAAAATTGTATACTCTATGGCCTAAAAAAGCATTGTTTATCGTACTATAATATCGCATACAAAAACACAGTTGTATTGGTGCCACAGATAACTAAATCTAGGTATGGTATGGTAGGTTCATAGAAATAGTAATGAATACGTAGTACATACTATGCATACACAATATTTGCATGTTTAATAAGACTAAATAAGAATAATTCAACAAGAAAACAATTTGTCATTATAATTTGCGAAGATGCTGCTACATATTTTGTATTGTATTAAGTTTTCCGCGTTGGCTGTATATACAGTATATTCGGAGTATTATCGTATCTATATGGGTATCTTTGGTTGTCTATTCATATTCATACGTGACTATCATGGGAAAAATAGTGCAGTGGATTCCCCTTGCCTTCTGCACCAGTCATTTCAGAAGTTATTTAGTCTTCAAGGCCGCTGTAGCCTCTTCCAACCGGTTTCCCAGTCAGGTGTATGGTTATACCGCCATTAACTCGGTCGCCATATCCTCGTCTGTTGTCTAGCAGGGAGCACCACGGAGCGGTAACATAAGGAAGGGTCAACGGCAGTAGGTCAAGAGGACGCTCCCCTATGCGCTGGACAGACCAGATCAAAGCCTCAACCAATACTCCCCTCAACACATGTGCCAGAGAAGCAATAGCCAGGGATAACTGGCGTAGAATCGTTCGTCGTTCGACGTGACCACGACTGCTCTGTCAAGAGTAATCCGACGAAGAAGAAGAAGAAGAATATGGGTATCATATATATATGGGTATCCTCGAAGGAAAAATGAAACTACTCACCAGAGACAGGTACGTCCAATGTAAACAATACATTTCTCGCCCATTTAAGCGGCAACTTGAAAACTTGTGGTATTTGTTTGTTAAATAAATGAAATTACCAAGTCGTAGAATAAATACTGTATGCGACACGTTGTATAACTAAGTTAAAAAACGCTCGTGGCGTCTTTCATTGCACCCTTCGCCTGCGGCTCACATCGAAATCACGACAAGTTCCCGTTTTTTGATGCTTTTTATACAACTGTTGCGTAAAATACTTTTTTTTAAAAGCCTGTTTATATTCACCATATTATCATAGTGTTGGTCATAATTAGATTTGAGCTTTTGAGAAGACTTTCCAATTATCGTTTATTCAAACAAAACAAATCTTATCACTATATTTACAATACTATGACTACATAAGATAAAAACTATCATTGCGTGGAAGCGTACCAAGAATACTGGCAGCATTTCCGCGTTGGATAGCTAGAATTGTAAATAACCGTGTTTAAAATTATGCATAAGAATTATTTATATTATTTTCTCTGAATAGATCTCGAGAAAAGCTAACAGTTGAAATAATAACGGGTGTTATAGCTTCTACAATTCAAAAGGTATTCGAAACGGAAATTACGTGCGCAGTGAAAATACCTTAAAATGCTTCCCTCCCACTGGGCGTAATAATTTACAATGCTTACTCAACATAACGATTTTGCTATTGAGAAGTATTATTAAACTTTGGAAATCGATAATAAATGATGTAACTACAACTCCAGTATCCTCGGATTATATTATCATTACTTTTCTTTATTTGAATTATTCCCTCCTAATATAGAAATCAAATAAAAATCACTTTATTCGTGTAGGTCACGGAAATCACACTTATGAATGTAACAAAAAAATTCTTCTTGAATGATAATGAAAAGAAGTAGCAAGAAACTCATTGCCACTCCTTTAAATCAACATTTACATTTTAATTTTTTTACAAATCATTTCAATTACAAAATGATGCAATAGAGATACTCAAACGTCAAATAGTCAATGTCTTACGGCCGTTCCCAATATTCAGTCTATCTCTTACTTGAGATAAAAATCTTAACTATCGTTGACTTTTCTGTCCCAATAAACTTATCGACGGTAACTCACCTTATCCATGCACGCTGTCTGTCAATGGGACGACGTATGGCTTACCAGCGATATAAAGTTTGTATGGAAATTGCAATTCACGCGTCCCAATATAAGGCGACAAGAATGACTTATCGGGTATATTGGGACAGCTTCAGATTATTGACAGCTAATTACTGACACTAGAAGGTAGTAATTTATCTCTATCTGTAGATAGTATATTGAAAACGGCCGTTGCACGAGTAATATAAGTAAAAAAGTAAACCAAAATAATGCGAAACAAAAGTAATTGGGTACAGTATCTGCATCATCCACTCACGCCGTAAATAAATAAGTAAAAGTATTTTGCGGGCATTTTAAAAGCAATAATAAAAAAATATAAAAAACTTTTAAGAATCTGCAGCAGAGCTTCCGGTAACAGGATCATGCCTGCTGCCACCCAGGTGGCGGTACCACAAGTAGCGCCCATTCACGAGAACTACACATGAGCCAGCCATCGCCTCCACTCGACCATATTTTAGGGAACGACCCGTCCCACGTGGCCGCCGCAAGCAGTGACATGTAAGCTTTATAATTTGAATTTTTAATATTGAAGTAAATTTAAAAATTCACGTGATAAGACTATATTTCACAAGTTCAACTTTCATTATTAGAATGAGTTCGCTAAGAAGTGGCATGTGATTAATGTTGTAACAGAAGTTATTTACGAGGACCCAATCTGTAGACGCCGAGATGAGAGCAAGGAAAATGTCGTCGATGAAATATGACTGTTATAATATTCGAGTGAACCTGAACTTGTGACTGAATGTCACAAAGTTCAAGAGCATTCCCTCCGCTTCGAACCACTTGGATATTTTTACCGAAATCAACCCAATTTACTTTTTTAACCGATTTCGAAAGAGAAAGAGGAGGTTGTTAATTCGTTTGATATTGTTTTTTATGTATGTACAACGATTACGCTGAAATTTATGAATAAATTTTTTGTGACTATTCTGTAGTTTGACGCGGAAAGTTTGTCATTTGGTCTCATAAAAATTTGACATAGTTTGGCCTCTTTTTCTCGTTTTCTTTTTATGAACATTTTTTATGAATATTTCTATCTACGTGGGTGATGATTTACCAATGGTTCCTTTGCACAGGATGCCGGCTAGATTATGGGTACCACAACGGCGCGTATTTCTGCCGTGAAGCAGTAATATTTAACCATTACTGTGTTTCGGTCTGAAGGGCGTAGCTAGTGAAATTACTGGTCAAATGAGACATAACATCTTATGTCTCAAGGTGACGAGCGTGCGAGTAGTGCCGCTCAGAATTGTAGGGTTTTCAAGAATCCTGAGCGGCATTGCATTGTTATGGGCAGGCCGTATCAATTACCATCAGCTAAACGTCCTGCTCGTCTCGTCCCTTACTGTCATAAAAAAATCTCAAAAGTATTAAAAAACTTAATAGAGATTTTATTTAATACACCTCTCTCTCAAATATTAATAAAATACTATTATTTGATTGACCATTTACTGTATTTGATGCGATTCCTAATTATGACATCCTTACACAAACAATAAATTCAAGCTCTAAAGTTTGATACATCCAATATACGATTATTTATATTTATCCAATTTATGTTTTATTAGTTTTTATGAAATACCTATATGATATTTCGCATTTAATTTTGAACATGATTTATAAAAAAATCTACTATTGAAAATTTATTGAAGTAGGCGTTACTTTGCGGAAATCCATAATTATATAAATGAGTTTTCTTTAGTGTTAATTCCGCCAATATTTGTCTTTAGACAATTCGATACGTGTTTCGCCTCTACACGAGGTATCCTCAGGACGTGTTGTCTCGCCAAAATTTTATACCCTCGTCCTATGAAATGACGCGCTGTGATTGGTCGACTGTTGTGACGTATTACCCCCGGAAGAGATACGTAACAAAGATACGGACCAAATTTGTTTGTTCATTCAACAATGTAAACATGTTTTTTTTGTGTTTTATTATTTCTAATTAATAAAAAAAAACAGGGAGAAAACAGAACGTTTGTATGGACTAAATGTTTCTAATGTTTTCTCTTAACTGCTAAACTAACTGAATTAACGAACTAAAGCAAGCTTCTCGCTGTATGTCTGTATAACTACTACCTCTTCCTAAGCCACGCATCGCATTTTGCATATATCGGATGCAGCATCTTAAGGTGCGTACAGACTGGTGACATGTAACATGAAATGTGTTATGCAATGAAAGAATTCGCCGATACATTGCTGCAATATATCATGAAAGGTTTTCATAGTTTGGATATCTTGTGCGCTCGAAGTGAGCATTTCACGCGCAGGCTACGAGCATTACAAAACGTGGGCGGAGCGACCCGTGATTTGTCGGTTTTTCGAACGAACACAAAGGGGCACGCTCGCGGCTGTGTGGCGGAAACAGACGTACGCGGGAGGTTTGTAGTGAATGCGTGGTATGAGCACGCCATGCGTCCATGCTTGCAGCTGACATGCAATGAAAGGTAGAATTTTATGTTACTTCATGTTATATGAAATTTTATGTTACGTTTCACCAGTCTGTACGCACCTTTACTAATTAATTTGCTATGTATTTTACAAATGTGGCTCCGTAGTCAAATGGTAAAAAACGGAACCCTTATAGATTTTGGGGGCTTCTCCGTTCTTAGAACTAAAATTCAACATTGTTCATCAAACCCTACCATATACCTATCCATATACCCCACGTATATGGATAGGTCCCCAAAAATGATATTGAGGTTCCTAATATCATTTTTTTGCGCGAGAGACACTTTCAAAGTGGTATAATGTGTCTCCCCCCCCCCCCCGTAACTTGAGATTGATTAAACAAAAAAATTATAATATTGCAACTACAAACTTCCATCGATTCCAACGAGCTCTAGTAAGTAGTTTTTTTTTAATATGAAATAAATCGTTACAAGGAACTACAATATGTTACTTGCTCCTACGGGACCCTTCATGGGTGAGTTCGACTCGCACTTGGCCGCTTTTTAAAGATAATATTTACTAACGGTTAGGAATTTATCTCGACCTGAAATAACTGTAACGGATTTTAGTTGTTCGTAGCACAAGAAAATTTGCTTGTAAGTTTTGCTGAGAACGTCACAGATTCAAACGCTGATAATGGATTTGACTTATATGTAGTACGATATTGGAAATGGGTTACACGAACCAGGTCAAATAGCTCTTCGGAACCCACTCCATCAAAGATGGGGCGCATTGAAAGCACATCATTAGTAATAACCACATAATATCAATGTGACGTTACAATTGAACATTAACCAATATGGCTGTATGGGCTAGAACCCTTTGCCTGTCCTAATACTGGACGAATAAACCAAAGCCGGTTGTTGTTTTTATAAATCACTCGAGGGAGCAGGCAAAACCAAAACCGGATGGTTCAGAAACTTGACGCCATCTTGCCGTAACGGACTTCCGGTTCCGTTGCATTGTCGTCCAATATTCTCGTAGTCGTGCCTAAAGAAATTTTGCTTCACTATTTGAATTAATTAATATCTTTAGTGTTAGTTCCGCTAAGTTTTGTTAAGGTACATGCATAATACAAGCTTGGCCTGTACTTAGATGAACGCGTCCTCCTCGCAAGAATACTACTACTGTACTCTTGACTGAATGACCGGGCTAGTTTTTTTTAATGAAAATAAGGGACGAGACGAACAGGACGTTCAGGTGATGGTAATTGATACGCCCTGCCCATTACAATGCAGTGCTGCTCTGGATTACTGAAAAACCCAATAATTCTTAGCGGCACTACAACTACGCTCGTCACCTTGAGATATTAGTTGTCTCATTTTCCCAGTAATTTCACTAGCTACGGCGCCACATTACTGCTTCACGTTAAAATAGACCGTTGTGGTACCCATAATCTAGCTGGCATCCGGTGCAAAGGAGCCTCCCACTGGTATGGTTTTGTGAAACCCTGCTGAAAACAATTCTTTACGTTTTTGCGTCTACACGAGGCGTCCACAGCGTCACTCGCCGAACTCCGGAATGAGATACTCTTGTATCTCATATTATAAATGAGAATATGAGTTTGTTTGGGTGTAACGCATATGTTGTGTAATATTATGTACTGTACTAATAAACAATCACATTATAACCATAACGTTAACACCAGGAACAAACATAATCTTATAATGCCTACTACTCGGCTAAGTCGAGTTAGTAAGTCTTTTGTGGGGCGTTATATAGGCTTTTGCAACAAGATCCCAGATAATGTTTAAAAAAAATGTATTACGAAATTCAAAAGAATTGTTAACAAAACGTTTGAGTGGTAAAGGTTACTATAACATAAATGACTGTCTTAATGATACCACTGATTGGGAATAGAGCAACCGCCTACAGGCTATTAAATAGTAAATTTAATTGTACAATATTACTTTGTAAACATTTTTTTTATGAAAAAATAATGCCCGCTGAGTTTGTTGCGCCCATTCTTCTCAGGTCTGAGGCATTCGTTTTGGAATGGGTCGTAGTTGTTGACTTCCAATAAGTGATTTTATATCCTATTTTGAATAAAAATATTTGAATTTGAGTTGATACGAGTACATATTTATAGATTCTATTTAAATGTCACTCTGCAATAAGAGGTCTGCGAGTCAATAGCTCCTGTGGATACCTAATGTTGAAGTGAAGCACGGGTCGAAATGGGTTATAGCATGACTTTACATTACCCACATTGTAGTCGAGAGATGCTTTTAGACTAAGTTTGGACCGTGTTGGCGGTTGATACAATCTTTTTGTAGAAAAACAAAACTTAGGACAATGAACAATTCAAATCAAATTCAATTCATTTATTAAATATTATTAAATTTCAAAATAAGAATATTTAAACAAGTCTTACTTAAAAGCTAGTTAACGTTAAAGAGCTGATATTGAAACTAAATAATCACAGAAAAGAAAAACTTAATAAAGAAAAAAGTTATAAATTATCCTACAGGTTAAGTATATAAGTAAACAATGTCTTTAATGTAATGACTATTTACTGTTAAATTTAATTAATTAAGATAAATATTAATCATAACATTGAAATAATATTAGTAATATAATGAATTTCCGCAAAATAAATCTAATATATAAAATTCTCGTGTCATGGTGTTAAACTTTGAACTCCTCCGAAATGGCTCGACCGATTCTCATGAAATTTTCATCCCCCGAAATGTCAAGGGTGGTCCACACCAATTTTTTTTTTTGACATTTTTTTTTAAATTTGTTTGATTATGAGTCAGCATAAAAAAATACATACAACTTCAAATTTTCGCCTATCTACGATCAACAGTTACTTTTGTATCGTAATTTTAATATCGGCAATACAACTTTTGCTGGGTCAGCTAGTATTCTATAGAATTTTTATAGCATTGATAGACGAAACGACTTAAAGTACTAAACCCATCCCTAACTAAGGAACATCCATAAAACTCCAGAAATTCCATTAAAATTCGCTATATTAGATTTGTCACCAACAATATGTAGGTTATTGTTGAAAGATAGTCGCTACGGAATCAAATAGCTATCGAAGCGGAAAATTAGTTTTTTGAAGTAGCTTTTTGTCGTGAAGAAGGGAAACTAATTCTGGGTTTGAAATAGGGTAGATAATAGAGTATTGATGAATAGAATACTTAGATAGAATAGTTTAAAAGCTTGTGGAGGTGATTCTATTGTTATTTGATGTGTTTTTGCCCTGTGTTTCCCCGGGGCAGAAAAAGAATAGGGAACTCGCAGGTCCATGTCGTAAGAGACGACTAACGACATTTACCAGTGGAAGGCTCCTTTGAACAGGATGCCATGCCATGGTACCACAACGGCGTCTTTTCCTGCCGTGAAGCAGTATGTGTAAGCATTATTGTTTCAGTCTGAAGGGCGCCGTAGCTAGTGAAATTACTGATGACGAGTGCAATTGTAGTGCCGCTCAGATTTTTTGGGTATTTCAAGAATCCTGAGCAGCATTACATTGCAAAGTGCAGGGCATATCAATTACCATCATCAACTTCCTGCTCGTCTCATCCCAAATTGTTTTAAAAATTGGGGAGGTCGTGAATTCGTGTATATTTTTGCCATATCTTATCTGTGAGTAGGCTTTCTGAAATATCGTGATGTAAGTATCGAGTCCTTTCAAAAAAATACCGTTTTGCTCTACTAAACAGCAACTTGCTGCGGAGAAATTGAACCACTTCAAGTGGAAATATCTTTCTCTAAAAGATTTTTTCTGTATATGGACATAAATACACGCTAACTTCATGCACATACCTAAACACACACATACACACACACACACATATTTACACACATACACTTACATACACTTGCAAGGGTAATCAGAATATTTTTTTTTCTAATATTACATTTAATAAAAAAAAGAGAGCTTAAGTAGGTAATCGGGGAGCCACAATACATCCACTCCCGCTCAACACCTTAGGGAGGAGGGGATGGCTGAAAAACAGCGCTGCATGGAAACGTAAATCCATGATTCCATGTCAGGTGGAGCTGAGCCTTTTGCCTTTTGTTTCATCGCGTATCCTAATTGTTTATTTTATATTTATAATGATTTGTATGGCAATAAAGAATTTATTATTATTATTATTATGTGTGTGAGCCTCTCTGTGGAACTAGTGGCCGAGATAGCTTGTATACAATTAGATCAGTTCATTATTATAAGTGTGTATAGACCTCCATCAGCACCATATGAGGATTTTGAAAATGTGATGGATGCAGTCTTGTCTAGAGTTTGTAAGGGCAACAAAAGGATTCTGATTTGTGGAGATTTTAATATTAATCTATTAGAACATTCCTCCATGTGTACTAAGTTTAAAAGTCTGTTCATATCATATAATCTCAGTAACTTGTTTATAGAGCCAACTAGAATAACACTGACCACAGCTACTTGTCTAGATAACATTTTTGCAAATATAAAGCCTAACAGCAAAAGTATAATAAATCAACTAGAATCAGATCACTGTGGACAACTTATTCGTTTTGATTGGCCGACAAAGAAAACTATAACTAAAGACATCACTGTTGTACCAATTACACAGGGCCGTCTGAATTTATTTAAATCTTACCTATTTAATAAATTGCAAGTAATGCCTTTAGAGGAAAATAACCCCAATGTTTTATACAATAATTTTTTTAATTTATTTAATACTGAATTTAAAAAAATATTTACATCGAAGACCATTACAATTAATACTAATACCAAATTTAGTGAATGGGCTACAACTGGAATTCATAAGAGTAGAATGGGGCTCTACAGCCTCTATGATGAAAAAACTTTCAACCATAATCCACTCTTTCTGGAATATGTAAAAAAATATTCAAAAACATTTAAACATGTTTGTCAAGCAGCAAAATCTTTATACTTACGAAATAAAATAAGACATTCTAACGATAAAATCAAAACTACTTGGAAAATTATTAATAATGAAACTGGTAAAACAAAAGATCAAAACTCTGAGTTTAATCTAAATATTAATAATGTAATTGTAAAATCAAACTTAGATGTTGCTAGAGCTTTTGAAAATTTCTTTACCAATGTTCCCATATCTACCACTAAACATTTAAACTTATGTCCAACCAGGGCAATATCATTACTTTCTGCAAATGTTACTAAATGTTCAAATAATTTCCAATTTAAGTATGTTAATATCTCGGATATCATAAAGTCATTTAAAGAGATTAATGTTAAAAAGACAGCTGACCTCTGGGGTATATCTGTTAAAGTAATAGGCTCTCTGATTGATATAATAGCGCCTGATCTAGCCCTAATATTTAACAAATGTATAGACTGTGGCACATTTCCAGACCTCATGAAGCATAGCAAAATAATACCTTTATTCAAGTCGGGTTGCTCATCAGATCCCTCTAATTATAGACCTATTTCAATTTTGCCTACCCTGAGTAAAATATTTGAAAAACTAATACTGTGTCAACTACGCGCTCATTTTAACGTAAATAAAATTATACATGATAAACAATTTGGATTCACTCGGGGACGTTCAACTGTTGACGCAGGTGTTGCATTAATGGAACATATTTTTAGTGCTTGGGAGGATTCACAAGATTCTTTAGGAATCTTTTGCGACCTTTCCAAAGCGTTTGATTGCGTCCAACATGAAATTCTAATCAGGAAATTGCAACACTATGGCATAAGAGGAAGTGCATTAAATTTATTAATCTCATATTTGAATAACAGGATACAGTATGTTGAAGTTAATAGTGTAAGGTCTTCAGGCTCCGTGTTAGGAATGGGTGTCCCGCAGGGTTCAATTCTCGGACCATTTCTGTTTTTAGTTTATATCAATGACCTACCCTATCTTATAAAGAACACACATGATTATTTAAAGTTAATCGACATGCAACTACTATTGAACATGTAAATAATGCTATTTCCAAGGTAGAACAATGGTTCAAAGTAAACAATCTTCTTTTGAATGGTAAGAAAACGAAATGCTTAAAATTCATATTACCAAATGTAAAAAAGATTAACACACATATTAAATTAAAAGGAGAAATGTTGGATCTTGTAAATAAGACAGTGTTATTGGGTATAACTCTAGATGAGAAGCTTTAGTGGGGTGACCATATATATGCCTTAGCAAACAGATTAAGCTCTGCAGCATATGCGGTTAAGAAGATAAGAGAACTGACAGACATAGATACGGCCAGAATAGTATATTTTAGTTACTTCCACAGCATTATGAGCTATGGTATCCTTTTATCGGGTAATGCTGCTGAGATCGATACGATATTTGTGCTGCAGAAGAGAGCCGTTAGAGCCATTTATAACATGGGATCTAGAATTTCGTTAAAGAATAAGTTTAAAGAAATAGGTATTATCACAGTGGCCTCACAATACATTTACGAGAATTTTATGTTTGTACAAAAGAATAAAAATAAGTTCACAAAACTAAGTGACTTACATAGTATTAATACTAGAAATAGGGGTAGACTTGTCATGCCTGCCACAAGACTCCATAAAGTCAGTAATTCCTTTAGGTGTCAGTGTGTTCGCTTCTATAATAAACTCCCCGAACATATAGCAAATATGTCTATAAATAAATTGAAAGCCTACACAAAAAGTAAATTAAGCAGCAAAGGCTATTACAATATCCAAGATTATTTAAATGATAAAGCAGCCTGGAATTGAATTGATCTACTTAAAATGTGATTTGTTTTATGTGATTTTAATTGTTTGATGTTATTTATATTACTTATTTGATTTGTTTGATTTTAATTTTATTATTATTATTATTATTATTATTATTATTATTATTATTATTATT